>CM051465.1:10472096-11072096 GCA_028015225.1 Carex myosuroides
AGAATACCGCAACTGTCCGTTTATTAATTCAAAGTTGCCACTCAATCCTCGAAACTTGATACTGGTGATCTCCTTGAGAAGTTGTGGCCCATTGGGAAAGACATGTAGCAGCGGGGGAGTTGTAGAGTTATCAATTTTGGTGTTTTGAACCCCTACTTTTTCTACGGCCATTGCTAGTGCATAGATGGTATCGTAAGCCCATAATGCATAGATACTAGGTTCGTTAGACATTTCTTGGGGATGGTCTTCATGGAATCTCCTTTTCCATCTGGTTGTGAAGTTATTCAACTCGTCAGTCTTGGGTACATATAGCCGTACACCTAGAGTCCCCTTCATTGCGCTGGTAACACTAATTTCATTTAAGGAATTGACCATGTTTGTCACTCCATCTGTCATAATCCATACATACTCTTCATGCATCATCCCTACTTCTTTAGCCTTCAAAAATAGGTTAAAGCCCAAGGAAGATGACATGTGTACAACAAAAACCCTTGTTTGCATGGTCTGTAATTTGTAGAGTTCTTGTTTGATTTGGTCATCAGTTGACAATTTCGATATTAAACTACGGTACGGGATGCGCACATTGATGTCTTCAAGTGCATCAGCAAGGAAGGGGAGAATGCCCCTTCCGAAATCAGTATCTTCATAGATTGGAACTACCTCTCGCCATCCATAGGCTTTGATGAGAGAGGTAATGGTTTTTACCTGAGCTGCATCATTTATGGCTGTCCTTATAAAGTAGGGCAAATGCATGGAGGAAAGAGTGGGGCTGGTAGCTGAGAATGAAATTACCGGCACCTGACTGGTGTTACCAATTTCGGAAACAATGACAGCTTGTGAGGATTTCTGAGGTCCAATGATGACTTCAGTCTTATTGTTTTCTATCAAGTCTAGTGCTGCATGAAGATTAACTGAAGCTTTTTAGATTCTAGTTTAATTTATAGGGAGTTAAAAACAAGAGTAAAGAGATGTACTGTAAGTTTGTTGATAAAGAAAGAGTAGACTTTTACAGTCGATATGCCTGGAAATATATCGGATTCTGCTGTTCATTTCATTGTCTCTGCTTCTGTATATACATTATTTTTAGCCAGGCCTGAAGTGGTGTTTCAGTATATAATCAATTACCTTTTTATATAATTGTGTTATGAGCAGATGAATTAATCTTTTAATTATAGTTTATTTAACTAGATATATTTTTGAACAGGAAAACAATGTACAAAGAAGGTTAATTTATTACTTTGGACAATCATGTAGCCTACTAAACTATGTATGACCATTGACTTTTTTTAAAACAGAATGACTCAGTACGTAGCTGGAGTTAACAGTTATAGAAAACTATTAGAAAGCCTACTTTTGTTAATATACTTACCATTGGCTTATGTTTGTGATGTCATATATTTTGTGCTTCTCATGGGAATGTTAGTTGTATCTGATATATGTTTTGTGCTGGGTTTGATGCTGATTAGGAGGTAACAACACAGTTACCGGTAGTATGTAACTTCACTTACAATTTCATATTAATGGAATGGGCTTAGGCCTTGTTATAAAAAAAAATAAAAAAAAATAATGACTAATTGTTTGATGTAGTGTACTGATTAAACCTGCCCGGTCCAACCCGGACTGGGCGAACCCGTGGACCGAACCCGGACTGGCCCGAGCCCGTGCCTAAACCTGGACCGGACCGACCGGACCGTCCAAACAGGTGGGCCGGGTTAACCAAGGCGCGGATCGCATTTTTTGGACCCAACCCGTCCATACCCGACCCGTTTGAACCCCCGAATCTGGCCCGGACCGGACCGAACCGCCCGAATCCGTGCCAAACCAGTGCCTAAACCCCCGGACCCGAACCCGCCCGAACCGTGCACCAGCCACCACGCATGGACATGGTCCAATGAACCGCAATAGGCAAAATTTTTCGTGCGGCAATCAAGATTCGAACCCTTGACCTATTGGATAAGCAACATATCACTTACCACTACACCATCTCACATTTGTTGTCTAAATCTACTAACTTTTATATTTAATTATACTTGAGTTGATTTTTAATATTATAATACAAGTGTTAACATAATTAAAATAAATACATTTGTTGTCTAAATATGAATTAACATATATACATATTATTTGACATCTTAATTAAAATTAACATATTCATATGTTAATTGATATGTTAATTCTATAAACTTTAATTTGAATTAACATATGTATCTTCTTATTTAAAAATATTTTATACTATATTCTTGTCCATCTGATCATGATCATGCGGTCTATATATTTTGCTTTAGAAAGATAACCCAATTGCATCATTTTTCACTCAGAAACAAAAAGCCGGAGCTTTAGTTACTTTTTTTTTAAATGTTGTGCCTCTGATCAGAAAAATGGATAATTTTTTTGTTTTGTGATTATTTTGTGATTATCTTTTGATTAATTTGTTATTATGTGATTTGTGTGATCTAATTGGCTTCATGAAGATATATATTTACAAGATTTATGTAATTTTCTATTAATTGTTATTAAGATATAACACAATTAAGCACTGATAGGGAAAAGAAATTCCATGTTTTTTTATAAAATTATTCATATCTTTCAAATATAAAAAATTATTAATTGCAGTTTCTAATTTTCCATGAAGAAAATACATATGTCGCTTCCATTATGATATTGATCATAATTATGCTAATTAATTATTGTATACTAGCAAAATATTGCTTTAAAAAAATAATGCAAGAACATATCTTATAGCCTTTTCTCTTTTGTTAATGTCTAGGATGGATTGTCAAATAGTTTATTTTTTTAACTATTATCATAACTAGGATTTTTTATGTTCCTCATTCTTATATCTTTGTTTAATAAAAAAACTATGAAAAGACAATAAATTTTTCATTATGTATATACTGTTAATTAAGCACCATTCCATATAATTAATGTATTATAAAATTGAATCCTCAATAAAAGACAACAGTGTTTGATATGCAATTTACAGCAAAATACACATCTAATATGAAAACTTATGAAACACTAAATTAATTAATCTCAAAAAAGAAACATTTACTCATAAATATTATAGACTTCATAACTTTTCCAAACCCATTACAATATCACCTTTCTTTTTTCATAATTAATTAATTAAGCAACTTAATTACTTAATTAAAAAAACCCTTACAACCAGAACCAAACATTAATTGACGACACATATATAAAAATCAAAATTATTAAATTTGACCATTACTTGAAACCATCATTCACAACATAACAGCTCTCTCTTCTTTCAATAATTTTAGTATTTAATGTTTAGTATTTAATATATTTTAGTATTTAATGATTGTTGTTTAGTATTTAAATTAACTTTTGTTTTTAAATCTATTGTTTTAAAATAATTCGATTTTAAAATAATTCGGCTTTAGAATAATTCGGTTTTAAAATAATTCGGTTTTAGAATAATTCGGTTTTAACATAATTCGATTCTGTTATAACAAAAATTATTGAGTTCAAATAAAAAAAACAGAAACGAAAACCAGAAACAAAACAGAAAAAAAAAATAGAAAAAAAACCGGACCGTCCCAACCCGCCGGACCCGACCCGAGCCAACCCGCCGACCGGGCAGGTTTGGACCGGACCGACCCGACCCGGACCGTTTTCAATTGCCTAGTTTGATGGCTCTTTTTCTAAACTATGAATTCTTAACATCAAAATAAAAGTTTATTACTAGCACAATCATTAAAAACATTTGTACATTTTTATAAGTTGTTCATGAGTAACCTGCAAATGAAGCCTTGAGATTGTCCTTCATTGAATCTCTGGTGTAGAGCACTAGTCTGGTACTATAATTCCAATGTATCATATAGAAATCTTCCACAGCCATGGCAATGCTTGTTTGAGACATTTGGCCCACAAGGGTGTCCAAATCGAGTATAACTCCGACTGGAATGTTTCTGTTTGTATTTTGAGCTGTTACAACCGAAATTATGATAACAAAGAGGAGAAACATAAGTGTATTTGGTTTTCCCATTTTTTTTCCGCTAGCATAGTATAATGTTTTAGTATGTATATTGTCCATTTTATAGCTAGGGCTTTACACATATGATTCATATACCGTTTACTTCGGCCAAGTCGAACAAGGAAAAGTAGGCTAGGTAGCTCGGAGTTGGCGCTTAACTTAATAAACAAACTGATAGGCCCATATGCCAATGGCCCTTAAAAGGCCCAGGCCTGACCCAACTAAACATCTCTAGATCAAAGTTCACAATAAACAGGCCCAAAACAGACCGCGGCCCAGAAATAACTCGGGATTCGGACCCCCTCCCGGGGCCAACCCGAGGCCAGAAATAACTCGGGATTCGGACCCCCTCCCGGGGCCAACCCGAGGCCAGAAATTGCTCGGGATTCGGACCCCCTCCTGGGGCCAACCCGAAGTCAGAAATCACTCGGGATTCGGACCCCCTCCCGGGGCCAACCCGAGATCAGAAATTACTCAGGACTCGGACCCTCTCCTGGGGCCAGCCTGAGGCGAAGCACAAACCGAGACTCCGAGCCCTCTTAAGGGCCCGCCCGGAACTGAACAAAACAAGGCTCAAAGCCTAGCGCGCCGAACAGCCCAGAAAGGTTGAACAAGCGACCTTGCGGTTTGGCTTGAGACTTGCTACGCGAACTTTTATAGCCTAATATGCGGACACCCTCAACAGTATGCGGATCTTTGTCATTAATGCTGACAAGACCCCGCTACAGTGGGCCACTCCCTATATAAGGCAAAGAAACCCCCAGAAAAGGGGATCGCATTCATCACATTCTGAGTCTGGAGAGGTATCAAAAAGGGTTAGAGCGTTAATACCCCTCCGGCTCCCTGCGTGTCCACCATCCCGACCCGCATCGCTCGAGGCGAGACGGGCCGCGCGATTAGCACCCAATCCCCGCACGGCCTGCTTACCAGAAACAGGGCGTGCCTGCACTCTACTGGACCGAGTCCAAGTACGGCCCGGCCCCTTTGGGAAGGGACGTATCAACCACCGTGGGGCCCCCAGCCTCAACTGAGCAAGATGACTTCCGTAACCAAACAAACCGACTTGGGCAAGATCGCTTCCGAGGAGGCAGCTAGGCGGACGGAACAATCTAACCGACGAACTGAGAACGTGAAGCCCCCGACCGACCTAACCTCGGGCGTTCGACCCAAAGAGCCCTCGAAGAAGACTCCCCGAGATGACCCGACTGTGGGGGCAACGAGCAAAAACCCCCTCGCCAAATTGGGTCAGAAGACTCCTAACCCGGCCATCCCGCCGGACCCCTCCTTGGGAATGCCCCTCGAAGGGATACCGGTTAACCCATCCGGGATAAACTTGGAGTCCCTCGGAGTTTCCACACCAGTAGTAAGGCCGATCGACTCGACTATAGTGACCGCCCAGACCACCGGGCCGATCGGTTCGACCCCCCAAAACACACAAAACCAGATGATTTACACCCAGTACCACTCTCCGTATGTTCCACCGTATGTGTACCCACCTCCTTACAACTATCCCCCATACCCGCAATATGCCTCTCCATACCCACAGTACCAAACTGCCCCCTTAGCACAATACCCTCCCCAGGCCGACCTCAACCTACCATACTATCCCCAAACTCCCACCTCAGCACCCGGGGTACGAATGATTCACCCCCCACCGCCTGTAGTACAATTGATCCGAGCTGGACCTGGATCGAACAACCCAGAGCCCAGTCTACATAACACAGACGGTGGTTTTGACAATCCTGACCCCGAACTTGAGACCCTGATAGGCGAGGGAGAAACGAGACAGGATGGTGGACCAAGACGGAGGTTATCCTTCGGGGCCGAATGACAAGAGAGCGAAGGCTCGTCCGCGGCGGCCAGCTCGAGAAGGAGCGCCGGCCGAGCGAGAACAGAGCGGACTCGAGAAGGCCCCACCAAACACACCGAGGAACGGTCTCGCCACTCGAAGAAAGACGATCAGTCCCACCACTCGAGGAAAGATGATCAGTCTCGCCACTCGCGCGAAGAGCGTCGCCGAACACCCCCTAAGAGGCGACGAAGACCACTCACCCCACCGGAGGCGGCAGGAGTAAATATGGCAATGATAGACACAATGATCAAAAAAGGGGTGGAGAAAGAGATAGCTAAGAGGGAGAGGAGGAGAGCAGGGACTCGTTCCGGGTCGACGAATATTTTGGAAGGACCATTAGCCCCGGAACTTTACAAGGCCCCCATGGGCGACTTCAAATACCCCACTGGCCTTCCCTGTTTTCAAGGTAGCGGAGATATCCAGGACCCTCAGAACTTTGTATACGGGTTCTACGAAAGGCTCCGACTACATGGAGCGTCGGACGCTGTCGCGTGTCGCATTTTCACCACCTGCCTGACCGGGGAAGCCTGGGAATGGTACATGAGATTAAGGCAAGGATCGATAAAAACCTTTGATCAACTGTCAAGAGCTTTCTTGACCCGCTACGACATGCTCCGGCCCCCACGAGCGACATGTGACTCCCTTTTGAAGTATGTTCAGGGACCCCAAGAGACAACTCGGACCTTCGTAAATAGATTCGTGAAGGCCTCCAGGGAGGTCCGAAACTACAGCGAGGACATCGCCCTGGCGGCCATACTGAATGGGCTTTGGCAAGGAGGACCGGGCACTCTCCGGTATGATGCCCGAAAAAGAGAATTCAAGAGTTTACCAGAGTTCCTGGCTTTTGCCGAAGGGTACATCCGGGCCGAGGAGGATGCTGTCCAGTTCGCCAGGCCGCGGTCCAGATCCCCAAAACCGTAGCAGCGTGGCCGGCAGCCCGATAGTGGCCCGTCTCGAAGACGAGAACCACAAAAGAGAAATACCCAAGAAGAACGGCGCGAAGACGGCAGAGAGGGCTACCGACCCCACTACGTGCGGTATGCCCCTTTTATCAAGAAGAGGAGCGAAATGTACCTAGTAATAAAGGACATGCCTGATGTCCCGAGGCCGCTACGCAAGCGTATTTTCGAGAAAAAAGACGGGACTGTGAGGTGCTTGTTCCACCGTTTCAATGGACACACCACGGGGGAGTGCCTCCAGCTGAAAGACGTGTTGGAAAGGATGGCAATGGAAGGAAAGTTGATCGAATATATAGTGCCAGAGTTTTTCCAAAAGTTTGCGAAAGAGTACAATGGGGAGGTCCAGGACAAAAAGAAAGCCTCCTATCGGGATGATTACAAAGAGCGTGAACACTCGGGACCCAAGCCCGACGAGGGCAAGGGAAAAGGACCGGGAACATCAGGCAGGCGGCCGAGTATAGAAATCAATGTTATTAGTGGAGGACACAGGGTGGCGGCTCCCGAAAAACACAACCGAACCACCATCAAGCCGTACCCTACCATACTGAATATCGAGAGGCCCCTTGAAAGAAAGAGACCCCGGATGGATGAAGCCATATGCTTTTCCGAGAAAGACTTTGGCACGGTGATATGGCCTCACGATGACCCCTTAGTATTGAGACTCAAGATAGAGGAGTTTGGAGTCAAACGAATCCTCGTGGATACGGGGAGCTCAGCTGATATCCTGTTCCTCTCAGCTTTCGAGAAGATGGGAATGCAGCTGGGCGAGTCACGGAGAAAAGTAACACCACTAGTGGGGTTCACGGGCGATTCCCTCCGGCCAAAAGGGGTCGCCCAACTGAAAGTGACGTTTGGATCTTCGCCCCGCACCACCGAAGTTATGGTAGACTTCCTCATCGTGGACGCCCCGTCCGCCTACAATGCAATCCTTGGTAGGAGCACTTTGAACAAAATCGGAGTCATAGTGTCTTCCCCCCACTTGAAGATCAAATTCCCTACCAACCATGGTGTGGGGGAGGAGTGTGGGCAGCAACAGGTGGCTCGGGAGTGCTATCAAACCTCCCTCGGGGGACAAGGAGGGGCGGTCCATCAAGTGGACGTGAAAGCAAAAGCGAGATCAGGTCTCGCTAACTCACGCTTGCAATCCAGCAGAGAGTTCTTACCCCCGAACACACCCATGGTTTTGGATCCCACTGACAAAGAAGAGTTGAAGACATCCCTTGAGCCGGCCGATGAGGTTGACCAGGTCGACCTCGGTGACGGCAAAATCCTGAACATCGGTAAGGCCGTCCAGGGAAGTGCAAGGAAGAAGTTGATTGACTTCCTCCGGGAAAGCCTAGTAGTGTTTGCTTGGACCGCCGCAGACATGCCGGGAATCCCGGGATCTATAGCCGAGCACCGGCTGCACGTCAAACCGGGCGCGAAGCCTGTGGTTCAGAGAAGAAGAAACATGGGGGCCGAGAGGCGTTCGGCAGTAAAGGCCGAGCTAGCCAAGCTATTAGAAGCTGGTTTTATTAGAAACGTGACTTGTCCGGAATGGTTGGCGAACCCTGTGCTGGTGAGAAAAGCGAACGGGGATTGGAGAATGTGTATAGACTACACCGACCTGAACAAGGCGTGCCCTATGGACCCTTTCCCCTTACCCAAGATCGACCAACTAGTAGACTCCACCTCCGAGCACGCATTCTTGAGCTTCATGGATGCGTTCTCGGGGTACAATCAGGTTAGAATGTGCCCAGAAGATGAGGATAAAACTGCCTTCACAACCCACTCCGGGTTATACTGTTACCGCGTGATGCCCTTCGGTCTAAAGAATGCAGGGGCTACCTTCCAAAGAATGGTGAATAAGGTGTTCCACGAGCAAATAGGTCGGGACGTAGAAGCCTATGTAGATGACCTCCTCGTCAAGAGTATGTCCGACCTGGATCACGTTCGAGATCTGCGCGAGACCTTCGCTACGCTCAATCAAGCGGACATGAAACTCAACCCTAAGAAGAGTTTCTTTGGCCTAACGGGAGGGAAATTCCTCGGATTTATGGTGTCCATGAGAGGCATAGAGATACACCCGTCCAAATCACAGGCTATCCTAGACATGAAACCTCCCCGAAACCTCAAGGAACTCCAGTCGCTTACAGGCCGGCTGGCAGCGTTGAGCAGGTTCATCGCCCGGTCGGGCGATGTCTGCTTCCCCTTCTTCAAGGCAATGCGTAAGTCAGCCAGATTTGAATGGACAGAGGAATGTGCGATGACTTTCGACAAAGTGAAAGGATACTTGGCTAGCCCGCCCTGCCTCAGCAGACCCATAGAAGGAGACACCTTGGTTGTGTACCTGGCCACCACCAACCATGCGGTCAGTGCCGCGTTAGTGCGGGAAGAAGGACGCGAGCAACAACCCATATATTTCGTGTCCCATGTGCTCCGGGATGCCGAGACTCGGTACACACAGTTAGAGAAGGCGGCCTATGCCCTTATCATCGCGGCAAGAAAACTGAGACCGTACTTCCAATCTCAACCAATCAAAGTATACACTGGAGTGCCCCTGAAGAAGGCTTTTGCGAACTTCGATTCCTCGGGTCGCGTGCTAGCTTGGGCGCTTGAACTAACGGAATTCGATGTTACGTTCCACCCCCAGAACGCCATCAAATCACAGGTATTCGCGGACTTTATCGCGGAGTACTCAGGGGCCCCGGACGAATTAGAAGGCAAGTGGACGCTTTATGTTGACGGAGCCTCCTCCCATCAGGGAGCAGGAGCAGGAATTGCTCTCACAGGCCCACAAGGAGAAACACTCAACTACGCGCTCCACTTCCAGTTTCCTGTGACTAATAACACTGCCGAGTACGAGGCCATGATAGCGGGCCTCAAGTTAGCCGCGGGACTGGGAGCCCGACAAGTCCACCTCCACAGTGATTCTGAACTAGCGGTTAGGCAAATTAACGAAGAATGCCGTGTGCATGACGACCGATTGCGGCAATACCGAGAGCAGTTCCATTCTTTAAAGGGACAGTTTGATAAGGTGGTGATAGAACATGTGTCCAGAAACCAGAACTGTCAAGCCGACGCCCTCTCTAAACTCGGGGCCGCAGGAAACCTCGACAAGGACCGCCCCGTGATAGTAATGGACATCCCCGAGTCGAGTATTTCGGATGGCGTCAAAGAAACCTGTGTTGTCAATAAGCCCGAAGATACCTGGTACGCCCCCATGTGGGCCTACCTTACCTCGGGAACCTTACCCGAGGACCCACTGGAATCCCGGAGACTGAAGAAAATTGCCCCTTTATACTCTATCTACAACCATCAGTTATACAAAAGGGGATACGCCCGGCCATGGCTTAAGTGCATCGGAGAGAAGGATGCTCAGGCAATGCTGGAGGAAGTCCACGAAGGACTCTGTGGTAGCCATCAAGGAGCGAAAACTCTGGCCAAGAGAGTCCTGCGCGCAGGATACTATTGGCCCACAATGCAGCAAGACGCGGCCAATATGGCGCGAAAATGCGAAAGGTGCCAATATCATTGCCGATTGTCCAGCGTCCCAGGTTACGACATGATCACAATCTCGGGAGCTTGGCCCTTCGACCTCTAGGGGATCGACATCCTAGGTCCTTTTCCTATGGCCGCCCAACAACAAAAATGGATTATAGTGGCCGTGGAATACTTCACAAAGTGGGTCGAAGCCAAAGCACTAACCCACATCACGGCCGAAGCCGCCAAAAATTTTATATGGCAGAATATCGTGTGCCGTTTTGGCATACCACATGCACTAATCTCTGACAACGGCACGCAGTTCAATGCAGATGTCACCATGTCCTTCCTGGAGAAGTTAGGTATCCGCAGCAACTTTACTTCGGTTAGCCACCCTGCCAGCAATGGTCTGGCCGAAGTCACCAACAGAACTATTCTGGATGGATTGAGGAAAAAGGTGGCCTCCAATAGGAAGAATTGGCCCGGCAAACTGGATGAAATACTTTGGGCATACAGAACCACCCCCCGTGAAGCCACGCAACAGACACCGTACTCCCTTGTATATGGCATGGAGGCCGTCACACCTCTCGAACTCGTTGCACCCTCCCTCAGGATGACGGCCTACTCCACATAAAGCAACCCAGAGGCACGAGCCACGGAACTCGAGCTGGCACAAGAACTCCGAGATAAGGCCCGCATCCGAACCACAGAATATCAGCGAAGGATCAAACGCTTTTGATAAACGAGTGTCTCCCCGGACATTCGAACCGATCGAACTAGTACTCAAAAAGGTCGAGGCTGCCGGACAGCATGTTGGTAAGCTTCAACCCAATTGGGAAGGCCCCTTCCGCATAATTCGCGTCTGCGGCAAAGGAGCCTATGAACTCGAAGGTCCCGACGGACGAATGCTCGCCAGACCGTAGAACAGGCATAGCAGCGGACATGCCGCTTGTAAAAATGTAATCATTAGCTTTTGTATCTTTTTGGGACCGACATGGGAATGCCCATGTAAGGTCAGGGGCGCCGGTGCGATATTATAAGCACGGCCCGGTACCTTGTACTTTTGGACCACCAACACGGGAACGACCGTGTATGGTCGAGGGTGTCGGTGCGATACTATAAGCACGGCCCGGTGTTTGTCATGTTGACTAACAAATTTGGGACCCGACGGCACGCAATTGCCGTCGGGATCCCCCTACAACTGATCATAACAAGGACAAACAAAAGCCCACGGGCAACTAATGTTCAACAAAAAAGAAATTATTGCACTAAAAGAGGATAAACGAAAGCCCAAGTGGCAACGAATGCCTCAGCAATAAAACAACGTTCTTATGACAGAAAAATAAAAGCCTACGGGCAACAAAGGTTTCGCCAACAATCACCATATCAAGATTCGGACCAAAGACCTTAGAGCATAAAACAGCCCGAAACAACTTTTCCGTAACAGCGAACGCGCGCTAACCGTGGAAAGTCCGGACGAGTACACGCTATGCGCCCCGCAAGGAAAACTCGCGCTAGTCTCAGGTCAAAGGTCCTGAAGAAAGGAGCACCAAGACAATCTTTCAAAAAGATTACAGGCACGAGTCACAAAAGTGCGAACGAAAACTCTGCAAAGAGAACGCACATGACTCGCAAACAGGCACGAGTCACAAAAGTGCGAACGAAAACTCTGCAAAGAGAACGCACATGACTCGCAAACAGGCACGAGTCACAAAAGTGCGAACGAACTCTGCAAAGAGAACGCACATGACTCGTAAACAGGCGCGAGTCACGATAGTATCAACAGATACACGTAACTCCCGAACATGGCAAAACAGGCGCGAGTTACAAAAGTGCGAACGAAAACTCTGCAAAGAGCAATGAATGCACATAACTCGCGAAACTAAAGGGACGGTTATGCAAAAAGCGAACGAAAATCCTCATAGGATAACGAACGCACATAACCCTGTTTCGGGGAGATATAATAACGGAAACCCGCGGGGTAACGAAAAAATCTCTCCGAGGATCCCGACGCACAGCGTAAGCGAAAGCCCAACAAGGCAACGAACACGCACAAACCGGATAAACATTCCGTCGTTCTACAAGACAATGAACTTGCTTATCCAACAGACGCAAACGAAAGTCTTGTGGAATGAGCGCGAATAATCTACTGGCCTCGCGAGACAATTAAAAGGCATGGCAACATGCCCGAACAACAAATCTCGCAGGATTTTCTACTGGCACCGCGAGACAACTAAAAGGCATGGCAACATGTCTGAACAACAAGTCTCGCGGAAATCTCTACTGGCTCTACAAAACACCGACAAGCATAGTAATATGCCCGAACAAAATCTCAAAAGAGCAAAAACAAAATACAAGGACACCTAAAGGAATGCAGAAACTCCTCCCTGAACTCCCGCAAGCACGCCAACTCGGAAGACAAGCGCTATCGGGCGAATAAAGATGACTAGGAATGTTACAAGCCCGAAGAGATCACGGGAAGAAACTGCGTGAGGTGAGGAAACTGTTTTTCTTTCCAAATTGATAACACTACAAGGTTGGGAACCGAACTGGCAGTGAAATATCGATAAATAATGAAAGGCGACGCTAAATAATAGTACAGAGTACGAGGTAATCCCGTTGAAATTCCCTGACAATCGGAGTAAGTCCACCCGAGATTGACCAACCTTGCAGGACCACACGATCATGTTTAAATAAAGAGATTCTACAGAACCACAATAAAAACACTACAAACAAGCACATTAAAACAAGAACATACATAAAACATAATGTTACTCGGGCGGCCGAGCAGCAATCTCGACCAAATTACCCGACAAAAGTTACAACAACTCTGTTTGTCCCCCAACACCTTGGGGGTCCTACGAATAAACGAAACAAAGAACGAGGCAAATAAATTAAAATTTCGATACGCCTTCCAGCAGCTCCCCGATCTGACACTTCACATCCCGCCTAAGGCCTACATAAACATAAACAGCAGATTAGATAACACCAAACGAACATACACGTACGCGTCAACGGAGCAAACCAGAGATCATACCTTCATTACTCGCCGTCTTTTTCCTCCTCGATAACCACCCCGAGGTCCTGCGCATTGTTTCCCTCCAAGGAAAGGACGATAGAATGAGCTGCGTTGCTGGTTCCGGCTCCATTGCCAACATCGGCCTCGGAGAGAGGACGCACCCAAATATCGTCCGGCCAGGCAGCAACAAGACGCCAGTAATACGGGATCGCCACCGGCTCCTCCCTCAATAGATTTATGTGGCCCGGCACTAGTTCACCCGCGGGGTTCCGCAGCCTATCCATTGCCCTGTCCCACGTATACCCCTTAAGAACCTTAGGCCGCGCCTCTTCGTCCTTGACCTTGGCGAACCCCACCATCTCGGGCGCAAAAGGGTACAGTTTCCCCAACTTCAACATTTCCCCGTACACAAAGTGGCGCACAAAATCCTCCACGCAAACAAGCGCCGCGCTCCTGAACCCGTCGCTGCTAAAGAACTCGTCCATCAACTTCGTAGCCAGCCTCTCCAAATCGGCACGTTGTTGCTCGACAATTCTCTCCACCCGCACAACCCTCTTCTTCTCGGAGACCAAATCCTCGGCCATCCTTGCCTTATCTCCCCTCAACCCTTCAACCTCGGCAATAGCACTGGCCAGCCGCTTGGCTTGCTCAACAGCCTCTTCGCCCCTCTTGGACAATTCCTCCTCCAGACACCTAACCTTCTCATCACGAGCATCAAGATCGTTCTGCAGGGTCTGCTGATAGTTCAAAGCCTCCCTGTAGCGTTCTTCTAGGGACTCATAACGATCCCCGCCACCCTCCTTCCCGAGTTGGGCACTCTTCACCCCCGAGGTAATGTCATCCGCGACCCGCGTTTTGCCTCCCTCCAGCAAGCGTTCCTCCAACAACGCCGCCATAACACAACCCGCTTCGAAATGCCGACCCAAACAGTCTAGCAGAAACTGCTCCGGGTCCTCCCTCATACGGCGCCGAATGTAAGCTGGCTCCAGCCCAGTATAGGCCCCGAAAGAGTAGGCGGCTAAGGTAGGCGGCCTCCTGCAAACCCCTATGGTCTTCCCTAGGAAGGGAACATAGAGGCCACAGTGGTTTGGGTCCTTTTCTGGGCACGGATGCTCCCAAATCGACCCTCTCTCCAGTTCCCAATCAAAACTTGAGTCATCACCCGGAGGCACGGACCCGCCACTCGGACTCCCAACAGCCCCGCCATCCTTCCCCGAAGCAGCACCCCCAGCGACCCCCTCAAGAAGAGTCTCCGGACACCGGCCCCAGCCCACTCGGGGCAACCATACTTCCCGTCACAATGGGGAGCTCTTCCCTCCTCGGCGCGTTAGCCGGGGCCCTATCAGAGGCCTTCGCTACCACGAGACTCTTCCCCTTCTCGGACGGACTAATCTGGGCTGTAGATCTTATCTTCTTGACCTTATCCTTCATATTCGCCCCGCCTCGCCTCTTGGGGGCCTTCGGAGGAGACGCCCCCTTCCCTTCCACTGGAGGTGCCTGCTCCGCTAACACGACCTCCTTCGCCTCCTCGATCACCAGACGCTCCTCCTCTTCCGCCTGGACCCTCCCGGACCCGAGGGGGATGACGGGCTGAGGATCTACAACGGCACCAGAAAACGCGAACTCCATAGACGTGTTGGCTGCCAAAGAAACAACATACGGACATATATATATCAATAGTTAAAAGACTACTGAAAACAGAAATAAAAGTTAGAAATCTACCACACAGTTCATTAAGAATCCCCAAGGCCCTCCGATCATCTCCGGACATAGGAAACCTAAGAGAGGGCACTGACCCCTTCCGCCACAACTGGCGCCAAGTCACCCGAACGTCTTTTAACGACTCAATTCTGCCTGGGTGTGGCAGGTATACCCAGCCCCGGTTCCAGTCATCTATCTTGTTAAGCCTAGGATTCTGCTTGGAGTCAAACACCTTGGCATGCGGGCCCTTTCGCTTAAGGATCAAGAAATCTTCGGACGTCTTACCCATGCTAAAATATTGCGAGAACAGACCCATAGTTGGCTTTAACTCCCCCAACTTATCTGAATGATCCGAGAACAATCTATCAAAACTCGTAACGTAACACCAAGCCTTGCTAGTTAGTTGGGACGGTGTTATATCCAAAGTCTTAACAAAAGTTTGACAAAACTCCGACAAGGGTAATTGAAACCCACACTTTGGCATCTTCCAGTACACGCACATTCCCTTCTCAGAGTCATGCGCTCGGTCATTTACGGTAGGTACTCGGAGATCTAGGACGCCAAGCGTAATAACACCCCGCGCCTCCTGGCGCACCAACTGGCCATAAAACACCTGCCGTCACCAGTCTTCACGACGACACAAAGGTATTGACGGCCACAAGCGGTCCACTTCATCAAAAATACCGGGCTGATAAGTAGACCGAGGTACGAGTTTCGGCCCATCAGGGGTCTGGGACAGAGCACTCTTACGACTAACCTTCTTCTCCTGCACCTCCACAGGCACAGAGACGGAAGCCTCCCGCGAAGAGGCGACACGACTCTCATGCAGATCATCCTCGCCATCCCCCTGTGCCTCGCTTGCTCCCCCGGACTCAGTAGAATGTTGAACAGACAATGTATCATCAGAAGCATGATACCTAGGATCACTAGGAGACAACGGGAACCGCATCTGTCCGGACGTACCTTGACCGCAATCATATATATGTTTGGCTTTATTGTCAAGAGGAAGCGCCACGTCGCCACTCGCAGACTTCTCCCTTTCGGCCCGCAGTATAGCCAAAGCTTCGGCACCTTTTCCAGGACCGGGCATCCTCGATGCCCCCCGACTAGAAGAATCCGTATCCAGAAGACCCCAAGGCGGAGATCGCCTTCCCGAGCTCCCCCCAGTCATAGTTAGAAATAACCTAAGTTAGGCCAAGGCGGTCAGTCAAAAAACCAGCAAGAGACAAGTATAAGATAACGGCCTCCCCATGTCAACCGAGAAAGCTGCTCGGTAACCTTAAAAAGAACTAACCCTACTTGCTAACACACTTGTCAACCGAATTGGGGACGGTAGAGGTAGTTTCCCTACCCCCGCGAAAACTACAAACTGCAAAATCTTAAAATAGAAATTACCTTCCCGAAGACGTAGACGCGACAGCAATCGACCGAACAGGGCGAAACCAAGTGACTGACCGACTACAGCAACGCTCAAAAAACCCAGCAAATGACACTATCCCCAGACAGTCGCGAGCGCCCTTATATAGGCATCAGTACATGCTCGTAACGCTAACCGGCACTCTCCCCGAGAAGCCCCTTAACCCACCTGGCGCACTCTGATAGGCCTTGACCTAGCAGCGTAGAAAATCGTAGAAAGGAAGGCCTACACAGTACGCACCGAAGACCTTGATGCGACGTGCCGATTCGAAATTTGGCACCCTTTCCCCCCCTCTCCGAACCCTGAGAAGGTGCAAGCAAGACGCCCCGACGTTCCGACCTAGCTACCCCACACCACGATGGGGTCCGAACGCGACCCAAGCGTCGCGCATTTTCGGATCCCGCCCCCCATCCCTTCGCAACTCCCCCACAAACTGAGCGGGCACGAGCGAAGCGTCGCGCCGTCTCCCTCTCTACAGTAGTGATCAGGCGCAGTTATGATGATTGGACGCCTGCATTAAATGCACACCAACGCTGACCCCTATATAAACCCCCTAACATCACAAGCCCAGTTGTCGCTGTCCTAAGAACGTACTGAAATAATGGCTCCAAAACCTCGGAATAACAAAGGAAAGAAACCAGTGGAGACTGGCGAGACGAGCAATCCGAAACTGAGCCGACCAACAAGCGTCCGAGACTTACCTCCCCGAGTCCGCACAAACTGGCTCCGCTTCTTCCCAAGGACTAACCTCGATCGGATGATGGCGAGCTCCAATGACAAATTGCAAGATTTCATCAAGTACCTGGTCGACGTGGAAATGCGCTCCTATGAACATTGCCCCTGCTGCCCGCATTCCGGTCGCAGTGCACCACCAGCAGCGCCCCCTCGGCGCCTCACGCCCAAGCCTGTTATCCGCAGCACTTGCCCGGCATGTGGGAAGACGGGCAATCGGGCCGATATGCCCCGATGCCATCGGTGCGGGGAAAGGTTCCACCAAGCCTGCCAGCCCGAGGAGACACCCTACTTGTTCCCCATCCCAGGCCTGGAGCACTGGTACTGCGAGGAATGTACAGCCATCCTCGACTCCAGGGATGACACTCGTGAAGATGACGGGGAAGACGATGATGACGACGGCCCACAATATCACCCCACCAGGTCCGACGACACCGACCCTGAGGAGGAATCCTCCCCAGACGGCGGTTTCAGTGATTGATGCACCGCGCGAAGTCGCCCCACCCACCTAGCCGGCCATTTACTACTCCCTCTTTTGTTCCCCGACATGGGGGATCGTGTTTATGTTTATTAGGATAACTGCTTGAACAACTGTGTTTTGATTGAGAAGGAAAACTCTATAAACCACATGACATTACCTCTCGTTATAGCAATCCTTATTTTGGAAAAAACTTTTTTTTTACAACATATTTGTGTAATGGCAACATTGACACTTAAGGCACGACGTTCATACACGCCTTCTACACCATCATTTCACCACAACGAGCAGCAAGTTCTATCACAACGGAACTTCATCATATCGCTAACCAACAGGTGCCGCCTAGTTCGCGACCACGCGGTCCCGGATAGACCGCCAAACAACTAATTTGGGGCGCCCATGTCTCAGGACATGCTCCCCGAAATTAGTCGGTTTACTACGTAAACTCCATGCAGCACCGACACGAGATTGATACCCCCCCCTGTCTCAGGACAATGGTGGACACACATATCTCGGTAAGCAGAGCAGTTCATGTCACGCGAATTAATTGGTCCAGACAGAACAGGCACCGAAAACGCCTTCCCCTTGTCCTACAAGGCACGACTCGAAATAACCCGAATCAAGGAATGAATCTCGCCAAACCATTGGCATAACTGTCTTACGACGCCCCCTCGCGGCATAAAAACGCTCTCTACCCCAACTCACGCATCTCGTATATGCAACCATGCACATTCCCCGAACACTGGCCAAACCGACAGCGAATGGCCCTTAATTTAGCCCAAATGATCGGGAAATAACGAATCTCGTACCAGTAATACCTCGAAATAGCCGCTCAATAACTCTCGAAATGCCTCGAAACAACCGTCCCTTAAATCCAAAACGCTTCGAAATTAACACCGGTCAAACGACGGGCCTACGCCTGTCCAGTCAAATCGCCTAGCCCCAGCTTTTATGACCCAGCGGGGCCCAGACACAATAACCAACGGTACTACCCCGCCTATATATTGGCCCATTCAGCCGCAAGAAGATCACTCCTCACCAACCAATCCTCCGTGAACTCCTCCCCACTCCATCCACCCTCACAATGTCGTCGACCGACTCAGTTAACAAACCCGAGCAGCGACGCCTCAATATTACCCTCCCCCGAGATTCCCCCCCCCCCACCGCCCCCGGCCTAACCCCACGCAACCACCACTGCGAACACTGTCGGAAGGCGAAAGGTGGGTATTGTTACAAGACATATCCCCCCCGACTTAAGATGGATGCTGACCCACGAAAACCTCCAAGTCCGAGACTTTCTCGACTTCAAGCTTAACTCATGCCCAAAATTCACCCCTGAGGAAGAGAATGCCATCCAACCCACGGCGCCGTCGTTGCGCATATGCTTCGGGTGTGGTGAGGAAGATCCCAAGACCGAAATGGTCAAATGCCGAACATGCTTTGAGTGGCGCCACATGTATCATTACGATATCAAAGGCCGCTCAGATCCCCGCCGCCGGTTTTGGCGATGCCCCCGTTGCATCGACCTCAACTACGGAGGACCAACCTTATATACCGCTACTAAGGAGGAGCTTGAAGCGGACAACGTATATGAGGACTCCGATAACGAGATCCTCGCCTGAACACTCCTTCGGTAGCGACATCACACCCGTCTTCTTGCCGAGAAGGACCCCGGAGTGCAACTGACCGCAGGGGAAATGTCTCTTCTGCCTGCCTCAGGTCCTACCCCGGCAACCATACGGGTATACAGGGAACGAGTCGCCCTGCACATCATAGTTCACTAGAAAAAATGTATCTGTTGTTGTATCTTATCTAAGAAAAATTATGTACGAAGTATGTACTGCTACGATATATCAATATTCAACGAATAAAAATCAACCAATTAACTTCATGGTCGGGTCGTTTTTTGATTGTCAAACAGCTAATCTTTCTCATATCACGCCGACCAAACTTTTATCCCGCGCACACTCCCGATATGCGAACAAACATCCCTCGAGACCCCACGTTACTTAATGCAAGCAGTAGACAGATATACGCTATAAATAGCCTGGGACCCACATCCTTTATGACCACGGTCACAACCCCCGCCTATAAATACCAACCTTACCATGCGTTCAAACGACAACTCCCCATCTCCCCCAACACAACTCTCTGAGATGCCTATCAAAAGAGTAGTCTCTAAACCTAAAAGGCCTCTAGAACAAGGCCAGAGCAGCCGCGACCAGCCTCCTTCCGCTCCCCGCCGCTCTTACAACCCACGACAGGTCCTCTCTCCTGCAGAGAGATGGGCCCTCCGCCAACGATTCTCCGAGGAGGATTTGGAATGGATGCTTCATAACGAGGACCTCCAAATCTGCGACTTTATCGACCTCCTCGCCGGTGTACCCTCATTCACTAAGGAGGACGAGAACAACATCTATGATGACGTCAACTTCGCGCCCAAGCTGCGTTGGTGTGTCATATGCCACGATCAGGGGCCCAAGCACGAGATGGCAAAATGCCGGATGTGCTATGAGTGGAGCTGCTTCGAACACTACGACATCCGAGGCCGCGCGGATCCCCGACGCCGGTTCTGGAAATGCCCTGGATGTTTATCCCGCAATTCTGGAGGGCCGAGCCTGTATACCGCCACTCCAGAAGAAATCCACGCAGATAACCTTTTTGAGGACACCGATAACGAGCGCGTCGTCTGATTTCAATATTTACTTATCTACAGGCATTGTATGATCTCGATGTCATGACATATTTGGGCTTCATGCTATTTAAGAATATCTTTCATATCAATAACTGCTTATGATTTTCGCCATACCCTCCGTTACGCGCCAAAAAAAAAACGACGACGACGCGGTACACCGAGCACAGCTCTCGGCTACCCAAAAGCCATCTAACAGGCCAACACAATTAGTTGGATACTTATAACTATCCTGAAAAAAAAAACCCCGAACAGCCCGGGGGCCGTCAATAGCAAAATCATGAAATACTGCGGCAAAACAAAACTGGCATAAACCACATGTAACCAACAAGCCGCACGATGCGAAATCACAGGAACAAGAATTTTTAAATAACCAAAATACAAACGCTAGGAACCCCCAAGAGGAACTCAGGGGCTGATAAATAACAAATACCCCGCAAAAACCTGAGTACAACTAAGGGGCTAATACCCGAACGAGAAAACAAACAAGCCGAGATCGGCAAAACAAACTCCTATAAGCTGAACCGAAGTCACCTGCAGTACCAGAGTGAAAACCCGGAAGCATCATACTGATGCATTCCGGCTTCAGGGGCTAATGATAGGCCCATATGCCAATGGCCCTTAAAAGGCCCAGGCCTGACCCAACTAAACATCTCTAGATCAAAGTTCACAATAAACAGGCCCAAAACAGACCGCGGCCCAGAAATAACTCGGGATTCGGACCCCCTCCCGGGGCCAACCCGAGGCCAGAAATAACTCGGGATTCGGACCCCCTCCCGGGGCCAACCCGAGGCCAGAAATTGCTCGGGATTCGGACCCCCTCCTGGGGCCAACCCGAAGTCAGAAATCACTCGGGATTCGGACCCCCTCCCGGGGCCAACCCGAGATCAGAAATTACTCAGGACTCGGACCCTCTCCTGGGGCCAGCCTGAGGCGAAGCACAAACCGAGACTCCGAGCCCTCTTAAGGGCCCGCCCGGAACTGAACAAAACAAGGCTCAAAGTCTAGCGCGCCGAACAGCCCAGAAAGGTTGAACAAGCGACCTTGCGGTTCGGCTTGAGACTTGCTACGCGAACTTTTATAGCCTAATATGCGGACACCCTCAACAGTATGCGGATCTTTGTCATTAATGCTGACAAGACCCCGCTACAGTGGGTCACTCCCTATATAAGGCAAAGAAACCCCCAGAAAAGGGGATCGCATTCATCACATTCTGAGTCTGGAGAGGTATCAAAAAGGGTTAGAGCGTTAATACCCCTCCGGCTCCCTGCGTGTCCACCATCCCGACCCGCATCGCTCGAGGCGAGACGGGCCGCGCGATTAGCACCCAATCCCCGCACGGCCTGCTTTCCAGAAACAGGGCGTGCCTGCACTCTACTGGACCGAGTCCAAGTACGGCCCGGCCCCTTTGGGAAGGGACGTATCACAAACTATATAAACTTAATTGCTCATTTTTTGCTTTAATATTTAGTCATCAAATTGTCAACAAGAGTTCTTATTGTTGGCCGATTATATATTTGAGAGTGGTGATGATCGATGGCGAGGCATTATTGAGATGACGTCACATTCGTTGGATAAATAATTAATTAACATAGTGTTAACCAATTTAAATTTAAAATGTTATATCTCATTGTTTAAATCTCTCCAAAATGAGACTTTTTTGAACCAAGAATAACACTCATCTTAAATGAAATGAACAATATATAATCCGAATCGGACTCTAAAGTAACTATAATATTTCTGAAAATCAGTCTTTGGTCCGGTTAGTGGCTAAAGTATTGCCTTCTTGTTTAAAAACTGAATGGAGCATTTCTTGTAGATATTTAAAGTAAGAGAGTACTTGAACTTATTTTATCTAAAAAATATAATAATCCTAATTTTATTAAGTAATGAACGGGTACAAGATAACTCTTTTAGAATCATGTTTGACCACCTACAGTACTCTCTTAACTGACCTTTTCCAAGACATGAAAAATTAAGTTATTAGAAGTGGAGTCCCTTAATCTGTATCGTGACGCCTTCCCAGCTGTATTACAATGCTAGCTTGTGTGCGAATCTCTCATGAATAAATAAATGATAGTCTCAAACTTATATATATTTACTTATTTCACAAATTATTTAATTGAATTTTGATCTATAATTTTCAACAATCTAAAGATAAGAATATTGATTTTTTTTTATAGTACCGATAATTAGAATCGGTTGAACAAACGATTTAAAATACTACTATTTCTGCGTTTCAATTCACTTAAATTAAAATTCTGAATCTTTTTATAATGCTAATTATATCATATCAAACACAATTATTTGATCTCATTTCAAAGCTCTGTATCCTTCTGGAAAACTATTAACAAATGTGTCCCTTCGCATTATATCATGAGTCGGATAATATGGCTCTTTAATTTATTTTGTGAATATCTATGATAGAAATTAAGACTTATATTTGGAAGTCTCCTATTTCACTTGAACCTTACGTCACCTGTCTTACTGTCTATTAATTATTAGTTATGCTATGCATGTTGCCTTAGTACCATTTGTAATTTAATCCAGGGAAATGTTATATAATTAAAGTGAGGTGTAACTTGGTAGGTATATTCATTAATTGGCAGAATCAGAAAAAAAAATATTCATTTCAGATAAATAAAGTAAAAACTCACGAATATATTAAAATAACTCATAAACCTTCTTCTTTTTTTACCGAATAATTTTATACTAAATGAATTCAAACATTTATAAATTTTGTATGTGAACATCTATATCAAAACATGTTGGAACTATAGTGCAAGTATCGATGTTTTCATATCGTAATAAGTTCTTTTATCAAAAAAAAATTCTCACAATTCCTAGAGGGGCATTTTGCATTTTGTTACAATTCCTAGAGGAACTATATATTGATCCATGCGAGAGAGGAGAGCGGACCCATGTCCGTGTCCTGAACTTGGGTTTCGTATAAAATAATTAACTCAGGGTATGAGTTTCAAATTTTATCCGAATTTCGGATCAATTCTCTATATCGGATATTTTCGGATCCATTTTCAGCCACAACTCCATGAAATCAAATAAAATAATTTTTTTTTTTATTTAGAAAGGATCACACTTGGCACATCCGATCCCAAATTCGGGGTCAGATTTTCCAGGTCCGAGCTTAGTTATGGAATTGGTTAAAAAAAAACTATTTCTTCTGCTGATATCTTAGTGAAAATTAATGCGTTGCTAAATAAGAATAATGAATATCCTATTTTTTTTATATAAATGACATGCTTCTATTTTGAATTTATTTCTTTATTTAAAAAAAGGAAACGGCTGCAAACATTTTATGGATAAATATATTGCTTGATCATCATTCGGTGAAAGATGCAAAAATTGCATTCTTAAATTGCGATTCCATAAAAATAAACAAGATTAATTATTCTATATGAAACACATTACAATTTTTTTTCCTGAAATGTAAGTAAACAAGAGTAACCATTTAAAAAAAAATGGATCCATTACCGTCTATCTTTTATTATATTGAAAAATTTAGCTAATAAAGTGATGCAATTATGCAAAAGGACTTTCCAAAAAAAGATTTTTTTCGTTTTTATTGTAAGGTAGAGTGCAATTTTGGTCAAGTGAAAAGTAACTTTTGTTTTCAAATTTGGTATAATATAAAAATCAATACAGGAATTGACTTCATCCAGCTATTGATTGTTCCTCATGTTAATCTTGCACTAAAACTAAATATAATTAAATTTGACACATATACATTGTTTCTTATATTAAACAAGATAAAGTACTCACTTTTATTAATTGAAATTGTAAAATTAAATTAATTAATTCTTTTTTAAGATGTATCACTAAAACAACTGATACCTCGTCTTATATATTTGCATGTTGTTAATTTTTAACTTCTTAGTTCACACTTTTTGTAAGCATGTAAATGCTTTTAACGCTTGCTGAATAACTTGTGTGGGCAAGCATGTAAATACTTTTATATTATGACTTCTTAAAAAATAAATAAGTTCATGGAATTACATATTTAGTTTTATTAAATAAATAAATTTAATGTTTGCTGCATTATAATATTTTTAAATATGCACAAGCATTATTTTATTTGAACAAAATATTATAATATTGATTTTTTCGATGAGCTAGTTCATGCAGAAGTAGCAGAAGTTCTTTATATTATGGGAATTTTTTTTTTAAAGATACATGTACGGAATAGAATTACTGCATGCACAAGTTCTTTAGTTTTATTTACCAAGTACAAATAATAAATTTGACCTAGAATAAGTCTTGATCTAATGAGAAAAATCAATATCCTATAAAGAGGTTGTAGGAATGAAAATTAGTTAAAAAAAACTAGCTGTATAATATTTAGGACGGAGGCTTGACTTCAAACTTTACTCACAAAATTACAATATTATAACAAATCTGGTGTCCGACTAATAATTAAAATAGTAATTTGTATAATAAATCAATTGGAAAAAGAGTCCATCCACGAATTTTTAGGTAGATTTAAGGGCATGTATTTGGCAAAATATATTCAAATATCGATAAAATGGCAGCAATTTGTATTGTGTTAGAATTTATTTTTTATTTTTTTTATAAAAAGAAGCAAGAATAATTTAGGGTCAACTTTAGATTTCATAATAGGCCCAAGAATAATCACAGTTTCAGAAGAAGAAAAAAAAGTGATTGAATTTCTGTATGAATTGGAGAGCAAGGAATTAAGGACACTGTTACTCTGGCTTTGAACTAATTCGGTTTGTTTCATTTATAAACAGTCTCTATTTTTACAAGTTTCACTTCTTCTTCTTCTTCTTTTTAAGAAAAACGAGATCTTAATTTGCTAAGAGACTGTTTAAAACACAACCAAGCATGCATGTCAAATCTTGACAAAGCTGCGATTAATTTGTTTAATGTATATTCTTTGATTGAATAAATGTTCTTCAAGTTTCTGATAATTGGGAAGAGGTACATTGTTTTTGTGTGTATACACTCTGTTATAATTCTTGCTTGGAAAGAGCTGTATTCTGACTGGGCCTTCCTCTTATTATTTATTAGGCCTAGTTGCTTCTCTGGGCTTTATTGGGCTAACTTTACTCGGCTTATTGGCGGCCCATAAAGATTAAGACCTTTAAAATTAATTGGAGATATTCTTGTAATTCTTGCTCGGAATTAGACAGTTATTTTTCTAACAACAATTTTAACAGTGTAAAGCTAATCATTTTATAACAATATAGCAAAAAATAGATGCAAGACATACAGTCATGCAGATATGAGAACCAATCTGATGCACATGTACAAACAATGTAAACATACGAGATTTAGCCCCATTTAATTGCATCCAAAATATTATTCCTAAATTAATCCCAACATTGCCTGGATTCCTGGAACAACACTATTATACTCCACGAGTGCAATCCACTGAGCCTAAGCGTAACACGCCGTGTTGGTGCAAATCGAACTCAAACTGTGTATTGACTTGCTGGAATGCATCGAGAACACCGGGAGCAAGACCAGTTTCCTCGACAAACATTGCAAGACAACTGTTTTTCTTGCAAATCCATATAAAACACTTATCGTAAAAGAGCGCCATGTCAGCACCCGCAAAAGTCAAGGTCATGCTAGGCAGTAAATTCATTGGGTCGGCATTTGTGGGAAGATTATGGGCTCAGAATTAAATATCTGTATCAATGTTTTAAATTAAAAAATAGTCTTTGGTCTAACAATAAAAGATAAGAGCAAAGCTAGGGTGTGATGTGCTCACCAAGAGGGATTGATGAGCACAACTTCAAAAGTATATCGGATCGGCTTCAAACGACGAATCTAAACTGTTGAAATCCATGTACTTCATGAGTGATGCATATACATGCAAAATTTTGAAAGTTTCGAATTTATTTGCTACAAGGTCAAGCGGTCAAAGAAATGATGAAAAATGAATATATAAAACAACTTATAAAATAACTTATCAAATGTTTATTTCTTTGACCGCTTGAACTTGTAGCAAATAAATTCGAAACATTCAAAATTTTGCATGTATATGCATCACTCATGAAGTACATGGATTTCAACGGTTTAGATTCGTCGTTTGAAGCCGATCCGATATATTTTTGGAGTTGTGCTCACCAATCTCTCTTGGTGAGCACATCACACCCTAGCTTTGCTCAAAAGATAAATATCCTCTTAATAGAAGTTATATATGGGTTCAAAATCCATATGAGAGATCAGTATTTATAATAAATTAAGTATGGATTTGAAAGGTAAAATCCTCTGTCTCTATTTAAAAAAAAATTAATGTTTTAAACTAATTGAATGGATCACAACTTTTGAGCGCCAATATATATTATAACTTCTTAAATACTCATTTTGAGCGCCATTTTAAGCTTGTTATTTACGGTTTATAGTAAATTTGACACTGCAATAGATTTGGCATATTAAACAATTTTAAACAATTGCTTATCCTAAATTAGATTTTGGAGAAAACTAAAATAATTCAACGTAACTCCACTTTAATTAAACAACTTCAAATATAGTTATGGGAAATCGGTGGTCAAGTCAATGAATAATTTTAAGAACAAAAATGGAAAAATGAATCTCAAAGCGACTATGATACCCACCAGTGTAATAAAATGTGGTTTATGCGGCCGCATATGCGTATGCGGTTGACAACCGCATGTAAAATCAATATGCGGTCTAATATGCGGTTCTGCATATTTGGTCACATATTTTTACCACATATTACCTAGTGTAATAAAATGCGGTTCTATGCGGCGCATATGCATTTGCAGTGCTCAGCCGCATAAAATTCAGACTAATATGCAGATGTTACACCCACTTAAAATATTTAATTTATTAACAAATAAAGATTCGGATTTAGATCCTATCAATTTTAATAGGAGAATGATATCCGGTATAAAACCGAAACCCGATTCTTATTTCTCATCCAGACCAAAGTCCAGTCAAGTGGTTTGTATTGATATTTCCAGCTTATTTTATAGACTCTCAAATGATGCATTTTGTTTGGTTTGGAGGTATGGGACTAAAAATGATTGATTGTACCAGAGTCATCACGTGGTTTCTTCCTTTTTTTATTAGTTTTTAGTCAATGCGGTTTCAATGCTGAGCGCCACGTGGTTCGATTTCCTTCATGCGGTTTCAACTTTGAACTATGCAACATCATTTAAATAACAAATTTTAAGTAATGATTGCAGCTGGCAGCTGCATCCTTCACGGGTCAAGATGAATTTGGGCCAAATGATTTTGGGCTAAAAACTTTGAAGATCCTTTTAACTCATAATAAATATATTATTATGCATATTTTTTGGGCCTAGTAATACATAATACTATTAATATACAACACTATTTTATTTGATTAATTTTTTTAGTCCGCATATATAAGTCCGCATAAAAATCCCCATATGCAGCCATATACCGTATATGCGGTATGCAGTGGCTTTCCGCATAGCGCATGAAAATCGCATTTTATAACCTTGATATCCACGATACAGTCAGTTTCCCAAGAGTTTATGCGCTTACAATTCTTTTAATAATATAAAGCATTTATGGTTCTTAATTTGATCATACGTAACATATATTTACATATTTACTATTTGCATACTTCTTGAATTAAGCTAATCATAAATTTCTTTTTAATTTTGTATTGTAGCTTTGATACGTTCTATCTCGGGAGATGAGCCCGTATGGAAAGTTGGGTTGAGCTGGATTCGTTCTGCCAAAGGATGGCAAGCCGAGGTATGGATCGAGTTAGGAACTCGGGTGGATTCTGAGAGATTCGGACTCTGACCTGTATGATCTCTCTCTTAGTTGGAAAATCGTTCCCTGTTTCATGGGACTCACTGTCTTATATAGTCCAGCCATAACTGCCATCTCGGGCGTTTATGGGGAACGTGGGCAGTTATGTCAACCGTTACTGGGACGTGGGTATTAAGTCAGCCGTTTCTGGGACGTGGGCATTAAGCTAGCCGTTTCCACGGCTATCCCGTATGTCGATTGGCCTAAGTCTATTTTAGGGCTCTGATTTGAGGCCGTTGTATTGGGCCCCGGCTTAGTGAACCCTTGGGCTTTTCATATGACGTCGGGTTGGCCTTGTAAAGGTCCGAATCCCAGTCTTTCATGGCCCAGTTTAGAACAAGTAAAATGGCCTGTGGAACATGGCCCTATCATTAGCCCCCAAAGTCGGAATGCATCGGCGAGATGCTTTCGACTTGAAGGTGAATAACTCGTAAAACACGGTTTCTATTACCGATATTTGTGTGTTAGTCATGATATAATCACTCGAGTATGGATATGTCGGGTACATATCTCGGTATGTATCCAACGGTTAATGTGTTTAACATACTTACCATTTTTTTTTGACAAGTAAGATGGTTCCCGAGTTAGTCAAAAACAAGTGAAAGAAGTGAACATAGAAATTATAAGTAATCATTGATATCACAAAAGCATAACAAGCCTAAATATAAGAAAACATCGAAATCATACAACGCCTGTGCCTAACAAAATATCAAAATCATACAACGCCTAATTAGACTAAACATGAGACATGATTTATACAGTGCCTGAAAGAATATTTCCACTATGGGCGCCATGTCTGTCATGTCGCGCCTTCCAAGCACCGCGGTGTCCATGTTCGGCAAAAAGACGGGTGTGATGTCGTTTCTCGGACAACACTTACACCATCTCATTGTCGGTGTCCTCAAAAATGTTATCGTCGATGAGTTCATGTTGGGTAGCAGTATACAAACTCGGCCCTCCAGTATTACGTGATAAACACCCAGGGCACTTCCAAAACCGACGACGTTGGTCCGAGCGGCCCTGGATATCGTAGTGGTCGAAGCAACTCCACTCATAGCACATCCGGCATTTCACCATCTCGTGCTTGGCCCCTTGGTCATGGCATATGACACACCAACGCAACTTGGGCTCGAGATCAAACTTATAAATGTCGTTCTCGTCCTCTTTGGTGAACGGGGGTGCTCGAGCGAGGGTGAGGTCAATAAGGTCACCAATTTGGAAGTCCTCGTTCGCGAGCATCCAGTCCAAATCTTCCTCGGGAAAATGTTGGAGAAGAGTTCATCTCTCGGGCAGAGATAGGACCCGTCTCGGGTTATGAGAGCGACGGGGATTGGGGGGAGGTTGGTTGCGGCAACGCCTTGGGGGTTGGTCATTGCTACTCTGACCATGGTCGAGAGGTGTTTTGTTTTTAGAAACCACTCTCTTGAAAGGCATCTCGGAAGTATAGAGAAGGGTAAAAGGCTCAGAGTAAAAATGTGTCTTTTACCGTATGGTGACTCTGGTATTTATAGTCGTTAGGGGGAGATATTGCCATAAATAACGTGGGCCATACTGCCTAAATAGGTAGCTGCCAGCTACTATCCATAAATGTCAGTGTATGTTGTACGAGATGACAGGCTTTCGGCATTTTCGAGGCGGTCAAATTGACTCATATTAGACGGCATTAAGAACTAATAATGAAACGCTTGCAAAACATATATTAATCAAAACAACACGAGGTGAGAACCTCGGCTGAGTTTACAACATAAGCATATATGTAAAGTTGAAAAGTTGATATCTAGGCATAAACAAAAGGCGGGCTATTCCCGTGATATTCTATAAATAGCAAAGGCTATTCATGACGGGAGCGCTTAGCCCGACGTTCTTGACCAAGGCACCTCCTGCAAGTGAAGGATGTGAAGCGGGGATCACCATGGTTCCGAGGTGATCTGCGGGCTAGACACCCGGGGTGAAAAGCTTCTTCACAGCCGTCACAGTGGAACATGTGCTGATAATTCCCCCGGGTTCTTCAAACGGCACATCGATCCCAAGCTAGCGGGTCGTCGTCTTCTTCCTCGGAGTTATTTGGGGGTGGCTCGATGTTGACCTCGGGGTTCTTATGTTGGGGAGATGGGTGTGATGACGGAATGTCATCATTCTCCTTTTTAACCCCGTCGTTCATTGATTTGTTATCTGTCATCGTGTTATAACCCGAGGTGGAAGGGATAGCTTATGATCACTGGGTGTTCCGTTAAAGGGAGACGGAGGGATTATATATAGTAAATTGGCATTAATTACTTGGCGCCTCGTCTTCCGTTAACCGTCGTCAGCTATCAAATCAGCCATCAAATCAGTCAGGGGTACGGGGTTATGGCGCAATCCTTGTATGACACCTGGCACGCGTCAGCTCGGTGAGAGCCCGATGCGCAGGAATCGAGGCATCGCCATGATGAAGGGTGGCAACTCGACGCTTCGTGGCCTCTTTTCGAAATTCGCGCAAGTATTGAGCGGGAAAATGGAGACCCCTATATATACTTCATCCCGACCCACTCATTCATTATCGTTTATCTTGAGCAAATCGATCTCGGAGCCACAGAGCGAAAGTAAGTTCGGTGATAGCAGAGAGAGTTCAGAGCTTTCAGATGACCTCGGAAAGCGACGTCGGACGAAGACCGAGTTGCGAAGGAATTTTCAACATCAGGTAAAATTTTTATTACCTCGGTAGTCGACCTTATATTGAATAATCCTGCATGTAGTTATTTATATGTATTGCCGAGGTTGATAGTATTTTAGCTAATAGCCTAGGTATAGTAACGTTGTTATGGGCCTATTATGAGTTTCATTACCTCAGCAATCAATGTGCATCTGTTAAATTAGTAATTGTAACTCTGTAGAAAAAAGTAAAACCGGTTACCTAAGCCAATCCTGTTTCTTCGTAAATTTAGAAATGGCCGAAGAACAAGACGGATCTCGGGACCAATCGTCCGGTGCTTCTGGGGAGTTCTCCCCAATATCTCATCAACCCCTCCGCCCAGGTAGGGGCAAAAATTTGTATGGTATGTTTCCTCATTCCGACATCTTACCGGAAGACATTGAGGAAGAGCAATATAGTGGAGGGAATGAGGAGGATGAAGAAAGTCTATCTCGGTGTGAGCTTGTTGCGGCCTCAGTGGGAACGTCTCACGAGCCTTCGAAGCCCAGAAAGAAAAAAGCTCATAAAGATGTCGTTCCCCGAGATGGTCATGGGGATGACTTGATTTTTCCAATATCTGCCAGTATCCCTCCTAAACTGGTTGTCCGATGTAAAGCTTATGCTGATGCATTTTATGAGGAACTCGTGGATGAAGCTGACAGAAAGGAATATCCGCGACATGCACTTAAGTTGAGAGCCCTGGGCCCTAATGACTGAGCGCATGACTCAGGTCGTGGGATGTGCATATATTGGAAGATGCCGAAATGCGGGTTTAAAGTAAGGGTGTCTAAGTTTGTACGTGAGATATTGTGACATCTCGACGTGGCCCCTGCGCAGTTAACCGCACCCGCATGGTGTTATATCATGAGTTTTAAGTATCTGTTTGATATGATGCCCGAGCTAGAGCCACATTTCCCGAGTGTAGGGTTGTTCTTTCATTATTTCTCTATTTTATATAATAATGAGAGCCACCTCGCAATTCGGAAGCGTCCTAATGGTATTACTCTTTTTGACAAACTGTCAAAGGTGGATGAATGGAATCATGGATGGATATATCTCGAGAACCCCACCAAATTGCAGTGCTTCCGTGAGGTACGGAGGATTTGGCGTCCTCTAGAAAAGGAAAATTTGATCCCAAGTTCTCCCCCCCCCTCCGACGTCGGCTGAATTACAAATTATCAAAATTCTTGACAATTATTTCTCAAGTTAGTCTCTTTTTGTTTTAATCTGTACCGATATACCTTTGCATCGCATTCGTTCGTTCACCATACTTTATTATGAATAAATTGTTAATGCTTGTGTACTCTTTATGTCGCAGGACGTGGTTTTATGGCACTGCCTTGGAAGGCCGTTCGTCCAATTCCTGTCTTTGCTAATCCAGAGGACTGTTTCGTCCAGAGAAAAGAGGTTACGATCCCCCGAAAGCTGAGTTCTTCCAAGGATCAGAAGACTTCGAAGTCAGCCCCTGCTAATACCACGGCAGTTCTCCCGAAGTCATCTTCGAAATCTACAACAGTCACAAGGGCGCAAAGGGCAGTGCTTCTAGTTCCTCCAAGCTCGGGGGTTCTCAAAAGATGAAGGAAGTTTCTGTTGACCCCCTTGCGTTTAACGAGGCAAGAGAAGGGAAAAGACGCTGTGACAGAAGAACCTGAGCCGAAGAGGCAAAAGACTCACTCTGAGATTGTATCGGGAAAACCCGGGGAAATTCCAAAAGAACCGGGGCAATCCCAGGTCGACGCTGCTGAGGCGGAGTTAGAAAAGATTATCGAAGACGCAGCAGGTGACGTGTGGGATCCCGCAGTGGAACATAAAGGATTCCTTGAGTCGCAGATTTCTGATCAAGGGCGACATACCGGGTTTGTGTGGGGAACCGGGATTTCTCAGGGGTTCCCAGACAGCTTTTTAGCCTATCTTCCTGGGTATTCAGGAATGCAGGAAGAGGAGGATCATCCCGAGGTCCGGGCTGCGTATGCTCGGGAAACATTTAGATTAACCACTACTAATTATCAAAAGAAGTGGGCTGAGAAGCATCCCGACCAAGTCGTGGGCCAGGTGTTAAGGTCGTTACATGACGCCGGGGTTTACTTTGGGTTCCTCAAAGATTCGCTTGATAATGATAAGCGCGGTGCTCTTGCTGTTACAACTGATCAAGATGCGCTTAACAAGGCAATCATGGAGAGGAACTATTTTTTCAAATTGGCGCAGCAAAAGGACAAGGAAAAGAGAGTAGCTACTGGCCAAGCCGCCGTGAACTTGGCAAAATACGAGATGACGCGATACACGGGTGTGACAGCTGATGCCGAGCGCAAGGATGCCGAGAAAACGGCGAAGCGTTATAAACGCAAAGCTAAAGAGTACAAGGACAAGGTCGAGGATCTTAACTCCAAGCTCGAAACCCAGGCCAAGGAGGTAGAGGATGCGAGATCGAAAAATGTCCGACTAAAGGCCGAGATGCGGGATTTACAAAAGAAAACACTCAGCAAGTTTTTAGGCAGTAAGGCCTTCGCACAAGCCGTCCCTTATGCATGTCAGGATATGATGACGCAAACTATTTATTGCTATATGGATGAACTGGCAAAGCATTATCCGTTCAAACCCGAGCATATGGGTTTTACTAAAGTGGAATCTGAGAAACTTGTTATCAAAGATCTCTCGGATTATGGCTGGGACGAAGAAAATGATGCGTTGTTGAACCCGGATGGTACTCTATTTTATAAGGAACTTGAACTCGAGAATCATCCTATTGAAAAAATTGTCCATCATTGGCCTAAAGATAAGTGGCCTAAGCATCTCGATCTACCCGACAATGAGGCTGAAGGGGAGGACGACGGCCTTCCTTCTGATACCTCCTCCGAAGGTGAGGAAGAAGACATCGAGATAGAGACCATCGAGGTGGATACTGTTGCTCAGCAAGGTGATGGAAAGGATCCGGAGGATCTTTCCAACTCGCCTTGTGATGGTGGAGCTGGTGTTCATGAGTCGGATAAGGCCCCTACTCCCTAAAATGTAAGTAAACATTCTATTACCATGGCCACCGAGGTGTTGCATTCATGCTTAACCTTACTATTCATTTTGTTTTGTTTATAGGAAGGATCATGTTGAGTAATGGATGCATCATCGGCCTTGTGAAGTAATTGGTACCCCCGACATAGGTGGAAGTTTGAAGTTGTAATGTTTTTATTTGTACTCCTGAGATGTGGGGGTTTAACAGAATTTTGCTGTAATATGATATTGGATATCCCGGGATGTGGGGATTTAACAGAACAATTAATGTAACTCGTTTTCTTTATTTGCATTTCGCTTTTTCCGATGTCAAAATTTATCTCAGTTTATGCTTTGAATGTCTTTGTAAACGAGCCAAATGTGCTTGATATCCCTTTCCCCCCCTTTTTTTCTTTATTTTTTGACAAAAATGGTCAACATCGGGGGGAAGGTACGTCGCGAAAACATATGCATTACCCCGAGAGGTTTTCGATAAATGTCCCCGACATAATAAAATCCATGTTACTGGTTTAACAGTCGTCGTCTCTTAGGACTACATTAATTTATGTTGTGTATCTCGGGAATATTAACCAAGACGCATTTCGTTGCCATAAAAGGCTTTTGTTCATATATCTCGGACCCAATAAATGAAACACAATCATAAATAATATCATATATATTGTTAAAAGTTTAGAACCATACAAAAAATTTGCATCTCGGTCTAAGTAAAATACATGGAATGTAAAATGAACAAGAAAGAGGCTTATCTCGCCCTGAGCACACCGCACCTATTAGAAACATAAATTTAAACGACATACATTAAGTGTAGAATTTCCGGAGATGGCAAGTGTTCCATGGGCGAGTAAGTATGAAACCACTCGGGTCTTCTAACTCGTAGGCGCCTTAACCTCGTGGGCGAATGACCTTGAAAGGACATTCCCATTGAGGAGCAAGCTTGCTGACATGTTTGCCAGTTGCTTCCACAGTTTTGAGTACCAAATTGCCCGGATGAAATTCTCGAGGTACCACGTGTTTGTCAAATGCGCGTTTAACCCTGCGTTGATATTTCGTGGTGCGGATGCGGGCCTTCTCCCGACCTTCTGTGATGAGATCGAGTTCAGTGGCACGCGCATCGCAGTTCTCTTCAGTGGAATATGTCAAAGTAAGGAGAGATGGTTTCATCATTTCGATTGGAGTGACTGCTTTCATCCCTAACACCAGAGAGTAAGGTGTTTGCTGTGTGGCTTCGCGAGGTGTCGTGCGGTAGGCCCACAGGATTCCATCGAGAATGTCGGGCCAATTCTTTTTATTAGCCGCCACTTTCTTTTTAAGACCGTCCGGGATAGTACGGTTGGTGACCTCAGCCAATCCATTGCTAGCAGGGTGGCTGACCGAGGTGAAGTTGTTTTGAATACCTAGGTTGGAAAGGAACGTCATGGTGCGGGCTGCATTGAACTGTGTTCCATTGTCCGATATGAGTGCATGTGGTATGCCAAAACGACAAATGATGTTCCGCCAGATGAACTTTTCTGCTGCTGCGGCTGTGATAGTGGCTAACGCTTCGGCTTCGACCCATTTAGTGAAATACTCGACGGCGCTGTCTGACCGCTTTGGGAAATGGCCCGACTATGTCTATCCCCCATAAGTCAAAAGGCCAAGCCCCCGAGATGGATATCTGATCGTATGTCGGGATGTTGCTCAACTTGCTATGGTATTGGCATCGCTCACACTTTCGGACCAAGTTCGCCGCATCATGCTGCATAGTTGGCCAATAAAAACCTGCTCTGAGAAGTCGCTTAGCAAGAGTTTTTGCTCCTTGGTGGCTCCCACAAATGCCTTCATGTACCTCGGAAAGCATTTGTAAGGCCATCTCCTCATTGATGCATTTAAGCCAAGGTCGCACGTACCCCCGTTTATAGAGGTGATTGTTGAATATAGAGTACATCGGTGCGATCCTTTTCAAACGTCGGGCTTCCAATTGGTCAGTGGGGAGAACCCCGGCATTAAGGAAGTTCCACATCGGGGTGAACCAGGACTCACCGGGTTCATTGATGGCGAGTACGGCTACAGTATCAAGGTTGATGCTGGATTCTGGAACGTCCATAACAATCACGGGCCGATCTTTGTCAAGATTGCCCGCAGCGCCAAGTTTGGACAAAGCATCAGCTTGGCAGTTTTTGTTGCGCGAGACATGTTGAATGTCAACCTCGTCGAAGTGACTTTTGAGCAGATGAAACTGTTGTCGGTATTTGTGCAATTTTTTGTCCATGACTCGGCATTCGTCGTTGATTTGTTTGACTGCTAACTCGGAATCACTGCGGAGGTAAACCTCGCGGGCGCCCAATTCCTTGGCTAGTTTAAGGCCTGCTATCATGGCTTCATACTCCGCGGTATTGTTTGTTACCAGGAATTGAAAGTGGAGAGCATAATTCAGGGTCTCCCCGTGTGGACCAGTGAGGGATACCCCGTCTCCGGCCCCTTGTAACGAAGAGGCGCCATCAACATGGATTGTCCAACATCCCTCAGACTCGGGAGGAACTCCGGAATACTCGGCGATGAAGTCCGTGAAGATCTGAGACTTCAGAGCATTTTGGGGGTGGAAAGAAACATCGAACTCGGATAATTCGAGCGCCCAAGCCAGCAATCGCCCGGATGAATCGAAATTTGCGAATGCCTTCTTAAGTGGAATCCCGGTGTAAACATTTATGGAATGTGACTGAAAGTAAGGCCTCAACTTTCTAGCAGCTATGACGAAAGCATATGCTGCCTTTTCAATCTGGGAATACCTGGTTTCGGCATCCCGAAGTACGTGTGAGACGAAATAAATTGGCTTCTGATCTCGCCCCTCTTCCCGAACAAGGGCGGCACTTACTGCATGACTCGTTGTTGCCAAGTACAACACCAGGACGTCGCCCGCGGTCGGCCTGCTGAGACATGGTGGATTGACGAGATAGGCTTTGATCTTTTCAAAGGCCATTGCACATTCATCTGTCCATTCAAATCTGGCTGACTTGCGCATGGCTTTGAAGAAGGGGAAACAGACGTCCCCGGATCTCGCAATAAACATGTTGAGGGCGGCCAACTTGCATGTGAGGGATTGTAGCTCTTTGAGGTTCCGAGGTGGTTTCATATCGAGGATGGCTTGTGATTTCGAAGGATGGATCTCAATGCCTCGCATGGAAACCATGAAGCCAAGGAATTTATCACCAGTCAGGCCAAAAAAACTTTTCTTTGGGTTGAGTTTCATGCTGGCCGAATTTAGTGTCGTGAAGGTTTCTCGAAGATCTCGGACATAGTCGAGGTCGGACATGCTCTTGACAAGCAGGTCATCCACGTATGCCTCTACGTTTTGTCCGATTTGGTCATGGAACACAGTGTTAACCATGCGCTGGAACGTGGCTCCAGCATTGCGCAACCCGAAAGGCATGACCCGGTAGCAATATAGCCCCGAGTTGGTGGTGAAGGCAGTATTTTCCTCGTCATCTTGTTTCATCCAGATTTGATTGTATCCGGAGAACGCATCCATGAAGCTGAGGTAAGCATGTCCCGAGGTGGAGTCGACCAGTTGGTCAATTTTGGGCAAGGGAAATGGGTCCATGGGGCATGCCTTGTTGAGATCAGTATAATCAATACACATACGCCAATCACCATTAGACTTCTTGACAAGCACGGGATTGGCTGTCCACTCAGGACATTTGACATTCCTGATAAAACCGGCGTCGAGTAATTTCTGTACTTCGCGCTTCACGGCCTGCTGCCGTTCTACCCCTATATTACATTTTCGTTGCCGAACTGGTTTTGAGTCTGGCTTAATATGCAGGCGGTGCTCTGCTATGGACCTCGGAATTCCTGGCATGTCGGCTGCGGTCCAAGCAAAAACGGATTGGTTTTCTTGGAGAAACTTGATTAGTTCGTCCTTTGCCTGCCCCTGGATCGCCTTTCCATCGAGTTATTCGACTTCGTCTGCTGGCTCAAGGGAAGCTTTGGCTTCAGCTTTATCAACTGGATCTAGCGCAAGGTTGGTGTTTGTAGGTAGATAATCAGTACTTGAGCGCAACCGCTGTTGGTTGGTTTTCGCATCTGACTGCTCAACCTGGTGAACAGAGCCTCCTTGACCTTGGATGGACGTCATGTTTAATTCACGCGCCACCTGCTGTTGGCCACTTTCTTCCCCTATCCCGTTATCTGTGTGAAACTTGATTTTCAGGTGGGAAGGGGAGATGATGGCGCCGATTTTGTTCAAGGTCCCTCTTTCCAGGATCGCATTGTACGCAGAAGGGGCATTAACGATGAGGAAGTCCATCATGACTTCCACTGTTCGAGGGGACGTGCCAAATGTTACTTTGAGTGGCATCATTCCCCGAGGTTGGAGGGCATCTCCCGTGAAGCCTATCAAAGGTGAGATATGTTGTTGGAGGGCGCGAGTGTTTAGGCCCATTTGCGTGAAGGCCGTTAGATACAGGATGTCTGCTGAGCTTCCCGTATCAACTAACACCCTCTTGACCCTGTGGGTGTTGATCTTGAGGTTTAGTACCACGGGATCATCATGCGGGCTAGAAATCTCACCTAGATCTTTCTCGGAGAAAGATATCGCTTCCTCAGGTCGGGGTCATTTTTTGTCTGTCGTGGTCTCAACCTGTAGGACAGTAGGGTACGGTTTTCTATTGTCGCGAGGTAAGATTTTTCGGATGGTACCGCGATAGCCACCACTGATTACGTTGATGACAGGACTACTCTGCCGCTCCTGGCGCATAGTCTCGGGACCATCCCGGGTTTGGGGACCGACCTCACCAACTCGGGGTCCCGTATAATCCTGCCTGTAAGGAATGGGTTTCTTAAAAACTTTACCTTTACCGTTGTATTTCCTGGAGAACTTTTTGAAGAAGTCAGGATTGATAAACTCGACCAGCTTACCCTCCCGGGCTAGTCTTTCCAGGATGTCTTTGAGTTGGAAGCAGTCCGCGGTAGAATGCCCATTGAATCCGTGGTACTCGCACTGTTTGGAGTTGTCTTGTACCGTAAAAATGTCCTTAGGCAATGGTGGAGGGAGGTCGAACATGCCTTCTATGATGTTGTACATCTCATGCCGCTTCTTGGTGAGAGGTGCGTATCTCACGAAATGTTGCTGGTACCCGTCAGTGCCAGATTTGTGTTCCTGCTCGACCGGTCGGTTGGTTTGGTTTCTTCGGGGTTCTCTTTGGTTGTGAAACCTGTCCTGAGCTGGCTGTTTGTTGGTTTGGTGACGGGGAGATCGAGATCTAGGCCTCATGGGGCTCCCGTTATCATCCTCGGCACGAATGTAACCTTCCGCAAAGGTTACAAACTCCCTCAGAGTGGTCATCTTCTTCATGTGGGCTTCGTAACACAAGGTACCCGGACCCCTTTGCGGAGTCCTTTCTTGATGGCGGCTAAGGCAAATTCTTCATTGAGGTTTTGAATTTGCTGAGATGCCTGTATGAAACGGTTAACAAACGCACCTGTTCTTTCACGCTGTCCCTGGACAATATCCAGAAGCATCTCGCACGTGGCTTGCGGTGGTTTGATAATCGTGTACCTCTCTAAGAATAGTTTCGCGAAGTCCTCGAATTTGTTAATGGACCTCCGGGGTAATGTCATGTACCAGTCCCATGCCTCTCCAGTTAAGCAAGTGGTGAAGACACGGCACATGATGGCATCTGTGGCTCCAAGAAGGCGGAGTCGCTCAAGGAACCCGTACACAAAGTTGTGCGGATCCTGTGTATCTCCACTACCCCAGAAGCTGGGAAGGGTTGTCGGATACTTGAAATCCATCATTGATTGGCGGTAGATGTCTCTGGACAGGGGGCCATCTTCGATTCCCATAGGCCGAGAGTAGGTGCCTGTCTTCTGGGATTCGAGTTCGGCTAGTTTAGCCGCGAGTCTTGTTTGGATCAACTCTTCAACTTGAGCCGTGTTAATACCTCGGGTAGGGGTAGGTGATCGCCGACTCCTTCTTCGGTCATCGCGGCGAGTTCTATCCCGACCTCGGGGTGGACTTCGGTCACGTTTCCTACGGGAGCGAGATTGTTCTCAGCGAGATGGTCTGGGCTTTCTGCCGTGATAGGCTGATTCTCGCTCGTTGTTACGGTAGACTTCGGGACCTTCGGCATATGGCTCTCTCACCGGATCAGGTCCCCTATTCTCGTCCTGCCCTTCCGGTCGTCTTCCTTCATTGGGGTGCACCCCGGTTGGCAGAGCATTCTGGTCCCTGCGTTCGGACTGAACCTGTTGTCCTGGTGGGGTGGGCGTGTCTGTCTCGTTACCGGTTCGGACCTGTACGAATTGAGAGTCCATATTTCTTGGCGAAACATTTGCCGGTCGACTGTGGACACGATTTGCTGACAAAGGTCGTGGTACAGGTGTAGTGGGAGGTACGGTCTGGTGTGCATGTCGCGGTGGTACTTGCTGAGAATACGGTGTTGGACCTATCATGGGGTACATCCCGTGAGCGCCTCCCGGGCCCCATTGTCCGGATGGTGTGACATAGGGGTACTGGAGACCCGTTGGGGTGTAAGGTGCGTAAGTGGTCGCGCCGTAGTGATACAACGACGTTTGCTGAGTGTAATATGGTATGTATGGTAACTGATATGTACCAGTTACCGGGTTGTGCTCGGTGTAGAGCGGTCTAGTTGTGTTCCCTTCGGTGAACGAAGGTCGAGTAACAACATCGGGACCTGTGTGGCGAGGCTGTGCGGGCTGTAGACCATGGAGTCATATCATCGAGCTGCTAGGCCTTGCCCCTGGAGGCTGATTGTGGGAGGGGTTTCCTGTAGGCGAGGTTACCACAGGAGGTGGTGTGATCGTTACTCCTGGCGGGGTCGTCACCCCTGGTGGGAGCGGGATTGATGTGTTTGGATGAGCCATCTAATTCTTTGGGTGAGCGAGGCGTGGCCCCACGGTGGTTGATACGTCCTATCTCGGGAAATGAGGCCGTATGGAAAGTTGGGCTGAGCTGGATTCGTCCTGCCAAAGGATGGCAAGCCGAGGTATGGATCGAGTTAGGAACTCAAGTGGATTCTGAGAGATTCGGACTCTGACCTGTATGATCTCTCTCTTAGTTGGAAAATCGTCCCCTGTTTCATGGGACTCACTGCCTTATATAGTCCAGCCATAACTGCCATCTCAGGCGTTTATGGGGAACGTGGGCAGTTATGTCAACCGTTACTGGGACGTGGGCATTAAGCCAGCCGTTTCTGGGACGTGGGCATTAAGCTAGCCGTTTCCACGGCTATCCCGTATGTCGGTTGGCCTAAGTCTATTTTAGGGCTCTGATTTGAGGCCGCTGTATTGGGCCCCGACTTAGTGAACCCTTGGGCTTTTCATATGACGTCGGGTTGGCCTTGTAAAGGTCCGAATCCCAGTCTTTCATGGCCCAGTTTAGAACAAGTAAAAGGGCCTGTGGAACATGGCCCTATCAAGCTTGCTCTAGGATTAAAGTATGTCAATACATTTATACTGAATTTCCATATTTATTTTATAAGTTGAGACAACTTAGAACTTCGAGCGATTTTAGGTGGATTGAGGGGAGCGCATGCGGTTTAGGATAAATTTCTAATTTTTTAAAGCAATTGGTAACTAAACTATCTTTATACTATTAATTGGTGGTGCTTCAAAAAAAAAATATTTTTTAAATTACATGCATGTATATGATTAATTTTGCTTGGTCGTTTTTTAGTTAATGGTGGTAACGTTGTGATACGAAAGGTCTTTGATTTGATTAATGACTAAAGAAAGTAAACTAATTAATGCATGACTCAGTAATTGAATGACAATTTTTTTTTTGTCTTTTTATGATTGTAGTTGTTATTTAGGTTTATGTAAAGTCATATTGCAACATTTTTTGGGTGCTTGACGGCTCATATTTTGACAACCAATAATTAAAATTCAATTACTAAAAGTTGTTGCATACTTACATATATGATTATTGTTAACTGAGCAAATTAGACAACCTGTCATTAAAGTCACTTTTTATTTCTTCAAAATTTAGTCTAAAGTTTTAATGTTTTCGTTATACTCTCTAATATTTTAAATTATACTGAATTTGTTTTGCTAGCACCTAGTTATTTATACTGACTTAGTTTTGATGATAATAACGCTAAATGCATATAAATTTAAATTTTAGTGTACAAATTGAAATACATATTGTGACATCACATTAGGTTAACAATTGCATGAGAATTGAAACACTAAGTCTGATGTCTCGCTTAATTTGATTTGTATAACTAAATGTATTATTTTTTTTTTTACAAGCTATAAGGTGATCACTGATATATAAATTAACATCAATTATAAGTTCATACAATTTTATTATCTCCAAGTAAAAACAGAAACATGCAAACTAAAATTTTTAAACCTGGGTCAGAATATATATACATAAAATATTTTTGGGATGCATTGTGGGATCTTTTCATCAATACAAAACAATAAATTTAAGAATATTTTATTTAAAAAAAATGAAAGGACTTAAATAGATTTTTTTCTCAAGTATCGTTAACAAATATCAAACAACAACATATAATTTTTGACATCTTGCAGCCTGCATTATTTTTAAAAAAAGAAAATTTGAAAAATCCATAGAAATGTTCTATTTATCGAAGAGTTTCAAAAAGTACGTTGCATATAAATATGTTGTAACATTTTCTCAATCTTTGATAATTTTCACGTGAGCTACTAAAAAGGATTTCATATAAATATTCCCCTATCTTCCGTGTACCCCTATTTCCCTAAATGATTTGCTTGTCGCTTATATTTTAATTTGGTCATGCGTTGGCTAAATTAATTATTGTATTAATTCCCGTCTCGAATAAAAGATTTTGCTTTTCTGAGCGTGTACAGCAAGGAAACAAAATAAAATAAATAATTTGGGAAGGAGCGGCGCATCAATCCATCGATCAATCGATCAAGGATTGAGCCAGTACTCTATTAGGAGGAACGATTATAATGGCGACGAGGATGGAGCTTCCAACTAAGAGAGAATACTCAGGCGAGAAGGAGAAGGAGCAGGAGGCGTCGAAGAAAGCAAAGAGGGAGGAGGAGGCGGGCTCAGTCGATGAAATCATGTCAGATAGTTTTGCAGAGGAGGAAGCACAGCGGGAGGAGTGGAGGTTGATCAAAGCAAAGATGGAGGAGGTGTCAAAGGAAGCAAGGAGGAAAGAGGAGGAGGAAGAAAAGGTGAAGGGCGTGAAGGAACAGCTCCGGTCCAACCATGGGTGAAGGAACATTTGGTTTTCTTGTCTTCAATTTTTTAAAAAGCAATCAACTCTATCGTATATACTTTTATGTACATAAGCACTAAATACATTTACAGTTTGCACCATGACTTTCTGTCATGATTAACTGAAAGAAGAGAAGTGAGACAAAAACATCACATATGTGAGATAATTAACAAAGTACCTATTAGAACAAATTACACATTAAATTTAACAAAGTATTCATTACATTACAAACATCATATTTAAAAAAAGTGATCAAAACAGATTTTCAATTTTCACAGCAATGCGTGGGCACTTGACTAGTTGGAAAAAAAAATGCATGGTATAGCTTTTAACCGACATCCTAGTTTTATTAATTTATAATGGAAAAACAATTTAGGAGCATTTTATAAATAGCTGTTTCAGATCATTAATAGAAAGAAAAAAAGGATCTCAAATGCATTATATAGAAAAAAAAAGTGTGTTTACAAAATCCACCAAATAATTGAATAGAAGTTATTAATTCATTTAGAAAGCTAACGCTTACAAAATTAATGACGGTAAATGAAAATTGACATCTGATTAAAAAAAAAAGATAATTATGACAGAAAGTAACTACTATGAGTCTATGACTATTTGAAATATAACATTAGATTGCTTGAGTTAATAAAAAACTAATCATATATCTGTCAAAACGAAATAAGTAGGGTATTCTATTAGAAGGAAATTAATCTTCTTATAAAATATTTATTAGGAGTTTAAAATAAAGCTTCAAAGAACGATGATGACGCAACTCGCGCCGACATTTTTATTAATATCCAAAGTTTAATACAAATTATTAATTATACCCAAAATCCCATCAATTATCGAAATATACCCAAGCCGGCCATTTTCTGGCCGGCTATGTACCCTCCCTAAGCCGGCCAGAAAATGGCCGGCTATGTTCCTTTTTTTTTTCCCCGCATTTCACCCTTTATATACCCCTTTTTTCTCTCTCCTCTCACAATTCTCCCATCTTCAACCGAATTCTCTCTTCTTTAAGGTAAATTTTTTTTTTATCTTATTTAATTTTTAATTTATTTATTTTATGGTTTAGGATTTAGGTTTTAGGTGTTATAATTTAGATTATGTTGTTGTAATTTAGTGTAATTAGCTAAGTTAACCAATATTTAATGTAATTAGCATAATTGACCAATATTTAGGGTATTTTGGCCTTTTTTACCATAATTATGCTGATTAAGCGTAATTTTACCGAAATTAGCACGTTTGACCAATATTTAGTGTATTTTGGTCTTTTTTACCATAATTATGCTGATTAAGCGCAATTTTACCGAAATTAGCACGTTTGACCAATATTTAGTGTATTTTGGTCTTTTTACCCTAGTTATGCTTATTAAGCGTAATTTTACCGAAATTAGCACGTTTGACCAATATTTAGGGTATTTTGGCATTTTTTACCATAGTTATGCTGATTAAGCGTAATTTTACCGAAATTAGCACATTTGACGAATTTTTAGGGTATTTTGATCTTTTTTACCATAATTAGACTGATTATGCGTAATTTAGTGTAATTAGCACAGATGACCAATTTTTAGGGTATTTTGGTCTTTTTTACCATAATTAGGCTGATTAAGCATAATTTAGTGTAATTAGCACAGATGACCAATATTTAGGATATTTTGGCTTTTTTTACCATAATTATGCTGATCAAGCGTAATTTCACCGAATTTAGGTTATTTTAGATATCAGGATGCCTAGAGCACGGCCTACCCAGCGTCCAGTAGTGGACGAGCCGATCAGTACTAGCAGCACGGAGCACATCAGTCCTCTCCTATGGATTCCCCATAGCGAGCACCGAGTCTCACTCGCTTCTCGTGAGGTACGTTCCTTTTCTTATATTTTCATTAAATTTTGTTGGATTGAAATTTTAATATGTTGTCACCATGCGGATTACATTTTTCAACGCAGGACACGGATCTTCTAGATGTGAAGTTGAGGTGCGTTCACATGAGGTACTACGAGGTGATGCAGCCGTACCTCCTCAACCTGGGTCTCTACCAGGTTGTGGACATCGTGCGGACAGAGAAGAGCATCATCAATGCATCTCTCATCGCTGGACTGGTGGAGCGATGGCGTCCCGAGACGCACACGTTTCACATGCCATTCGGAGAGATGACAGTGACTCTCCAGGATGTGAGTGCTCTCTGGGGTTTGTCTATCCGTGGCACACCCGTCGGCGGCGTCTCTGACAGCACCAGATTCGCAGGTTATGTCGAGGAGTTATTGGGAGCTGAGCCTTCCTATGTCATTGGGGAACATGGGAGGTCGAAGTTCCATTTGCGGATGACGAGGTTACGGCAGCACTTCATCGCGGGTCTCTCGGCAGATTCCACCGAGCTGGAGATTCAGAGGTAAATTTTTATTAATATATACCAATTAATTTATAATACGATGATTCTATTAGAATTTTTATATGTTTTGTATTGCAGATATACACGGGGCTACGTGATGGACCTTTTTGGTTCTGTCATGTTTCCTGATTCCAGCGGTGATCAGGTGCCGATGATGTATCTCCCGTTGCTGATGGACATTGAGCGGCCGTCGTCGTACAACTGGGGTGGAGCTGTCCTGGCGTATCTGTACTCCCACCTGTGTCGCAGTAGTGAGGTAAGTCACGAACTCTTATTTTAGTGTAAATTATTTAATCAATCAATCCATCAAAATACACTGACGTGTAATGTTCTTGAAAATGCAGCCTGGGGCGAAGCAGATGTACGGGCCGGTACTCCTGCTTCAGCACTGGTCGTGGTCACGGCTACCGGTGGGCCGTCCTATCCCTAATGAGGTACCGGATTGGGGAGAGCCAGATGTGTTTCACTGCCCAGCATACGCCAAGAAGTGGTACGGTTTCCACCACTACCAGGATCGGACCCACGGTGCTACCGTCGGGATCAGGCCAGTCCGGTCAGAGCTTCAGAGTTTGCCTGAGCCTCTTGTTGAGTGGACGCCGTACGATCAGTTGTACGCGGAGTTCCTCTTGCCGGGCAGTGTGACTGACGAGCAGGAGCGGGAGATGTGGTTCTATCGAGGTCCACTCATACATTTCTGGACAGTGGAGCACCACTACCCAGATCGGGTGCTCCGCCAGTTTGGTCGAGTGGCGTTGATTCCCATAGACCCATCTTTGCCGAGTTCCACGCACAGAGCCCTGCACAGGTAAGTCGTAGTCTATTGTATTTATTGTTAAATACATCATATTACTTGATAGCTTTTTATTGCAACTAACGTCTTCCTTACAGCGTTACCTACTGAGGGCGTCTGGATAGGGACTGGAGCACCCATTACGATGCATACTACGGGACGGCCCAGGATCCTCAGTATATGGACTTCTATCACGAGCCAGATGTGTATCAGCAGACCCAGGGGGATCCCCAGTTGAGGTACGATGTATGGTACACGCAGGTCTGCATGGCGAGTGTCTATCTGCAGGGTGATTACGGTGCCCATCTTCGCGACAGGATCAAAACGGATGATGGTTACCATCCCAACGGTCGTGCATGGGCTCGCCAGGTAAAGCACCTAAAACCACATAGTTTTGGTCTAACTTAGTAGTATATCAAGGTTTGATCTGACATGCCAAATTTTTTTTCAGCTTTTGGCCGCGATCAAGGAGTGCGGGCATGGGATCCGCATGCTAGGAAGGAAGAACTGGAGACGGCTTGGGTACCGCACACTCAAGAAGAATGCGAATGTGGTTGAGGATGCCGGGCACGGTGGAAAGATCATCGGTATGCTGCGAGACGCCAGAGAGAACATCAACTGGCGTGAGATAAATCCGCAGGAGCCCGATTCGAGCTCGGTTCTGCTTGATGATATGCCATCTTCCCCCGATTCACATCCAGAGTGGGACTACCATCGTTGGGTATTGTCCGACATTGGGTGGACGGCATGGTACGACGAGCATGGACGTCCGGTGCAGCCTCATGTATGTCATACTTCAGTATCTGTCAGGTTTTAATAAATTTCTTCATTCAGATCAAATTTAATAATTTATGTGTATGATTGCAGGGTCCAGCAGAGATGCCGCCACAGCCACCACCTGCGGAGACTGATACTTCTGAGTACAAGTCCCTCTCGTGCAGTCTCCATGAGTTCGAGGAGAGTTTCATGTCGGCACCGGCATGGCCCCGATATGGCACAGAGATGCCGCATGATGGAGAGGCTAGTGGTAGCGGGTCTCATACTCAGCCTGCTTTTGGGACTGAGTTTGCCGCATCTATCTTCGCTACACCTCCGCCAGTACCGATAGTCTCCACGGGCGATGCCAGATGGGATACTGCCGAGCAGATACTGAGGTCTGTCGATGCCCCAGATGAGCCCGAGAGAGACGGAGCCTGGCCGCGCTGGCGCCGGGCGAACGCCGGAGTACCGGCTCAGCGATATTCCCCCTCTCCGTTTTAGTTGTATTTTTACTAGTTTTGTACTATTTTATTTCATATACTATTTATGTTTGGTATATTTGGATTATCCTATATTTCGGTTCTTGTGAATGTGTGCTTTTATGGTACTATTTTTATATTTTACAGATCAAAATAAATTATCATGATAATGCTAAACAGAAAATATTACAACATTAAAATAGTAGCACAACATAAAAAATAATATAGAGTATTTCAATTAATATAGCGTATTGTAATGTAATGTAATGTAATTTAGCGTAATTTAACATAATATAGTGTTATTCAATATAAATTCAATTAATATAGCGTATTTTAATATAAATATGCTAATTATATCAAAAGAAGTAATATAACAAATAATTAAACAAAAAATTTCAAATTTTCAGTGTTAAATTTCAATATTTTGATTTTCATAGTGTCTCTCTTAGAAAAAACAAAAAAAAAAAAGTACCAAGCCGGCCATTTTCTGGCCGGCTTAGGGAGGGTACATAGCCGGCCAGAAAATGACCGGCTTGGGTATATTTCGATAATTGATGGAATTCTGGGTATAATTAATAATTTGTATTAAACTTTGGATATTAATAAAAATGTCGGCAACTCGCGTGACATTTCATCCATTTTCGCATAAAGGATTTTGCTTTGAGAAAGAATTAAAGGGGATAAACGAAATATTTTAGAATTATTATTTAAAAATTGACGGGGCAATTAATTAGAAATTTTAAATAATTTGATGGGTATATACCGACGTCCGACAATTAGGCTCCAGCGTGAGCGTGTACAGCACGGAAACAAAATAAAATAGAAAACTCGGGAGTCAGGACCTAGGGTTTGGGAAGAGCGAAAGGGGGAGGGAGGGAGCGGCGCGTCAATCGATCAATCGATCAAGCAAGCAGAGGGAAATATTTTTGGTGCGAGTACTAGTTCTAGCCAGTACTCTTTTAGGAGGAACGATTATAATGGCGACGAGGATGGAGCTTCCAACTAAGAGAGAATACTCAGGCGAGAAGGAGAAGGAGCAGGAGGCGTCGAAGAAAGCAAAGAGGGAGGAGGAGGCGGGCTCAGTCGATGAAATCATGTCAGATAGTTTTGCAGAGGAGGAAGCACAGCGGGAGGAGTGGAGGTTGATCAAAGCAAAGATGGAGGAGGTGTTAAAGGAAGCAAGGAGGAAAGCGGAGGAGGAAGAAAAGGTGAAGGAGCAGCTCCGGTCCAAGTGCCGAGCCCTGGAATACAAGATTTATTTTGTAAGTATATATGCGCGCTCCCCTTATCTTTTTTTTTTTTTTTTCTTTTCTTTGGGTACGTAATTGGATAAATCAAATCCAAATATCCAATCCAACTGTTTATTTATCTATTATTTTGTTAGAGGAGGAGGTGAGCACTGAGCACCGCACAGAGACTAAAAAAAAGAAAATATTTTTACCTCTAGATAATTTGTGTGGCGATTTGAGAGTTAGTCTGGTCTGGCTGCTGCTAGAATAAAAATAGCAAAATAAAAGTATTAAGCAAAAGTTGGTAAATGTTTTGCAGCGAGCATACGTGGACCCCAATCGTGCAGATGGCATTTCCTCTGAGGATGACGCACTCAGATTGTTCACTGCTGAGGAGAGGGAAATGTATTCGGAAAAGACCTGGAAAAAGAACTGGCACATGCGGCCAACTCCCGATGATTTGGACGAATACCAGCGCCTGGCTGTCTACTACTCTGTAAGTTCACAATTTTTCAAATTTTCTTTTCTTTGTTTCTATACCTTTATGCTATCTCTGGTTATAATATTATTAAGCGGCTCTAACTACATTCCTGTTTGCTACCTGTTATGCTACTCGTCAGTTTCATCGACTAACATAGTATGATAATGCAACAAGAATTTTGACATGTGCCAATGAAATTTAAAAACCAATATTTCCTTTGTTTCTTCCTTCTTGTATTCTGCTTTTTGATTGTGCTCATCTACTTCCCTCTTCATCAATGCAGGAGGAGGACCTATTCTACATATATGCTCATTCTTTTTATTACTCATATGAATTTGACTGTAACTATCAGAAGTTCACACAAGAGATAAATAAAACAATTAAGGTGAACTCTCATGTCTTTGCACATTATGCTGTTGTTATTGTTATTATGATGAGGGTGATTACTTGAGAGAAAGCAGAAGAGGGGTTATGATTGACAATTCAAAAGTAAAATGTAATAATTTGGATGTTGACTTGCATCTCTGTTCTTAATTTCTCATGAATTTGTTTATTTCCTTGGTTAGTGGAACACTACTTTGTCAGATGCAAGGGCAACAGCTGAAAAAATTTGGAAGAATTACATTTCAGGTGATGTTGATATGATGCTTCTAGATGAGAGTGTTTTAGTAGGTTCCTTTTTCTTTATCTTTTTTTTTTTTTTGACTTCAATCTTACTGAACTTGTGAGTCTGTTTCATAGTTGTGCAAATAATGGCCTGCTTTTTTGTACACAGGATGCTATTTCCGTGAGCAGTTACATAGAATCAGGGAAAGAGTTGGCTCTATTGTTTTTCGATATCTTTCGACGTGAAGCGGCCGTGGTTTGTATTTTCCAGCCCTCAACTGAGGACTGTATTTATTTATTTATTTATTTACATATTTATTTTCTTATGAACGATTCTTTTGGTGCAAAGGGCTTTTAAGTTACTCTACTCCTGTAACACCTTTACGTAGGAGGGTTTTGTGCAAGCATTGGAGGCAATCGTCAAAGAGCAGGGGTTTGGTTGTTACCCCTTAACCAAAGTCTTAATTGAAAAAGCCCTTGGGGAGGAAAAGAAGGGGTACCCGAAGGTGCTAAATCAAATCGTAAGTTCGTTTATATTTACCGGTTTTCCAAATTGCTTATTAATTTATTAAGGTTGGTTTACCTACTTAGCCTGACTTTATTTTACTGTCCCATATCTAGAATTTTGGCTTCAAGCATTACATGGGGAAGTTCATCGATATTCAGGTGAGTTGCTGCTGCACTACTGCAATAGTCCTCTTTTTCAACAGTAATCCAATTCAATGTAGTGCCGGTGAAATGTCAACTTGAACATGTAGACAAATTGTCCGCCTGGGATAACTAATTGTGAAACCCAGATAACTTAAATCAATAAACCATCTAATATAGGTAATAAAGTTTCAAACAGGATAATTGAAGTGTTTTCATGTGGCTGTAGTGTATTGTTAATATATCTAGACGTGGATGTATAGATACATAACTGTCAACCTGGAACTACTAATTAAAGTAAGTGGCTGTGGTTCCCTAGTTAAATTGTACTTCAGAACGAATGCATGCTCAGCAGCGGCACTTGTGGCAATCACTGTGGCGGTGACACCTTTTTTTTATTATTTTGTTTCTCATGGCGTCTTTTGATCATTTCATTTGAAATATTTTTGGGGGTTTTCTTGAGTGATATCTATTTTTTTTTTCCCTGCTTGTTGTCTTATGAACTCACACATGTGTAGAGCTGGAAAACATCTCCAGAGGATGACAGTCGTGTGAAGGATCTCATCCGCAGTTATTTTTGGAAGGTCCCATCCACAGCTCCTGGATGTGCTTATATTGACTACATCAAGAAGAAGAATAGTGTCGCTCGTGAGTTGAAAATTTTAAAGGATGACCAAGTGCTTGAATGAAAAATTCTTTTGGTACTTCTATGACATGAAGGTGCCTTTTAATTACCCTTGTAGTTGGGGGGCTGATGTACACCATGCTTGTCCAAAAAAAAAAAAAAAAAACATGATGGGTTTTTAATTTGTGGTTTATCTGTTTTGGTGACACTTTTTTATTTTTTTGACTAGCTAGTTTAATTACACCCTTGTAGTTGGGGGGCTGATGAATTTAGATTACAACACAGTTTGAAAATTTCAATTTGATGGACAATTCCGCTCCACAATATTTTGCTGTAGCTCTGACATCTATGGTTCTTTCATGGGTATATTCTCAAGTTGATCACCTTGCAGTTAATTTAGCACACCTGGTTTAAATAATTGGAAACCAAAATGCTTATGAGAAAACACTTCCGCCACCTAATTAAGCACACCTGAGGTTGCTTTTAGTTGCTTCGTCCTAATTTTAATGCACGACTGAGTGCTTGAATGGAAATTTGTTTTGGTACTTCAGTGACATGATGGTGCCTTTCAAGTGTAGTGCAAAAAAAATTGAAAAACGAAATAATTTGTTTTGAGGAAGAATTAAAGGGGATAAACGAAATATTTTAGAATTATTATTTAAAAATTGACGGGGAAATTAATTAGAAATTTTAAATAATTTGATGGGTATATACCGACGTCCGACAATTAGGCTCCAGCGTGAGCGTGTACTGCACGGAAACAAAATAAAATAGAAAACTCGGGAGTCAGGGCCTAGGGTTTGGGAAGAGCGAAAAGGGGGAGGGAGGGACCGGCGCGTCAATCGATCAAGCAAGCGGAGGGAAATATTTTTGGTGCGAGTGCTAGTTCTAGCTAGTACTCTATTAGGAGGAACGATTATAATGGCGACGAGGATGGAGCTTCCAACTAAGAGAGAATACTCAGGCGAGAAGGAGAAGGAGCAGGAGCAGGAGGCGTCGAAGAAAGGAAAGAGGGAGGAGGAGGCGGGCTCAGTCGATGAAATCATGTCAGATAGTTTTGCAGAGGAGGAAGCACAGCAGGAGGAGTGGAGGTTGATCAAAGCAAAGATGGAGGAGGTGTTAAAGGAAGCAAGGAGGAAACAGGAGGAGGAAGAAAAGGTGAAGGAGCAGCTCCGGTCCAAGTGCCGAGCCCTGGAATACAAGATTTATTTTGTAAGTATATATGCGCGCTCCGCTCCCCTTATCTTTTTTTTTTTCTTTTCTTTTCTTTGGGTACGTAATTGGATAAATCAAATCCAAATATCCAATCCAACTGTTTATTTATCTATTATTTTGTTAGAGGAGGAGGTGAGCACTGAGCACCGCACAGAGACTAAAAAAAAGAAAATATTTTACCTGTAGATAATTTGTGTGGCGATTTGAGAGTTAGTCTGGTCTGGCTGCTGCTAGAATAAATATAGCAAAATAGAAGTATTATTAAGCAGAAGTTGGTAAATGTTTTGCAGCGAGCATACGTGGACCCCAATCGGGCAGATGGCATTTCCTCTGAGGATGACGCACTCAGATTGTTCACTGCTAAGGAGAGGGAAATGTTTTCGGAAAAGACCTGGAAAAAGAACTGGCACATGCGGCCAACTCCCGATGATTTGGACGAATACCAGCGCCTGGCTGTCTACTACTCTGTAAGTTCACAATTTTTTCAAATTTTATTTTCTTTGTTTCTATACCTTTATGCTATCTCTGGTTATAATATTATTAAGCGGCTCTAACTACATTCTTGTTTGCTACCTCTTATGCTACTCGTCAGTTTCATCGACTAACATAGTATGATAATGAAACAAGAACTTTGACATGTGCCAATGAAATTTAAAAACCAATATTTCCTTTGTTTCTTCCTTCTTGTATTCTGCTTTTTGATTGTGCTCATCTACTTCCGTCTTCATCAATGCAGGAGGACGACCCATTCTACGCATATGCTCATTCTTTTTATTACTCCTATGAATTTGACTGTAACTATCAGAAGTTCACACGAGAGATAAATAAAACAATTAAGGTGAACTCTCATGTCTTTGCACATTTTGCTGTTGTTATTGTTAATATGATGACGGTGATTACTTGAGAAAAAGCAGAAGAGGGGTTATTATTGACAATTCAAAAGTAAAATGTAATAATTTGGATGTTGACTTGCATCTCTGTTCTTAATATCTCATGAATTTGTTTATTTCCTTGGTTAGTGGGACACTACTTTGTCAGATGCAAGGGCAACAGCTGAAAAAATTTGGAAGAATTACATTCCAGATGATGTTGATACGATGCTTCTAGAAGAGAGTATTTTTGTAGGTTCCTTTTTCTTATCTTTTTTACTTCAATCTTACTGAAATTGTGAGTCTATTTCATAGTTCTGCAATAATGACCTGCTTTTTTGTACACAGCATGCTATTTCCGTGGGCTGTGACATACAAAAAGGGAAAGAGTTGGCTCTATTGTTTGTCGATATCTTTAGACGTGAAGCAGCCGGGGTTTGTATTTTCCAGCCCTCAACTGAGGATTGTATTTATTTACATATTTATTTTCTTATGCACGATTCTTTTGGTGCAAAGGGCCTTTTAAGTTACTCTACTCCTGTAACACCTTTACGTAGGAGGGTTTTGTGCAAGCATTGGCGGAAATCGTCAAAGAGCAGGGGTTTGGTTGTTACCCCTTAACCAAAGTCTTAATTGAAAAAGCCCTCAAGGAAGAAAAGAAGGGGGAGGTGCTAATTTTATACGTAAGATCCTTTATATTTACCGGTTTTCCAGATTGCCTATTAATCTATCAAGGTTGGTTTACCTACTTAGCCTGACTTTATTTTACTGTCCCATATCTAGAATATTGGCTTGAAGCGTGACATGGAAGAGTTCATCGATATTCAGGTGAGTTGCTGCTGCACTACTGCAATAGTCCTCCTTTTCAACAGTAATCCAATTCAATGTAGGGCCGGTGAAATGTCAACTTGAACATGTAGATAAATTGTCCGCCTGGTATAACTTAAATCAACAAACCATCTAATATAGGTAATAAAGTTTCAAACAGGATAATTGAAGTGTTTTCATGTGATTGTAGTGTATTGTCAATATATCTAGATGTGGATGTATAGATAGATAACTGTCAACCTGGAACTACTAATTAAAGCAAGTGGCTGTGGTTCCCTAGTTAAATTGTACTTCAGAACGAATGCATGCTCAGCAGTGGCACTTGTGGCAATCACTGTGGCGGTGACACCTTTTTTTTTATTATTTTGTTTCTCATCACGTCTTTTGATCATTTCATTTGAAATATTTTTGGGGGTTTTCTTGAGTGATATCTATTTTTTTTCCTGCTTGTTGTCATATGAACTCACACATGTAGAGCGGGAAAATATCTCCAGAGGATGACAGTCGTGTCAAGGATCTTATCTGCCATCATTTTTGGAAGTTACCATTGGAAGCTACTGGATATGATTATATTGACTACATCAAGAAGAAGAATAGTGTCGCTCGTGAGTTGAAAATTTTAAAGGATGACCAAGTGCTTGAATGAAAAATTCTTTTGGTACTTCTATGACATGAAGGTGCCTTTTAATTACCCATGTAGTTGGGGGGCTGATGTACATCATGCTTGTCCAAAAAAAAAAAAAACAGGATGGGTTTTTAATTTGTGGTTTATCTGTTTTGGTGACACTTTTTATTTTTTTGACTATCTAGTTTAATTACACCCTTGTAGTTGGGGGGCTGATGAATTTAGATTACAACACAGTTTGAAAATTTCAATTTGATGGACAATTCCGATCCTCAATATTTTGCTGTAGCTCTGACATCTATGGTTCTTTCATGGGTATATTCTCAAGTTGATCACCTTGCAGTTAATTAAGCACACCTGGTTTAAATAATTGGAAACCAAAATGCTTATGAGAAAACACTTGCGCTACCTAATTAAGCACACCTGAGGTTGCTTTTAGTTGCTTCGTCCTAATTTTAATGCACGACTGAGTGTTTGAATGGAAATTTGTTTTGGTACTTCAGTGACACGATGGTGCCTTTCAAGTGTAGTGTAAAAAAAAATTGAAAAAACCCTGAAAAATCTAACGAAAAAGTACCAAATCGAGGAACTCACTCTCTCTCTCGTGAAGGCAATGCGCGAGAACAATTTGGGTGAAGAACAGATATTGGTAGTTAGAAAGAATGGGAAAGAAAAAGGTGACATTTTCACATTTAACCTCATATTTTTCATTTTTACTTGAGTGGTACTCTCACAGTCTCACCTTGCCCTTTTAAGAAATTTAAGTTGGCTCTCCAATTTTCAAAATGCAACACCCTACCATATCAATTTTACTAACGGTGTTTCTAATTTGACAAGTGTGTTTTAGTTGCTTAGATTGGATTGATATATTCAATATTAAATTAATTATTATTATAATTATTATGGACTATGTTGCAGAAATGTTATTATTAATTGATATATCGAATTTTCATATTTTGGGTGCATGTCAAGAAAATTAAACGGTAAAAAATGATGTTTGAATTTAACTGTAAACTCTTCTCATCAGTAATTGACTTGTCAGCCCATACTAAAAAAAACTGAAGAGAAGAACATTGAAAATACATTAAAATAATTTGAGGGTTCTAAACTTCTAGTGTTAGTTACGTAATTAAATATTAGTTGGCTAGTTGCTACTTATGTTGGACTAGTATATAAATATATAAAATCTCAGTGGTATAATAAAAGTTAGATCATACAGGTTTTAGAAAGAACCTGCATTTATGGAATTTGTCTATTTCCTAGTCTCCATTAATTAGGATTTAGAGGTCCAATTAATATCTAAATAGTAGAATCTCTTATCTTGTATTCAATATGTAGATGTGCTGATTCGTCAATGAAATTTCGAATTGAATATCAGCCTCTCATGAAATAGTCTGTCTTTTTTATTATTTAATGCATCTTTTTTTATTTTATTTTTTGATTTATTTAGACACGTACTCGCCGACGCCTCTCCAGTGCTATCTATCTCACAGAATCTACGCTTCCTTCTCTTTTCTTATTATTCTCGAATTTTTTTAAAGGCCCTTATTTGATTGTCATATACTCGATTTTCTAATTGGTCCTGATTTCTTTTCATTTTTTAAATATAATTTACGAAACTTTTGGATTGATTGATAATTGATTGGTCATGTCTTCATTTCTTTACTGATTTGATAATTCTTCATTTTATACTTATGTATGTACAAACATTTGGTTTCATTGTCTTCAATTTTTAAAAAAGCAATCAACTCTGTCATATATACTTTTATGTACATAAGCACTAAATACAATTACAGTTTGCACTGTGACTTTCTGTCACGATTAACTGAAAGAAAGAGAAGTGAGACAAAAACATCACATAGGTGAGATAATTAACAAAGTACCTATTAGAACAAATTACACATTAAATTTAACAAAGTATTCATTACATTACAAACATCATATTTAAAAAAAGTGATCAAAACAGATTTTCAATTTCCACAGCAACGCGTGGGCACTTGACTAGTTGGAAAAAAGAAAATACATGGTATAGGTTTTAACCGACATCCTAGTTTTATTAATTTATAATGGAAAAACAATTTAGGAGCATTTTATAAATAGCTGGTTCAGATCATTAATAGAAAAAAAAGGATCTCAAATGCATTATATAGAAAAAAAAAAGTGTGTTCACAAAATCCACCAAATAATTGAATAGAAGTTATTAATTCATTTAAAAAGCTAACGCTTACAAAATTAACGACTGTAAATGAAAATTGACATCTGATTAAAGAAAATAGATAATTATGACAGAAAGTAACTACTATGAGTCTATGACTATTTAAAATATAACATTAGATTGCTTGAGTTAATCAAAAACTAACGAGTGAGGCTATGGTGCTATGCATAGTACGGATGGGGTCCGTGCTACGGCCAAAAATATGACTTTTTAAAATCCTAATGGTCGATCCAACCGTTCAATGTGATAACCATATGAATATGTACTTGCAAACTAAATTTTATATTTTTCGAATTTTTTTACTATTTTTTTTAGATAGGTAGAAAAATCAGTGTTTTCTGAAAATTCTGGACCATCAAAATTCTACCTATCTAAAAAAATAGTAAAAAAATTCGGAAAAATATAAAATTTAGTTTGCAAGTACATATTCATATGGTTATCGCATTGAACGGTTGGATCGACCATTAGGATTTTAAAAAGTCAAATTTTTGGCCGTAGCACGGAACCCATCCGTGCTATGCATAGCACCATAGGCTCACTCAAAACTAACCATATATCTGTCAAAACGAAATAAGTAGGGTATTCTATTAAAGGAAATTAATCTTCTTATGAAATATTTATTAGGAGTTTAAAATAAAGCTTCAAAGAACGATGATGACGCAACTCGCGTGACATTTCGTCCATTTTCGCATAAAGGATTTTGCTTTGAGGAAGAATTAAAGGAGATAAACGAAATATTTTAGAATTATTATTTAAAAATTGACGGGGAAATTAATTAGAAATTTTAAATAATTTGATGGGTATATACCGACGTCCGACAATTAGGCTCCAGCGTGAGCGTGTACAGCACGGAAACAAAATAAAATAGAAAACTCGGGAGTCAGGGCCTAGGGTTTGGGAAGAGCGAAAAGGGGGAGGGAGGGACCGGCGCGTCAATCGATCAAGCAAGCGGAGGGAAATATTTTTGGTGCGAGTGCTAGTTCTAGCTAGTACTCTATTAGGAGGAACGATTATAATGGCGACGAGGATGGAGCTTCCAACTAAGAGAGAATACTCAGGCGAGAAGGAGAAGGAGCAGGAGCAGGAGGCGTCGAAGAAAGCAAAGAGGGAGGAGGAGGCGGGCTCAGTCGATGAAATCATGTCAGATAGTTTTGCAGAGGAGGAAGCACAGCGGGAGGAGTGGAGGTTGATCAAAGCAAAGATGGAGGAGGTGTTAAAGGAAGCAAGGAGGAAACAGGAGGAGGAAGAAAAGGTGAAGGACCAGCTCCGGTCCAAGTGCCGAGCCCTGGAATACAAGATTTATTTTGTAAGTATATATGCGCGCTCCGCTCCCCTTATCTTTTTTTTTTTCTTTTCTTTTCTTTGGGTACGTAATTGGATAAATCAAATCCAAATATCCAATCCAACTGTTTATTTATCTATTATTTTGTTAGAGGAGGTGGTGAGCACTGAGCACCGCACAGAGACTAAAAAAAAGAAAATATTTTACCTGTAGATAATTTGTGTGGCGATTTGAGAGTTAGTCTGGTCTGGCTGCTGCTAGAATAAATATAGCAAAATAGAAGTATTAAGCAGAAGTTGGTAAATGTTTTGCAGCGAGCATACGTGGACCCCAATCGGGCAGATGGCATTTCCTCTGAGGATGATGCACTCAGATTGTTCACTGCTGAGGAGAGGGAAATGTTTTTGAACAAGACCTTCAGAAAGAACTGGCACATGCGGCCAACTCCCGATGATTTGGACGAATACCAGCGCCTGGCTGTCTACTACTCTGTAAGTTCACAATTTTTTCAAATTTTATTTTCTTTGTTTCTATACCTTTATGCTATCTCTGGTTATAATATTGTTAAGCGGCTCTAACTACATTCTTGTTTGCTACCTCTTATGCTACTCGTCAGTTTCATCGACTAACATAGTATGATAATGAAACAAGAACTTTGACATGTGCCAATGAAATTTAAAAACCAATATTTCCTTTGTTTCTTCCTTCTTGTATTCTGCTTTTTGATTGTGCTCATCTACTTCCGTCTTCATCAATGCAGGAGGACGACCCATTCTACGCATATGCTCATTCTTTTTATTACTCCTATGAATTTGACTGTAACTATCAGAAGTTCACACGAGAGATAAATAAAACAATTAAGGTGAACTCTCATGTCTTTGCACATTTTGCTGTTGTTATTGTTAATATGATGACGGTGATTACTTGAGAAAAAGCAGAAGAGGGGTTATTATTGACAATTCAAAAGTAAAATGTAATAATTTGGATGTTGACTTGCATCTCTGTTCTTAATATCTCATGAATTTGTTTATTTCCTTGGTTAGTGGGACACTACTTTGTCAGATGCAAGGGCAACAGCTGAAAAAATTTGGAAGAATTACATTCCAGATGATGTTGATACGATGCTTCTAGAAGAGAGTATTTTTGTAGGTTCCTTTTTCTTATCTTTTTTACTTCAATCTTACTGAAATTGTGAGTCTATTTCATAGTTCTGCAATAATGACCTGCTTTTTTGTACACAGCATGCTATTTCCGTGGGCTGTGACATACAAAAAGGGAAAGAGTTGGCTCTATTGTTTGTCGATATCTTTAGACGTGAAGCAGCCGGGGTTTGTATTTTCCAGCCCTCAACTGAGGATTGTATTTATTTACATATTTATTTTCTTATGCACGATTCTTTTGGTGCAAAGGGCCTTTTAAGTTACTCTACTCCTGTAACACCTTTACGTAGGAGGGTTTTGTGCAAGCATTGGCGGAAATCGTCAAAGAGCAGGGGTTTGGTTGTTACCCCTTAACCAAAGTCTTAATTGAAAAAGCCCTCAAGGAAGAAAAGAAGGGGAATGTGCTAATTTTATACGTAAGATCCTTTATATTTACCGGTTTTCCAGATTGCCTATTAATCTATCAAGGTTGGTTTACCTACTTAGCCTGACTTTATTTTACTGTCCCATATCTAGAATATTAGCTTGAAGCGTGACATGGAAGAGTTCATCGATATTCAGGTGAGTTGCTGCTGCACTACTGCAATAGTCCTCCTTTTCAACAGTAATCCAATTCAATGTAGGGCCGGTGAAATGTCAACCTGAACATGTAGATAAATTGTCCGCCTGGTATAACTTAAATCAACAAACCATCTAATATAGGTAATAAAGTTTCAAACAGGATCATTGAAGTGTTTTCATGTGATTGTAGTGTATTGTCAATATATCTAGATGTGGATGTATAGATAGATAACTGTCAACCTGGAACTACTAATTAAAGCAAGTGGCTGTGGTTCCCTAGTTAAATTGTACTTCAGAACGAATGCATGCTCAGCAGTGGCACTTGTGGCAATCACTGTGGCGGTGACACCTTTTTTTTTATTATTTTGTTTCTCATCACGTCTTTTGATCATTTCATTTGAAATATTTTTGGGGGTTTTCTTGAGTGATATCTATTTTTTTTCCTGCTTGTTGTCATATGAACTCACACATGTAGAGCGGGAAAATATCTCCAGAGGATGACAGTCGTGTCAAGGATCTTATCTGCGATCATTTTTGGAAGTTACCATTGGAAGCTACTGGATATGATTATATTGACTACATCAAGAAGAAGAATAGTGTCGCTCGTGAGTTGAAAATTTTAAAGGATGACCAAGTGCTTGAATGAAAAATTCTTTTGGTACTTCTATGACATGAAGGTGCCTTTTAATTACCCATGTAGTTGGGGGGCTGATGTACATCATGCTTGTCCAAAAAAAAAAAAAAAAAGGATGGGTTTTTAATTTGTGGTTTATCTGTTTTGGTGACACTTTTTATTTTTTTGACTATCTAGTTTAATTACACCCTTGTAGTTGGGGGGCTGATGAATTTAGATTACAACACAGTTTGAAAATTTCAATTTGATGGACAATTCCGATCCTCAATATTTTGCTGTAGCTCTGACATCTATGGTTCTTTCATGGGTATATTCTCAAGTTGATCACCTTGCAGTTAATTAAGCACACCTGGTTTAAATAATTGGAAACCAAAATGCTTATGAGAAAACACTTGCGCTACCTAATTAAGCACCTGAGGTTGCTTTTAGTTGTTTCGTCCTAATTTTAATGCACGACTGAGTGTTTGAATGGAAATTTGTTTCGGTACTTCAGTGACACGATGGTGCCTTTCAAGTGTAGTGTAAAAAAAATTGAGAAAACCCTGAAAAATCTAACGAAAAAGCACCAAATCGAGGAACTCACTCTGTCTCGTAAAGGCAATGCGCGAGAACAATTTGGGTGAAGAACAGATATTGGTAGATAGAAAGAATGGGAAAGAAAAAGGTGACCTTTTCACATTTAACCTCATATTTTTCATTTTTACTTGAGTGGTACTCTCACAGTCTCACCTTGCCCTTTTAAGAAATTTAAGTTGGCTCTCCAATTTTCAAAATGCAACACCCTACCATATCAATTTTACTAACGGTGTTTCTAATTTGACAAGTGTGTTTTAGTTGCTTAGATTGGATTGATATATTCAATATTAAATTAATTATTATTATAATTATTATGGACTATGTTGCAGAAATTTTATTATTAATTGATATATCGAATTTTCATATTTTGGGTGCATGTCAAGAAAATTAAACGGTAAAAAATGATGTTTGAATTTAACTGTAAACTCTTCTCATCAGTAATTGACTTGTCAGCCCATACTAAAAAAAACTGAAGAGAAGAACATTGAAAATACATTAAAATAATTTGAGGGTTCTAAACTTCTAGTGTTAGTTACGTAATTAAATATTAGTTGGCTAGTTGCTACTTATGTTGGACTAGTATATAAATATATAAAATCTCAGTGGTATAATAAAAGTTAGATCATACAGGTTTTAGAAAGAACCTGCATTTATGGAATTTGTCTATTTCCTAGTCTCCATTAATTAGGATTTAGAGGTCCAATTAATATCTAAATAGTAGAATCTCTTATCTTGTATTCAATATGTAGATGTGGTGATTCGTCAATGAAATTTCGAATTGAATATCAGTCTCTGATGAAATAGTCTGTCTTTTTTATTATTTGATGCATCTTTTTTTATTTTATTTTTCGATTTATTTAGACACGTACTCGCCGACACCTCTCCAGTGCTATCTATCTCACAGAATCTACGCTTCCTTCTCTTTTCTTATTATTCTCGAATTTTTTTTAAAGGCCCTTATTTGATTGTCATATACTCGATTTTCTAATTGGTCCTGATTTCTTTTCATTTTATAAATATAATTTACGAAACTTTTGGATTGATTGATAATTGATTGGTCATGTCTTCATTTCTTTACTGATTTGATAATTCTTCATTTTATACTTATGTATGTACAAACATTTGGTTTCATTGTCTTCAATTTTTAAAAAAGCAATCAACTCTGTCATATATACTTTTATGTACATAAGCACTAAATACAATTACAGTTTGCACTGTGACTTTCTGTCACGATTAACTGAAAGAAAGAGAAGTGAGACAAAAACATCACATAGGTGAGATAATTAACAAAGTACCTATTAGAACAAATTACACATTAAATTTAACAAAATATTCATTACATTACAAACATCATATTTAAAAAAAGTGATCAAAACAGATTTTCAATTTCCACAGCAACGCGTGGGCACTTGACTAGTTGGAAAAAAGAAAATACATGGTATAGGTTTTAACCGACATCCTAGTTTTATTAATTTATAATGGAAAAACAATTTAGGAGCATTTTATAAATAGCTGGTTCAGATCATTAATAGAAAAAAAAAGGATCTCAAATGCATTATATAGAAAAAAAAAGTGTGTTCACAAAATCCACCAAATAATTGAATAGAAGTTATTAATTCATTTAAAAAGCTAACGCTTACAAAATTAACGACTGTAAATGAAAATTGACATCTGATTAAAGAAAATAGATGATTATGACAGAAAGTAACTACTATGAGTCTATGACTATTTAAAATATAACATTAGATTGCTTGAGTTAATAAAAAACTAACGATTGAGGCTATGGTGCTATGCATAGTACGGATGGGGTCCGTGCTACGGCCAAAAATATGACTTTTTAAAATCCTAATGGTCGATCCAACCGTTCAATGTGATAACCATATGAATATGTACTTGCAAACTAAATTTTATATTTTTTCGAATTTTTTTACTATTTTTTTTAGATAGGTAGAAAAATCAGTGTTTTCTGAAAATTCTGGACCATCAAAATTCTACCTATCTAAAAAAATAGTAAAAAAATTCAGAAAAATATAAAATTTAGTTTGCAAGTACATATTCATATGGTTATCACATTGAACGGTTGGATCGACCATTAGGATTTTAAAAAGTCAAATTTTTGGCCATAGCACGGACCCCATCCGTGCTATGCATAGCACCATAGGCTCACTCAAAACTAACCATATATCTGTCAAAACGAAATAAGTAGGGTATTCTATTAAAGGAAATTAATCTTCTTATGAAATATTTATTAGGAGTTTAAAATAAAGCTTCAAAGAACGATGATGACGCAACTCGCGTGACATTTCGTCCATTTTCGCATAAAGGATTTTGCTTTGAGGAAGAATTAAAGGGGATAAACGAAATATTTTAGAATTATTATTTAAAAATTGACGGGGAAATTAATTAGAAATTTTAAATAATTTGATGGGTATATACCGACGTCCGACAATTAGCCGTAATTTTTATTTTTACCCAAAAAAATATATATTTTAATATAAATAACCATATTTTTAAAATATTTTTATTTCTACCCAAACCGCAAGGTTTCCTTGCGGACGGAGGTTTAGTTCGGACTAACCCGCACCCGTGACTCTTCTTCTCCTTCTCTGTGTCTCTTGTCCGCCAGAAACAAAACGAAAAAAAGAAAAGAAGGGAGGCTCCGCCAGAGAGAAGGAAAAAAGGAAAAAAGAAAAAAAGAAGAGAAGGCTGCCGCAGCCTCCGCCTCTCCGCCTCTCCGCCAGATCTGTGTCGCTTCTCCGCCAGAAAAAAGGAAAAAAGAAGAGAAGGCTGCGCGCCTCCGCCCCTCCGCCTCGCCGGCACTCCGCCTAGCCGTCCCTCCCCCTCTTCACCGCCGGTCGTCGATTCATTGTAATTTCTCAAAAACTTTCTATTGTTCGGTTTTTAGCCTTGTGGCTGTTGCCTATGTGGCCTTGCGCCTTTTTGATTGTTAGGCGGCTGTTACCTTGACCTGCGGCCTCGTGCCTTTTCTGTGATTGAGGCCTTCGTGCCGATACGGTTCCTGATTGAGGCCTTCGTGCCGATACGGTTCTGTGATTGAGGCCTTTTCTGTGATTGAGGCCTTCGTGCCGATACGGTTTTCCAGTACAAGAATTGGGAGAATTTATGTGTACTGCCTACGGGCTTGAAACATGCAAAAAAAAAAAAAAATTTAGATTGTAATTTAGATTGGATTTAGATTGGATTATTAGTTTATTTTCCTATTGTAATTTAGATTGTAATTTAGATTGGATTTTCTGTGTATATGCCTGCCAAATATATATTGATCTAATTTAGATTAGATTATTAGTTTATTTTCCTATATTGTAATTGCATTTATAATTTTGTTTGTTTGCTTGTGTTTAAATTATTAATTTATGTGGCATGCAAATTTAAGTTATATTAAGTTATTTTTGTTTTCATGCAATTTACATGTCAATTGGGATTAATTCGTTTATGTGTTCACTTATGTTTTATAAATATTTTAGATTAATTCATTCTTGTTATATTAATTTATGTATAAAGGATTCTTTACATATTAGTGATTCAAAGAAGTTAGAATTCCATATTCATTTACTTAGTTAAAATAAAGTTAGAATTGCATATTCTCTTAATGAAACGGACTGGATTCAAAATAGAAAACAGGCAAATAATTATATTTTTAAAGTCTAAACTTAGGAAACACATAAATTAAAATAAAGCTCAATTTCGTCTTAGTTAAAATTTAATCTATTAGCGTTATCATTCCTCATCATCCCCGTATCATTACCTACAAATAACTATAATAGTCATGTACGGTTTTTTTTTTAATTTTAATTCTTTCTAGACACAAAATTTTATGCGTACATTAGATTTTAGATTAATTGAATTAGTTTATCGTTAATTAGATGCCGAGAGAAGTAATTGATATTGTTGAATAACAAAATTTGAATACATTTTTCTATAATTACTTTCAATTGGTGCGTCTTCACTAAACACGAGAATAAATAATTAAAATATTTACAAATATATATGTTGTTCATAATCTTCATAATTCACAAATACAATATATTTTATTAGTTGATTAGAGTAGCAAAAGAAACAATAATTGATAAAACTCAAAATTTATTTACTTAAATATTAAAAAAAATTTATTTTAAATATACTTCTATTTAAAAAAAAAACTATATCTATAGTTCCAAGGGTAATATGTACTATATGTATCATCAAATTTGTGTGATTAAACAAATTATACTCGCAACAAATAAATGAGTTATTTTTGCTGGTTGTATATTTGAAAGTTTATTTTGCATTAATTTGTATGAAATGAAATTAGTTTGCATTAACTGATTTCATACATTTATATTGGAAACCTTATCTTTAAAAAAAATACAAATTTATAAAAATATGCTTGTATGGAGTGGTTCTTTGTTCTTATTGGCATAATGCATGTTATGATTGACTCCATAGTCATCTTTTTACATATTAGCGTATTTTAGCATATTTTTACCGCAATTAGCATATTTTAGCCAATTGTAGCATGTTTAACCTTTTTTTTAACGTAGGATGGCTAGGGGACGGCCTAGGAGACCACCCGCAGCCGACCCGGTTGATGAGCCCATTCCCACTGACAGTAAGGATCATTTCAGTCCTTTATTATGGATGCCTCACGGTGAGCACCGAGTCTCAGAGGCATCTAAAGAGGTACTTGATTACTTTTTTTTTTTAAGTTTGTATTTTGTTGAATTTTTGTATTTTTAGGTTTTCATGTTGTTTACTTTTTTGAACGCAGAGTGAGGCAATTATAAATGCCAGGGGTCGGTATCCTGACATGCAGTACTACTCGGAGATGGAGGCGTATCTGCAAAATTTGGGGGTGCAGCATTTGGTCGATATTCTACTGTCGGAGGCTAAGTCCATCAACGCGTCCCTGATTGCAGGACTAGTGGAGCGATGGCGCCCCGAAACGCACACGTTCCACTTACCTTTTGGAGAGATGACAGTGACTCTCCAGGACGTTAGTGCTCTATGGGGTTTGCCTATCCAGTGCGTGCCCGTTGGTGGCATATCTGACCCCACAGATCCAGATGACACGACGATTAATTACATGCTCGCTGAGTTGTTGGGAGCGGAGCCAGATATACGCAGCAACGGGGGGAAGTCCAAGTACTGTCTGGAGAAGACGAAGCTGCGAGCTATGTTTGCGAGAGGTATAGGTAGCGATTCCACTCTGCTTGAGATTCAGAGGTACTCATACAAACTATTTGTATTACATTTATTTTGTACTCTGTTTCATGCGGAAAAATGAGTTGCTCTATAATTTTGATATTACAGATACACACGGGGATTCGTGATGGACCTATTTGGTTCTGTCATGTTTGTTGATTCTAGTGGTGATACCATCCCGATGATGTATCTAGAGCTGCTGCGAGACCTTCAGCCGTCGAGCGGCAGGTACAACTTGGGTGGGGCTGTCCTAGCACATCTCTACTCCAACTTGTGCCACGGTTGCAAGGTCAGTATGTTATTTATGTCTTATTTTAATTACCTACCTTGTCATGCACTTGTTGTCTTATTTTAATTATTTAACTTGTCCCTGACGGCTGGTATTCTTCAAAATATAGCGGAAAACCAAGCAAATCTACGGGCCAGTACTGCTTCTGCAGCATTGGTCGTGGTCACGGCTACCGGTGAGGGTACCTCAGCCGAACGAGGATCCATGGGGAGAGCCCGAAAATGGAAATCGACTGGCATTCGGCATGAAATGGTACGGACATCACTTGTACAAGGACAACCCTCACGGAAAGACAGCAGGTATCAGGACGGTCCGATCTCAGATTCAGAGTCTGGGTGAGACGCAGGTGCGCTGGACTCCGTACTATGAGCTATACACTGAGGGGAGGCTGCCGCAGATTGTAGCGGATGATCAGGAGATGTGGCTCTACAGGGGACCGCTGGTGTGCTTCTGGATAGTGGAGCACCACTATCCAGACCGGGTGCTCCGTCAGTTTCTTTTCCTCCACTCATCCCCGCAGATCCAGACGTCCCGAGATCTGTGATCATGAGGCTACACGGGTAAGTTATGTTCTTTTTAGCATTTTTGTACTTAACATTAGTTCTTGTCTTTAAATTGCAACTGACATATGAATTACAGGATAACACACGGTAATCACTGGGATAGAGATTGGAGTGAGCATCACTCGGAGTACTACATCAAGGCGGGCGATATGAGTGCCCACTTATGGCAGATGCCGGAGATTGATACGATGCAGTTCCAGGGAGATCCCCTATTGAGATATCAGGCTTGGTACCTACGGGTCGGCATGGCTTCGGTGTATATAGAGGGAGATTACGGCGAGTTTCTTCGCTCACAGATATTCGAAGACGATGGTTATACCCCTACTGGCCGGAAAGGTGCTCGCCAGGTAATGCATCTAAAACAACACATTTTTATGCGTTATGAACATTTTATCATAACCTTTATTTTTTCTAACGTTTTTTTTATAGCTGCTGTTAGCGCTTAAAGGTGCCGGGCGTTCAATCGTTTGTCTTGGAAAACGTGGCTACAGAGCATTCGGGCACGCGATGTTGAACTTGGTTGCCCCATGCATTGCGGACGCCGGCCAGGAGGCAAAGCTGGTCACCATGTTACGAGACGCCGGAGAGAATATTGATTGGCGCGCAGTACAGCCGGACGAGCCTGACGCGCCACTTGTTATGACCAGTGAGATGCCACCGGAGCCATCAGAGCAGCCAGAGTGGGATTATCATCGTTGGGTACTGCACATGGCCGGTTGGCACGCCTACCGTGACGATCACGGGCGTCCAGTTCTTCCCCCGGTATGTGATTTTTTATTTTATTTATTCTTTTACTGTAAGTAAAGATAGTTAAAATTTACTAAATTTTTGGTATCCTTGCAGGGTCCTGCATACATGCCGACACAGCCTGAGCATCATGAGTCTCCAGAGATCCAGTCTGTGCAGGATGACAGGTTGAGTTTTAGCCTTGCAGACTTTACTCCAGCTGATCAGTGGGATACATCCGCCTCCCCGCCACCGCGTCAGCCGTATTCAGAGATGGCTCACGATTGGGAGGCCTCTGGTAGTCGGACTCAGGCTGATTATGAGTCCCAGTTTGTGGCATCCATATTCCATACTCCCACGCCACCGCCAGCTACCCACGTGGCCTCGGATCCATGGGATACATCACTTACGATGAGCACAGAGGCCGAGCTCATATTCCATACACCAGCTCGCGCTGCGCAGGCAGGACAGCCTCAGTGGGAGGATTGGCATGAGCGCATATTCAGTAGAGAGAACAGGGGTAGACCACCTCACCGATTCTCTCCTTCGCAGTACGATGGATAGAGGGTATATTTTATTATGTTTTAGTTTAGTTGTGCTATGTTATATTTTATTATGTTTTATTTTAGTTTTTTTTAGTTGTTATATTTTAGTTTAGTTGTGCTATGTTATATTTTAGTTTAGTTGTGCTATGTTATATTTAATTATGTTTTATTATGTTGTATTTTTTTAGTGTAGTTTATTTTAGTTTCGTTATGTTTCATATAACAAAAAGAAATAACATCCAAAAATGATCATACAACATCCAGAAATAACATCCAAAATATAAAATACAATCTTAATATAAATTTCAAACGATCATACAACATACTATTTCGTCTTACCGGTCTTGAACGTACATGGAACAAAATCATCGTCCGAGATTGACGATGACGGCTCGGTAACAACAGACGACGTGTTAGCCTTAGTCTTAGCCTTAGTCTTAGCCGTAGGCGTCTGTACATCATCTTTTTTTTTCCCAATCCATAGCCGTAGGGGTTTTCTACAAAATCATCATCAGATATGTCATTTCGTTTAAAATGTTGGATACAATACCGGTGCACAAAATTATCCCTATCCCATCCGTATTCAGGTTTCAATGCAGCTTTGATACCCTTGTGTTGGTCCGATATAACACATACGAATCTATTCACACCAATCACATTAATCCTAAGCCATTGTAAGAAAAAACCCCAGTTCTCTTCATTCTCCGTATGTACAATTGCAAATGCTAGAGGCAGCAATTGGTTATCGGCATCATAGGCGCAAGCCATCAAAAGTCTGCCCTCATACCGCCCAGAAAGGAAGGCTGCATCTATACTGATCACCGGCCTTAAGTAATCAAATGCGGTAATGCATGGTCCGTAAGCCCATGCCACGGCCCTGAATTTATGAACACCTTCTTTGACCAGTCCTGTATTTTTATCGATGCTCGGACTTGTCAGAAATTGGTATTTTGAGCCGGGATTCGTGTAACATATCCCGATAAGCAATAGTTTCATAAAATTGTACGACTCTTCCCAACTCCCAAATTGCCGGGCTACTGCAATCTCACGACCTCTCCAAAGTTTGTTGTACTTCGGGGTTATACTGCCAAACCTAACCCTCACGCAGTGTGCCACACTCCGGATGCTCATAGTGGGGTCTTCCTTAATGCCTACCTCGATGATATCTGCGATAATTGATGCCGTGAGTTGTGCATGGTCCGACCTGGTGTACTCAGATTCGCATGTGTGAGGCGTGTCCTGCTCAGTTATCATCCATGTATCTCCGGCATTTGTTGCTCTTGCCTTCAGTTTGAAACGACAACCCGGAGTGCTGCATCTAATTTCCAGCCGGGATGTGTCACTTCTCCTCGTATATGTCTCCTTGTTCTTGTCAACATGGTACTCTCTGATCTTTTTCGTCAGTTGCTTTTTACTTACGAAGTATTGGCCTTTTGCGAGCTCACTCCTGTACTCAACCCGACGACCATAGTAAGAAACATCTGCTTCTCGGAAAGCAGATGTGTCATTGAAGTTTACAAAAGGGTGAGTCTCAGAACGGCCACCTAACGGCATATTCTCTCTATTCTGCCTCACAGTGGGCTGTGGGTATTCTTCTTCATCTCCTTCATCATTAATGTCACAGTCTCCTTCCCCCAATTCATCCCCAGTTTGCAGATTCTCCTCCGGTACCTCGTTTATAAATTCAAATTCCGACTCGTTTGGATCTTCCTGTACTGGTGGCGGTCTGGGGTGAGGATTTGGTTCAGGCCCAGGTAAGGATGAAGGACCTGCATACATGGATATAAGTGGGATAAAAGGTGGAGATTGTACTCGTTCTGGGACAAAAGGTGGAGATTGGGGTGAATTATTGTATATTTCTGGTTCCGGTTCTGGTACAGGCATTACGATAAAAGGAGTGTGTGGTTCATTATCTTCTTGATAATGTTGGGCAGCCGAATTTTGGCCTGAACTTCCGGCCCCTGACTCTTCGCGAATTCTGCGTGCAAAAACTTCCAATAATGATTCGCCAGACCTCAAAACCTGCGCTATTAGACCTCTCAATGCCCCGTTATCTCCGAGTGTGATTTTGACATACTTTCCTGCGTGAACCATTCGGGCCTGAATTTGTAATTGGCAACGATTCCTATTGTAGCCGCTCGCTTCATAAATAAGCGATTGTAACTGCTCAAATGAGAAATTTTCATCAACCCAATACGTATTTGCTGCAGGTTTGGAGTAACGCACTCCATACTGGTCAGTTATGAACTTTCCTCCAAAATGTATTGAAATTGCAATAGACATGGCCAATAAACTACATTCATAAATGACAAATATTTGGTCAGTTTACTAATTTCAATTGTGAACAGTGGTGAATAGACGTATATGAACACTAATTAACAGTAAATACGTATGTGAACAGTAGTATACAGTAGTGAACAGTATTGAACAGTAACTACGTATGTGAACAGTAAATACGTATGTGAACAGTAAATACGTATGTGTACAGTAAATACATATGTGTACAGTAAATACGTATGTGAACAGTAGTGTACAGTAAATACGTATGTGAACAGTGGTGTACAGTAAATACGTATGTGAACAGTAGTGTACAGTAAATACGTATGTGAACAGTAGTGTACAGTAAATACGTATGTGAACAGTAGTGTACAGTAAATACGTATGTGAACAGTAGTGTACAGTAAATACGTATGTGAACAATAGTGTACAGTAAATACGTATGTGAACAGTAGTGTACAGTAGTGTACAGTAAATACGTATGTGAACAGTAAATACATATGTGAACAGTAGTGTACAGTAAATACGTATGTGTAAATACATATGTGAACAGTAAATACGTATGTAAAAAAAATTACCTGACGACTGCTCCGTCTCCTCCTCCTTCCTTCAGCTCCTCTTCCTTCAGAGCTCCCTCCCTCCCTCTTCTCTTCCTCCCTCCTCTTCAGCCTTCCTCCCTCTTTTTTTTTTTGCTTCTTCTACACAGCTCTCCCCCTGTTATATAAGTTTTCAAAAAAAAAAAGATTCTGACCGCTAGGAATCCTAGCGGTCCGAATTAAGAATTCAGACCGCTAGAATTCCTAGCGGTCCGAATTAAAAATTCAGGCCGCTAGGATTCCTAGCGGTCCGAATTAAGAATTTAGGCCGCTAGGAATTCTAGTGGTCCGAATTTTTAATTCGGACCGCTAGGAATCCTAGCGGTTTGGGTAGAAATAAAAATGTTTTCAAAACCTAGTTATTTATATTAAAATATATTTTTTTTTGGGTAAAAATAAAAATCACGGGACAATTAGGCTCCAGCGTGAGCGTGTACAGCACGGAAACAAAATAAAATAGAAAACTCGGGAGTCAGGGCCTAGGGTTTGGGAAGAGCGAAAAGGGGGAGGGAGGGACCGGCGCGTCAATCGATCAAGCAAGCGGAGGGAAATATTTTTGGTGCGAGTGCTAGTTCTAGCTAGTACTCTATTAGGAGGAACGATTATAATGGCGACGAGGATGGAGCTTCCAACTAAGAGAGAATACTCAGGCGAGAAGGAGAAGGAGCAGGAGCAGGAGGCGTCGAAGAAAGCAAAGAGGGAGGAGGAGGCGGGCTCAGTCGATGAAATCATGTCAGATAGTTTTGCAGAGGAGGAAGCACAGCGGGAGGAGTGGAGGTTGATCAAAGCAAAGATGGAGGAGGTGTTAAAGGAAGCAAGGAGGAAACAGGAGGAGGAAGAAAAGGTGAAGGACCAGCTCCGGTCCAAGTGCCGAGCCCTGGAATACAAGATTTATTTTGTAAGTATATATGCGCGCTCCGCTCCCCTTATCTTTTTTTTTTTCTTTTCTTTTCTTTGGGTACGTAATTGGATAAATCAAATCCAAATATCCAATCCAACTGTTTATTTATCTATTATTTTGTTAGAGGAGGTGGTGAGCACTGAGCACCGCACAGAGACTAAAAAAAAGAAAATATTTTACCTGTAGATAATTTGTGTGGCGATTTGAGAGTTAGTCTGGTCTGGCTGCTGCTAGAATAAATATAGCAAAATAGAAGTATTAAGCAGAAGTTGGTAAATGTTTTGCAGCGAGCATACGTGGACCCCAATCGGGCAGATGGCATTTCCTCTGAGGATGATGCACTCAGATTGTTCACTGCTGAGGAGAGGGAAATGTTTTTGAACAAGACCTTCAGAAAGAACTGGCACATGCGGCCAACTCCCGATGATTTGGACGAATACCAGCGCCTGGCTGTCTACTACTCTGTAAGTTCACAATTTTTTCAAATTTTATTTTCTTTGTTTCTATACCTTTATGCTATCTCTGGTTATAATATTGTTAAGCGGCTCTAACTACATTCTTGTTTGCTACCTCTTATGCTACTCGTCAGTTTCATCGACTAACATAGTATGATAATGAAACAAGAACTTTGACATGTGCCAATGAAATTTAAAAACCAATATTTCCTTTGTTTCTTCCTTCTTGTATTCTGCTTTTTGATTGTGCTCATCTACTTCCGTCTTCATCAATGCAGGAGGACGACCCATTCTACGCATATGCTCATTCTTTTTATTACTCCTATGAATTTGACTGTAACTATCAGAAGTTCACACGAGAGATAAATAAAACAATTAAGGTGAACTCTCATGTCTTTGCACATTTTGCTGTTGTTATTGTTAATATGATGACGGTGATTACTTGAGAAAAAGCAGAAGAGGGGTTATTATTGACAATTCAAAAGTAAAATGTAATAATTTGGATGTTGACTTGCATCTCTGTTCTTAATATCTCATGAATTTGTTTATTTCCTTGGTTAGTGGGACACTACTTTGTCAGATGCAAGGGCAACAGCTGAAAAAATTTGGAAGAATTACATTCCAGATGATGTTGATACGATGCTTCTAGAAGAGAGTATTTTTGTAGGTTCCTTTTTCTTATCTTTTTTACTTCAATCTTACTGAAATTGTGAGTCTATTTCATAGTTCTGCAATAATGACCTGCTTTTTTGTACACAGCATGCTATTTCCGTGGGCTGTGACATACAAAAAGGGAAAGAGTTGGCTCTATTGTTTGTCGATATCTTTAGACGTGAAGCAGCCGGGGTTTGTATTTTCCAGCCCTCAACTGAGGATTGTATTTATTTACATATTTATTTTCTTATGCACGATTCTTTTGGTGCAAAGGGCCTTTTAAGTTACTCTACTCCTGTAACACCTTTACGTAGGAGGGTTTTGTGCAAGCATTGGCGGAAATCGTCAAAGAGCAGGGGTTTGGTTGTTACCCCTTAACCAAAGTCTTAATTGAAAAAACCCTCAAGGAAGAAAAGAAGGGGAATGTGCTAATTTTATACGTAAGATCCTTTATATTTACCGGTTTTCCAGATTGCCTATTAATCTATCAAGGTTGGTTTACCTACTTAGCCTGACTTTATTTTACTGTCCCATATCTAGAATATTAGCTTGAAGCGTGACATGGAAGAGTTCATCGATATTCAGGTGAGTTGCTGCTGCACTACTGCAATAGTCCTCCTTTTCAACAGTAATCCAATTCAATGTAGGGCCGGTGAAATGTCAACCTGAACATGTAGATAAATTGTCCGCCTGGTATAACTTAAATCAACAAACCATCTAATATAGGTAATAAAGTTTCAAACAGGATCATTGAAGTGTTTTCATGTGATTGTAGTGTATTGTCAATATATCTAGATGTGGATGTATAGATAGATAACTGTCAACCTGGAACTACTAATTAAAGCAAGTGGCTGTGGTTCCCTAGTTAAATTGTACTTCAGAACGAATGCATGCTCAGCAGTGGCACTTGTGGCAATCACTGTGGCGGTGACACCTTTTTTTTTATTATTTTGTTTCTCATCACGTCTTTTGATCATTTCATTTGAAATATTTTTGGGGGTTTTCTTGAGTGATATCTATTTTTTTTCCTGCTTGTTGTCATATGAACTCACACATGTAGAGCGGGAAAATATCTCCAGAGGATGACAGTCGTGTCAAGGATCTTATCTGCGATCATTTTTGGAAGTTACCATTGGAAGCTACTGGATATGATTATATTGACTACATCAAGAAGAAGAATAGTGTCGCTCGTGAGTTGAAAATTTTAAAGGATGACCAAGTGCTTGAATGAAAAATTCTTTTGGTACTTCTATGACATGAAGGTGCCTTTTAATTACCCATGTAGTTGGGGGGCTGATGTACATCATGCTTGTCCAAAAAAAAAAAAAAAAAGGATGGGTTTTTAATTTGTGGTTTATCTGTTTTGGTGACACTTTTTATTTTTTTGACTATCTAGTTTAATTACACCCTTGTAGTTGGGGGGCTGATGAATTTAGATTACAACACAGTTTGAAAATTTCAATTTGATGGACAATTCCGATCCTCAATATTTTGCTGTAGCTCTGACATCTATGGTTCTTTCATGGGTATATTCTCAAGTTGATCACCTTGCAGTTAATTAAGCACACCTGGTTTAAATAATTGGAAACCAAAATGCTTATGAGAAAACACTTGCGCTACCTAATTAAGCACCTGAGGTTGCTTTTAGTTGTTTCGTCCTAATTTTAATGCACGACTGAGTGTTTGAATGGAAATTTGTTTCGGTACTTCAGTGACACGATGGTGCCTTTCAAGTGTAGTGTAAAAAAAATTGAGAAAACCCTGAAAAATCTAACGAAAAAGCACCAAATCGAGGAACTCACTCTGTCTCGTAAAGGCAATGCGCGAGAACAATTTGGGTGAAGAACAGATATTGGTAGATAGAAAGAATGGGAAAGAAAAAGGTGACCTTTTCACATTTAACCTCATATTTTTCATTTTTACTTGAGTGGTACTCTCACAGTCTCACCTTGCCCTTTTAAGAAATTTAAGTTGGCTCTCCAATTTTCAAAATGCAACACCCTACCATATCAATTTTACTAACGGTGTTTCTAATTTGACAAGTGTGTTTTAGTTGCTTAGATTGGATTGATATATTCAATATTAAATTAATTATTATTATAATTATTATGGACTATGTTGCAGAAATTTTATTATTAATTGATATATCGAATTTTCATATTTTGGGTGCATGTCAAGAAAATTAAACGGTAAAAAATGATGTTTGAATTTAACTGTAAACTCTTCTCATCAGTAATTGACTTGTCAGCCCATACTAAAAAAAACTGAAGAGAAGAACATTGAAAATACATTAAAATAATTTGAGGGTTCTAAACTTCTAGTGTTAGTTACGTAATTAAATATTAGTTGGCTAGTTGCTACTTATGTTGGACTAGTATATAAATATATAAAATCTCAGTGGTATAATAAAAGTTAGATCATACAGGTTTTAGAAAGAACCTGCATTTATGGAATTTGTCTATTTCCTAGTCTCCATTAATTAGGATTTAGAGGTCCAATTAATATCTAAATAGTAGAATCTCTTATCTTGTATTCAATATGTAGATGTGGTGATTCGTCAATGAAATTTCGAATTGAATATCAGTCTCTGATGAAATAGTCTGTCTTTTTTATTATTTGATGCATCTTTTTTTATTTTATTTTTCGATTTATTTAGACACGTACTCGCCGACACCTCTCCAGTGCTATCTATCTCACAGAATCTACGCTTCCTTCTCTTTTCTTATTATTCTCGAATTTTTTTTAAAGGCCCTTATTTGATTGTCATATACTCGATTTTCTAATTGGTCCTGATTTCTTTTCATTTTATAAATATAATTTACGAAACTTTTGGATTGATTGATAATTGATTGGTCATGTCTTCATTTCTTTACTGATTTGATAATTCTTCATTTTATACTTATGTATGTACAAACATTTGGTTTCATTGTCTTCAATTTTTAAAAAAGCAATCAACTCTGTCATATATACTTTTATGTACATAAGCACTAAATACAATTACAGTTTGCACTGTGACTTTCTGTCACGATTAACTGAAAGAAAGAGAAGTGAGACAAAAACATCACATAGGTGAGATAATTAACAAAGTACCTATTAGAACAAATTACACATTAAATTTAACAAAATATTCATTACATTACAAACATCATATTTAAAAAAAGTGATCAAAACAGATTTTCAATTTCCACAGCAACGCGTGGACACTTGACTAGTTGGAAAAAAGAAAATACATGGTATAGGTTTTAACCGACATCCTAGTTTTATTAATTTATAATGGAAAAACAATTTAGGAGCATTTTATAAATAGCTGGTTCAGATCATTAATAGAAAAAAAAAGGATCTCAAATGCATTATATAGAAAAAAAAAGTGTGTTCACAAAATCCACCAAATAATTGAATAGAAGTTATTAATTCATTTAAAAAGCTAACGCTTACAAAATTAACGACTGTAAATGAAAATTGACATCTGATTAAAGAAAATAGATGATTATGACAGAAAGTAACTACTATGAGTCTATGACTATTTAAAATATAACATTAGATTGCTTGAGTTAATAAAAAACTAACGATTGAGGCTATGGTGCTATGCATAGTACGGATGGGGTCCGTGCTACGGCCAAAAATATGACTTTTTAAAATCCTAATGGTCGATCCAACCGTTCAATGTGATAACCATATGAATATGTACTTGCAAACTAAATTTTATATTTTTTCGAATTTTTTTACTATTTTTTTTAGATAGGTAGAAAAATCAGTGTTTTCTGAAAATTCTGGACCATCAAAATTCTACCTATCTAAAAAAATAGTAAAAAAATTCAGAAAAATATAAAATTTAGTTTGCAAGTACATATTCATATGGTTATCACATTGAACGGTTGGATCGACCATTAAGATTTTAAAAAGTCAAATTTTTGGCCATAGCACGGACCCCATCCGTGCTATGCATAGCACCATAGGCTCACTCAAAACTAACCATATATCTGTCAAAACGAAATAAGTAGGGTATTCTATTAAAGGAAATTAATCTTCTTATGAAATATTTATTAGGAGTTTAAAATAAAGCTTCAAAGAACGATGATGACGCAACTCGCGTGACATTTCGTCCATTTTCGCATAAAGGATTTTGCTTTGAGGAAGAATTAAAGGGGATAAACGAAATATTTTAGAATTATTATTTAAAAATTGACGGGGAAATTAATTAGAAATTTTAAATAATTTGATGGGTATATACCGACGTCCGACAATTAGCCGTAATTTTTATTTTTACCCAAAAAAATATATATTTTAATATAAATAACCATATTTTTAAAATATTTTTATTTCTACCCAAACCGCAAGGTTTCCTTGCGGACGGAGGTTTAATTCGGACTAACCCGCACCCGTGACTCTTCTTCTCCTTCTCTGTGTCTCTTGTCCGCCAGAAACAAAACGAAAAAAAGAAAAGAAGGGAGGCTCCGCCAGAGAGAAGGAAAAAAGGAAAAAAGAAAAAAAGAAGAGAAGGCTGCCGCAGCCTCCGCCTCTCCGCCTCTCCGCCAGATCTGTGTCGCTTCTCCGCCAGAAAAAAGGAAAAAAGAAGAGAAGGCTGCGCGCCTCCGCCCCTCCGCCTCGCCGGCACTCCGCCTAGCCGTCCCTCCCCCTCTTCACCGCCGGTCGTCGATTCATTGTAATTTCTCAAAAACTTTCTATTGTTCGGTTTTTAGCCTTGTGGCTGTTGGCTGTTGCCTATGTGGCCTTGCGCCTTTTTGATTGTTAGGCGGCTGTTACCTTGACCTGCGGCCTCGTGCCTTTTCTGTGATTGAGGCCTTCGTGCCGATACGGTTCCTGATTGAGGCCTTCGTGCCGATACGGTTCTGTGATTGAGGCCTTTTCTGTGATTGAGGCCTTCGTGCCGATACGGTTTTCCAGTACAAGAATTGGGAGAATTTATGTGTACTGCCTACGGGCTTGAAACATGCAAAAAAAAAAAAAAAATTTAGATTGTAATTTAGATTGGATTTAGATTGGATTATTAGTTTATTTTCCTATTGTAATTTAGATTGTAATTTAGATTGGATTTTCTGTGTATATGCCTGCCAAATATATATTGATCTAATTTAGATTAGATTATTAGTTTATTTTCCTATATTGTAATTGCATTTATAATTTTGTTTGTTTGCTTGTGTTTAAATTATTAATTTATGTGGCATGCAAATTTAAGTTATATTAAGTTATTTTTGTTTTCATGCAATTTACATGTCAATTGGGATTAATTCGTTTATGTGTTCACTTATGTTTTATAAATATTTTAGATTAATTCATTCTTGTTATATTAATTTATGTATAAAGGATTCTTTACATATTAGTGATTCAAAGAAGTTAGAATTCCATATTCATTTACTTAGTTAAAATAAAGTTAGAATTGCATATTCTCTTAATGAAACGGACTGGATTCAAAATAGAAAACAGGCAAATAATTATATTTTTAAAGTCTAAACTTAGGAAACACATAAATTAAAATAAAGCTCAATTTCGTCTTAGTTAAAATTTAATCTATTAGCGTTATCATTCCTCATCATCCCCGTATCATTACCTACAAATAACTATAATAGTCATGTACGGTTTTTTTTTTAATTTTAATTCTTTCTAGACACAAAATTTTATGCGTACATTAGATTTTAGATTAATTGAATTAGTTTATCGTTAATTAGATGCCGAGAGAAGTAATTGATATTGTTGAATAACAAAATTTGAATACATTTTTCTATAATTACTTTCAATTGGTGCGTCTTCACTAAACACGAGAATAAATAATTAAAATATTTACAAATATATATGTTGTTCATAATCTTCATAATTCACAAATACAATATATTTTATTAGTTGATTAGAGTAGCAAAAGAAACAATAATTGATAAAACTCAAAATTTATTTACTTAAATATTAAAAAAAATTTATTTTAAATATACTTCTATTTAAAAAAAAAACTATATCTATAGTTCCAAGGGTAATATGTACTATATGTATCATCAAATTTGTGTGATTAAACAAATTATACTCGCAACAAATAAATGAGTTATTTTTGCTGGTTGTATATTTGAAAGTTTATTTTGCATTAATTTGTATGAAATGAAATTAGTTTGCATTAACTGATTTCATACATTTATATTGGAAACCTTATCTTTAAAAAAAATACAAATTTATAAAAATATGCTTGTATGGAGTGGTTCTTTGTTCTTATTGGCATAATGCATGTTATGATTGACTCCATAGTCATCTTTTTACATATTAGCGTATTTTAGCATATTTTTACCGCAATTAGCATATTTTAGCCAATTGTAGCATGTTTAACCTTTTTTTTAACGTAGGATGGCTAGGGGACGGCCTAGGAGACCACCCGCAGCCGACCCGGTTGATGAGCCCATTCCCACTGACAGTAAGGATCATTTCAGTCCTTTATTATGGATGCCTCACGGTGAGCACCGAGTCTCAGAGGCATCTAAAGAGGTACTTGATTACTTTTTTTTTTTTAAGTTTGTATTTTGTTGAATTTTTGTATTTTTAGGTTTTCATGTTGTTTACTTTTTTGAACGCAGAGTGAGGCAATTATAAATGCCAGGGGTCGGTATCCTGACATGCAGTACTACTCGGAGATGGAGGCGTATCTGCAAAATTTGGGGGTGCAGCATTTGGTCGATATTCTACTGTCGGAGGCTAAGTCCATCAACGCGTCCCTGATTGCAGGACTAGTGGAGCGATGGCGCCCCGAAACGCACACGTTCCACTTACCTTTTGGAGAGATGACAGTGACTCTCCAGGACGTTAGTGCTCTATGGGGTTTGCCTATCCAGTGCGTGCCCGTTGGTGGCATATCTGACCCCACAGATCCAGATGACACGACGATTAATTACATGCTCGCTGAGTTGTTGGGAGCGGAGCCAGATATACGCAGCAACGGGGGGAAGTCCAAGTACTGTCTGGAGAAGACGAAGCTGCGAGCTATGTTTGCGAGAGGTATAGGTAGCGATTCCACTCTGCTTGAGATTCAGAGGTACTCATACAAACTATTTGTATTACATTTATTTTGTACTCTGTTTCATGCGGAAAAATGAGTTGCTCTATAATTTTGATATTACAGATACACACGGGGATTCGTGATGGACCTATTTGGTTCTGTCATGTTTGTTGATTCTAGTGGTGATACCATCCCGATGATGTATCTAGAGCTGCTGCGAGACCTTCAGCCGTCGAGCGGCAGGTACAACTTGGGTGGGGCTGTCCTAGCACATCTCTACTCCAACTTGTGCCACGGTTGCAAGGTCAGTATGTTATTTATGTCTTATTTTAATTACCTACCTTGTCATGCACTTGTTGTCTTATTTTAATTATTTAACTTGTCCCTGACGGCTGGTATTCTTCAAAATATAGCGGAAAACCAAGCAAATCTACGGGCCAGTACTGCTTCTGCAGCATTGGTCGTGGTCACGGCTACCGGTGAGGGTACCTCAGCCGAACGAGGATCCATGGGGAGAGCCCGAAAATGGAAATCGACTGGCATTCGGCATGAAATGGTACGGACATCACTTGTACAAGGACAACCCTCACGGAAAGACAGCAGGTATCAGGACGGTCCGATCTCAGATTCAGAGTCTGGGTGAGACGCAGGTGCGCTGGACTCCGTACTATGAGCTATACACTGAGGGGAGGCTGCCGCAGATTGTAGCGGATGATCAGGAGATGTGGCTCTACAGGGGACCGCTGGTGTGCTTCTGGATAGTGGAGCACCACTATCCAGACCGGGTGCTCCGTCAGTTTCTTTTCCTCCACTCATCCCCGCAGATCCAGACGTCCCGAGATCTGTGATCATGAGGCTACACGGGTAAGTTATGTTCTTTTTAGCATTTTTGTACTTAACATTAGTTCTTGTCTTTAAATTGCAACTGACATATGAATTACAGGATAACACACGGTAATCACTGGGATAGAGATTGGAGTGAGCATCACTCGGAGTACTACATCAAGGCGGGCGATATGAGTGCCCACTTATGGCAGATGCCGGAGATTGATACGATGCAGTTCCAGGGAGATCCCCTATTGAGATATCAGGCTTGGTACCTACGGGTCGGCATGGCTTCGGTGTATATAGAGGGAGATTACGGCGAGTTTCTTCGCTCACAGATATTCGAAGACGATGGTTATACCCCTACTGGCCGGAAAGGTGCTCGCCAGGTAATGCATCTAAAACAACACATTTTTATGCGTTATGAACATTTTATCATAACCTTTATTTTTTCTAACGTTTTTTTTATAGCTGCTGTTAGCGCTTAAAGGTGCCGGGCGTTCAATCGTTTGTCTTGGAAAACGTGGCTACAGAGCATTCGGGCACGCGATGTTGAACTTGGTTGCCCCATGCATTGCGGACGCCGGCCAGGAGGCAAAGCTGGTCACCATGTTACGAGACGCCGGAGAGAATATTGATTGGCGCGCAGTACAGCCGGACGAGCCTGACGCGCCACTTGTTATGACCAGTGAGATGCCACCGGAGCCATCAGAGCAGCCAGAGTGGGATTATCATCGTTGGGTACTGCACATGGCCGGTTGGCACGCCTACCGTGACGATCACGGGCGTCCAGTTCTTCCCCCGGTATGTGATTTTTTATTTTATTTATTCTTTTACTGTAAGTAAAGATAGTTAAAATTTACTAAATTTTTGGTATCCTTGCAGGGTCCTGCATACATGCCGACACAGCCTGAGCATCATGAGTCTCCAGAGATCCAGTCTGTGCAGGATGACAGGTTGAGTTTTAGCCTTGCAGACTTTACTCCAGCTGATCAGTGGGATACATCCGCCTCCCCGCCACCGCGTCAGCCGTATTCAGAGATGGCTCACGATTGGGAGGCCTCTGGTAGTCGGACTCAGGCTGATTATGAGTCCCAGTTTGTGGCATCCATATTCCATACTCCCACGCCACCGCCAGCTACCCACGTGGCCTCGGATCCATGGGATACATCACTTACGATGAGCACAGAGGCCGAGCTCATATTCCATACACCAGCTCGCGCTGCGCAGGCAGGACAGCCTCAGTGGGAGGATTGGCATGAGCGCATATTCAGTAGAGAGAACAGGGGTAGACCACCTCACCGATTCTCTCCTTCGCAGTACGATGGATAGAGGGTATATTTTATTATGTTTTAGTTTAGTTGTGCTATGTTATATTTTATTATGTTTTATTTTAGTTTTTTTTAGTTGTTATATTTTAGTTTAGTTGTGCTATGTTATATTTTAGTTTAGTTGTGCTATGTTATATTTAATTATGTTTTATTATGTTGTATTTTTTTAGTGTAGTTTATTTTAGTTTCGTTATGTTTCATATAACAAAAAGAAATAACATCCAAAAATGATCATACAACATCCAGAAATAACATCCAAAATATAAAATACAATCTTAATATAAATTTCAAACGATCATACAACATACTATTTCGTCTTACCGGTCTTGAACGTACATGGAACAAAATCATCGTCCGAGATTGACGATGACGGCTCGGTAACAACAGACGACGTGTTAGCCTTAGTCTTAGCCTTAGTCTTAGCCGTAGGCGTCTGTACATCATCTTTTTTTTTCCCAATCCATAGCCGTAGGGGTTTTCTACAAAATCATCATCAGATATGTCATTTCGTTTAAAATGTTGGATACAATACCGGTGCACAAAATTATCCCTATCCCATCCGTATTCAGGTTTCAATGCAGCTTTGATACCCTTGTGTTGGTCCGATATAACACATACGAATCTATTCACACCAATCACATTAATCCTAAGCCATTGTAAGAAAAAACCCCAGTTCTCTTCATTCTCCGTATGTACAATTGCAAATGCTAGAGGCAGCAATTGGTTATCGGCATCATAGGCGCAAGCCATCAAAAGTCTGCCCTCATACCGCCCAGAAAGGAAGGCTGCATCTATACTGATCACCGGCCTTAAGTAATCAAATGCGGTAATGCATGGTCCGTAAGCCCATGCCACGGCCCTGAATTTATGAACACCTTCTTTGACCAGTCCTGTATTTTTATCGATGCTCGGACTTGTCAGAAATTGGTATTTTGAGCCGGGATTCGTGTAACATATCCCGATAAGCAATAGTTTCATAAAATTGTACGACTCTTCCCAACTCCCAAATTGCCGGGCTACTGCAATCTCACGACCTCTCCAAAGTTTGTTGTACTTCGGGGTTATACTGCCAAACCTAACCCTCACGCAGTGTGCCACACTCCGGATGCTCATAGTGGGGTCTTCCTTAATGCCTACCTCGATGATATCTGCGATAATTGATGCCGTGAGTTGTGCATGGTCCGACCTGGTGTACTCAGATTCGCATGTGTGAGGCGTGTCCTGCTCAGTTATCATCCATGTATCTCCGGCATTTGTTGCTCTTGCCTTCAGTTTGAAACGACAACCCGGAGTGCTGCATCTAATTTCCAGCCGGGATGTGTCACTTCTCCTCGTATATGTCTCCTTGTTCTTGTCAACATGGTACTCTCTGATCTTTTTCGTCAGTTGCTTTTTACTTACGAAGTATTGGCCTTTTGCGAGCTCACTCCTGTACTCAACCCGACGACCATAGTAAGAAACATCTGCTTCTCGGAAAGCAGATGTGTCATTGAAGTTTACAAAAGGGTGAGTCTCAGAACGGCCACCTAACGGCATATTCTCTCTATTCTGCCTCACAGTGGGCTGTGGGTATTCTTCTTCATCTCCTTCATCATTAATGTCACAGTCTCCTTCCCCCAATTCATCCCCAGTTTGCAGATTCTCCTCCGGTACCTCGTTTATAAATTCAAATTCCGACTCGTTTGGATCTTCCTGTACTGGTGGCGGTCTGGGGTGAGGATTTGGTTCAGGCCCAGGTAAGGATGAAGGACCTGCATACATGGATATAGGTGGGATAAAAGGTGGAGATTGTACTCGTTCTGGGACAAAAGGTGGAGATTGGGGTGAATTATTGTATATTTCTGGTTCCGGTTCTGGTACAGGCATTACGATAAAAGGAGTGTGTGGTTCATTATCTTCTTGATAATGTTGGGCAGCCGAATTTTGGCCTGAACTTCCGGCCCCTGACTCTTCGCGAATTCTGCGTGCAAAAACTTCCAATAATGATTCGCCAGACCTCAAAACCTGCGCTATTAGACCTCTCAATGCCCCGTTATCTCCGAGTGTGATTTTGACATACTTTCCTGCGTGAACCATTCGGGCCTGAATTTGTAATTGGCAACGATTCCTATTGTAGCCGCTCGCTTCATAAATAAGCGATTGTAACTGCTCAAATGAGAAATTTTCATCAACCCAATACGTATTTGCTGCAGGTTTGGAGTAACGCACTCCATACTGGTCAGTTATGAACTTTCCTCCAAAATGTATTGAAATTGCAATAGACATGGCCAATAAACTACATTCATAAATGACAAATATTTGGTCAGTTTACTAATTTCAATTGTGAACAGTGGTGAATAGACGTATATGAACACTAATTAACAGTAAATACGTATGTGAACAGTAGTATACAGTAGTGAACAGTATTGAACAGTAACTACGTATGTGAACAGTAAATACGTATGTGAACAGTAAATACGTATGTGTACAGTAAATACATATGTGTACAGTAAATACGTATGTGAACAGTAGTGTACAGTAAATACGTATGTGAACAGTGGTGTACAGTAAATACGTATGTGAACAGTAGTGTACAGTAAATACGTATGTGAACAGTAGTGTACAGTAAATACGTATGTGAACAGTAGTGTACAGTAAATACGTATGTGAACAGTAGTGTACAGTAAATACGTATGTGAACAATAGTGTACAGTAAATACGTATGTGAACAGTAGTGTACAGTAGTGTACAGTAAATACGTATGTGAACAGTAAATACATATGTGAACAGTAGTGTACAGTAAATACGTATGTGTAAATACATATGTGAACAGTAAATACGTATGTAAAAAAAATTACCTGACGACTGCTCCGTCTCCTCCTCCTTCCTTCAGCTCCTCTTCCTTCAGAGCTCCCTCCCTCCCTCTTCTCTTCCTCCCTCCTCTTCAGCCTTCCTCCCTCTTTTTTTTTTTGCTTCTTCTACACAGCTCTCCCCCTGTTATATAAGTTTTCAAAAAAAAAAAGATTCTGACCGCTAGGAATCCTAGCGGTCCGAATTAAGAATTCAGACCGCTAGAATTCCTAGCGGTCCGAATTAAAAATTCAGGCCGCTAGGATTCCTAGCGGTCCGAATTAAGAATTTAGGCCGCTAGGAATTCTAGTGGTCCGAATTTTTAATTCGGACCGCTAGGAATCCTAGCGGTTTGGGTAGAAATAAAAATGTTTTCAAAACCTAGTTATTTATATTAAAATATATTTTTTTTTGGGTAAAAATAAAAATCACGGGACAATTAGGCTCCAGCGTGAGCGTGTACAGCACGGAAACAAAATAAAATAGAAAACTCGGGAGTCAGGGCCTAGGGTTTGGGAAGAGCGAAAAGGGGGAGGGAGGGACCGGCGCGTCAATCGATCAAGCAAGCGGAGGGAAATATTTTTGGTGCGAGTGCTAGTTCTAGCTAGTACTCTATTAGGAGGAACGATTATAATGGCGACGAGGATGGAGCTTCCAACTAAGAGAGAATACTCAGGCGAGAAGGAGAAGGAGCAGGAGCAGGAGGCGTCGAAGAAAGCAAAGAGGGAGGAGGAGGCGGGCTCAGTCGATGAAATCATGTCAGATAGTTTTGCAGAGGAGGAAGCACAGCGGGAGGAGTGGAGGTTGATCAAAGCAAAGATGGAGGAGGTGTTAAAGGAAGCAAGGAGGAAACAGGAGGAGGAAGAAAAGGTGAAGGACCAGCTCCGGTCCAAGTGCCGAGCCCTGGAATACAAGATTTATTTTGTAAGTATATATGCGCGCTCCGCTCCCCTTATCTTTTTTTTTTTCTTTTCTTTTCTTTGGGTACGTAATTGGATAAATCAAATCCAAATATCCAATCCAACTGTTTATTTATCTATTATTTTGTTAGAGGAGGTGGTGAGCACTGAGCACCGCACAGAGACTAAAAAAAAGAAAATATTTTACCTGTAGATAATTTGTGTGGCGATTTGAGAGTTAGTCTGGTCTGGCTGCTGCTAGAATAAATATAGCAAAATAGAAGTATTAAGCAGAAGTTGGTAAATGTTTTGCAGCGAGCATACGTGGACCCCAATCGGGCAGATGGCATTTCCTCTGAGGATGATGCACTCAGATTGTTCACTGCTGAGGAGAGGGAAATGTTTTTGAACAAGACCTTCAGAAAGAACTGGCACATGCGGCCAACTCCCGATGATTTGGACGAATACCAGCGCCTGGCTGTCTACTACTCTGTAAGTTCACAATTTTTTCAAATTTTATTTTCTTTGTTTCTATACCTTTATGCTATCTCTGGTTATAATATTGTTAAGCGGCTCTAACTACATTCTTGTTTGCTACCTCTTATGCTACTCGTCAGTTTCATCGACTAACATAGTATGATAATGAAACAAGAACTTTGACATGTGCCAATGAAATTTAAAAACCAATATTTCCTTTGTTTCTTCCTTCTTGTATTCTGCTTTTTGATTGTGCTCATCTACTTCCGTCTTCATCAATGCAGGAGGACGACCCATTCTACGCATATGCTCATTCTTTTTATTACTCCTATGAATTTGACTGTAACTATCAGAAGTTCACACGAGAGATAAATAAAACAATTAAGGTGAACTCTCATGTCTTTGCACATTTTGCTGTTGTTATTGTTAATATGATGACGGTGATTACTTGAGAAAAAGCAGAAGAGGGGTTATTATTGACAATTCAAAAGTAAAATGTAATAATTTGGATGTTGACTTGCATCTCTGTTCTTAATATCTCATGAATTTGTTTATTTCCTTGGTTAGTGGGACACTACTTTGTCAGATGCAAGGGCAACAGCTGAAAAAATTTGGAAGAATTACATTCCAGATGATGTTGATACGATGCTTCTAGAAGAGAGTATTTTTGTAGGTTCCTTTTTCTTATCTTTTTTACTTCAATCTTACTGAAATTGTGAGTCTATTTCATAGTTCTGCAATAATGACCTGCTTTTTTGTACACAGCATGCTATTTCCGTGGGCTGTGACATACAAAAAGGGAAAGAGTTGGCTCTATTGTTTGTCGATATCTTTAGACGTGAAGCAGCCGGGGTTTGTATTTTCCAGCCCTCAACTGAGGATTGTATTTATTTACATATTTATTTTCTTATGCACGATTCTTTTGGTGCAAAGGGCCTTTTAAGTTACTCTACTCCTGTAACACCTTTACGTAGGAGGGTTTTGTGCAAGCATTGGCGGAAATCGTCAAAGAGCAGGGGTTTGGTTGTTACCCCTTAACCAAAGTCTTAATTGAAAAAGCCCTCAAGGAAGAAAAGAAGGGGAATGTGCTAATTTTATACGTAAGATCCTTTATATTTACCGGTTTTCCAGATTGCCTATTAATCTATCAAGGTTGGTTTACCTACTTAGCCTGACTTTATTTTACTGTCCCATATCTAGAATATTAGCTTGAAGCGTGACATGGAAGAGTTCATCGATATTCAGGTGAGTTGCTGCTGCACTACTGCAATAGTCCTCCTTTTCAACAGTAATCCAATTCAATGTAGGGCCGGTGAAATGTCAACCTGAACATGTAGATAAATTGTCCGCCTGGTATAACTTAAATCAACAAACCATCTAATATAGGTAATAAAGTTTCAAACAGGATCATTGAAGTGTTTTCATGTGATTGTAGTGTATTGTCAATATATCTAGATGTGGATGTATAGATAGATAACTGTCAACCTGGAACTACTAATTAAAGCAAGTGGCTGTGGTTCCCTAGTTAAATTGTACTTCAGAACGAATGCATGCTCAGCAGTGGCACTTGTGGCAATCACTGTGGCGGTGACACCTTTTTTTTTATTATTTTGTTTCTCATCACGTCTTTTGATCATTTCATTTGAAATATTTTTGGGGGTTTTCTTGAGTGATATCTATTTTTTTTCCTGCTTGTTGTCATATGAACTCACACATGTAGAGCGGGAAAATATCTCCAGAGGATGACAGTCGTGTCAAGGATCTTATCTGCGATCATTTTTGGAAGTTACCATTGGAAGCTACTGGATATGATTATATTGACTACATCAAGAAGAAGAATAGTGTCGCTCGTGAGTTGAAAATTTTAAAGGATGACCAAGTGCTTGAATGAAAAATTCTTTTGGTACTTCTATGACATGAAGGTGCCTTTTAATTACCCATGTAGTTGGGGGGCTGATGTACATCATGCTTGTCCAAAAAAAAAAAAAACAGGATGGGTTTTTAATTTGTGGTTTATCTGTTTTGGTGACACTTTTTATTTTTTTGACTATCTAGTTTAATTACACCCTTGTAGTTGGGGGGCTGATGAATTTAGATTACAACACAGTTTGAAAATTTCAATTTGATGGACAATTCCGATCCTCAATATTTTGCTGTAGCTCTGACATCTATGGTTCTTTCATGGGTATATTCTCAAGTTGATCACCTTGCAGTTAATTAAGCACACCTGGTTTAAATAATTGGAAACCAAAATGCTTATGAGAAAACACTTGCGCTACCTAATTAAGCACACCTGAGGTTGCTTTTAGTTGCTTCGTCCTAATTTTAATGCACGACTGAGTGTTTGAATGGAAATTTGTTTTGGTACTTCAGTGACACGATGGTGCCTTTCAAGTGTAGTGTAAAAAAAAATTGAAAAAACCCTGAAAAATCTAACGAAAAAGTACCAAATCGAGGAACTCACTCTCTCTCTCGTGAAGGCAATGCGCGAGAACAATTTGGGTGAAGAACAGATATTGGTAGTTAGAAAGAATGGGAAAGAAAAAGGTGACATTTTCACATTTAACCTCATATTTTTCATTTTTACTTGAGTGGTACTCTCACAGTCTCACCTTGCCCTTTTAAGAAATTTAAGCTGGCTCTCCAATTTTCAAAATGCAACACCCTACCATATCAATTTTACTAACGTTGTTTCTAATTTGACAAGTGTGTTTTAGTTGCTTAGATTGGATTGATATATTCAATATTAAATTAATTATTATTATAATTATTATGGACTATGTTGCAGAAATGTTATTATTAATTGATATATCCAATTTTCATATTTTAGGTGCATGTCAAGAAAATTAAACGGTAAAAAATGATGTTTGAATTTAACTGTAAACTCTTCTCATCAGTAATTGACTTGCCAACCCATACTAAAAAAAACTGAAGAGAAGAACATTGAAAATACATTAAAATAATTTGAGGGTTCTAAACTTCTAGTGTTAGTTACGTAATTAAATATTAGTTGGCTAGTTGCTACTTATGTTGGACTAGTATATAAATATATAAAATCTCAGTGGTATAATAAAAGTTAGATCATAAAGGTTTTAGAAAGAACCTGCATTTATGGAATTTGTCTATTTCCTAGTCTCCATTAATTAGGATTTAGAGGTCCAATTAATATCCAACTAACTATTTTTTTTTGGAAGCGTGGATTCGGCCTAGTTATTAGAGCATGTACATTAAATTTTTCATTTTAATTTCTAATATGAAGTAGAATTTCTTTTTTAATATCTGGAATATATGAGAATTTTATAATTAACAAAAAATAAATAAAACAATAATCACTTTCTAATTCCATTTTGACAAAATTATGAATTTTCATTCTTTGATGGTTAATTGCTACATTTACATTGAACATTCAGTTCTAATTGTAGTTCATTATGATAATTTTTAATTAATTTAAAAAATGAAGATACTTTTAAGTTAATTTATATTACATCTATGACAGCTATTTTTAATTTAATTTTAATTTCATTTCATTAATATAGATGCTCTTAATCATTGTTAGAGAACAATAATATCATGATCTAGAATAATATTATCATCTTGATTCTTAAAACCGTTTAATTCGTTCTCCAACGAAAGAAAAAAGAATCTAGAAAGCATTTATTTAAAACTGTCTTACATGCAGCTAACTAATTAGTTACATATTACCTATGCCGTTTTTTTTATTAATAGAAAAAAAAATTAGCAAATTGCCCTCCCCTCAAATTTTTTATTAAAACTACCCTAACTGCTCCACAGTGGGGCGGTCCACTGCCTATACCAAACCGCCCACCAATGGGGCGGTCAGCTATAAAACCCTCCATGGAAGGCAATTTTCTCTCTCCTGCTACTCACAAATTCATTCTAACTTAGCTGAAAGAGAAAGAGGAAGAAGAGGAAGAAAGAGAGGCGATTTTGGACGATTTTGAGGCGATTTCAGGTAACAGTAGAGGGATATTTAATTAATTAAATTAATTTTTTACTTAATTTTTTATTTAATTTTTTAATTAATTTTAAACAGTAGCTAAGTAAGAATATTCGTACATTCCACTCTCAGTATTGGGGCTCTCATAAGGTTTTTCAACTATCTTATGCACTATTTATGGAATATCCAAAAGGTCATTAAACTCTCTTATGCACTCTTTGATTGGGTATTGAAAAAGTAAATTACACAAAACATTGTACCCACTAAATGCTTTCCTAGTAACTAAAAATGTTACCGGTTTCCAAGTAACTAAAACGGTTACCGGTTTCCAAGTAACTTACAATAACCCTAATACACAAATATTACATAAAATAATTAAATAAATAAATAAGAAAATAAAAGAAAAGAAAAGAAAAGTAAAGTAAAGGACCCTAAAATAACAAAAGATATAAAATAATGAAATAAATAATATATAGGTGTTTTATAAGGACCCTAAAATAACAAAAGAAATGAAATAATTAAATAAAATAAATAATATATAGGTTGTATAAAAGTGTATATTAGAGAACTGAGCCGCAAAGCAATAAGAAAAAATACAAAATAAATAAATAAATAAATAAATAAATACATATATGAAATCAATAAGAAAAAATACAAAATAAATAAATAAATAAATAAATACATATATGAAATTAACCGAAAAATGTTAGTTGCATTGTATGTGGGCGGGAAGTTTACCCAGGATGTGGAGGGAGCACAGTACACTAAGGAGGCAGCCTATGGCTTTGAGATGAATGAAAATACCTCATTTGTTGCACTGAAGGGAATGATGTACGAAAAGACTGGTGTAAACCCCAACCGGTATGATGTAGATTTAGTTACTCGAATTAACACAGTAAGGGGGGTAAACCTTACTATACAAGGTATCCAATAACACATGAGACGTTATGGATGAGTATTTACAATACTTTTCAGTCACAGGGTACCCCGGTAATAGACTTATATTCCAGGAGAGTTCTCCGTGAATCCGGAGTTGGAACTTCTAGGGAAAATACAGGTTATGACAACTCGGGTTGTGACAACCCGCGTCACTCGAGTTATGACAACTCGGGGTATGACAACGCCCGCCACTCGAGGTATGACAAACCCCGCCATTCGAGTTATGACAACCCCCACCACTCGAGTTATGAACCGTACGTACCACCCGTTTATGACAATTATGTACCTGATTATACCACTGATCGTAACATGGACGATTATACCACCGAGCTACCACCACCACCACCTCCTCCTGAAACCGCAATCCAACCCAGATTTCCATTTGTACCATCATCAATACCTATACTGGTACCCGTTGTTACCCGGAGTGATATTGACCTTGATGGTGAGATCGATGCCATACCAGAAAAGGATTTGGACACGGGTGATGAATGAGACGGGGATTAGGATTCTGATTATTTATCAGATGGTGATGGAGATTATTTACCTAGGGAAGACAGATTTTCGATTAGAGGTCGGACATATAGGCATCCGTGCCCCACATTCAACGATACCACTGCTTTTGAAGAGACAGACATAAGTTGGTTTGGGAAGCGTGTCGTTTACAATTCGGAGCTTGCTCTGCAACATATTTATACCAACTTAGATGAACTTATGAAGAAAATCAATGAGGTTCATGTCACGGCAACTGGGAGTGCATAGTTGATCACTCAAAAGAGAGCAATGTTTTCTTTTAAAATTTATAAACTCAAAAATGCTATCGGTTCGGACTGCAAGCACACAATCCTATCGAGTAGTATAATCGAGGTCGACCACAGGGAATGTTGGTTCAGAGTCTTGAGCGATCAAATCACAATCTTTCGAAAGGCTAGACGAAATCTGAAAATTTGAGAGTTGAAGTTGTGATCAATGTAAATTTGGCAAAAATTAAAAGTAATTAAAATAAAGTTAGAGATGAGAATTCCTAGGGTTTCGGCACACCATGGCTACTCAATCCACTTTGATATTCTACTTCTGTCGGGTCTGATTTCTTGTTGTTGTTTTATGAAAGACACCACATAGATCACTACGAGTTATCTAACACAAACGATAGATCTTTCATCGAGATTCTACATAGGACATTGCGAGTTATCTTACGCAAATGACAAATCTCTAAATACACAAGTTACTGCATAGATCACTGCAAATTATCTTACACAAATGATAGAACTTGGTTCGCGTTTTGTTGTTCCGATTTATGGTTTTCCCGCTAAGGTTTTCTTCAAATAAATCTAATGACTCCCAACGAGGCTAACTCGTGCAACATAGTATCTCTTACCATTAAAGCACTATCACTACCCTAACGGATTAAACTAGATCGTCGAATTTAGATGAAGGGAAAATAAATTACAAAAACATTTCAATTAAACAACAATAAATCATAATCAACAGAAAATATATATCTCAAAGCATCATGAGTAACAAAATTTACTGCCTAGCCACTAAGAAAAGAACTTAACCGCAGAACGGCATTGTTAAAATCACTCCTCTCTTTCTCACTTAATCAAATTTAACCCAAATTGCAAAGATACTAAACTATTCTGTCCAGGGTGCTTATATAGGAGTGGATGGACGTCTGGAGTTGAGTGGAGGCCAAGGAACATGATCTGGATACAACTTTTGGCAGTTATTCCCCAAAGGGCGCCTTGGTTACGGACCGTATTAGGTGATACAGTCCGTATTGAGACCATGTCGCTGAAGGGTTTAATGCGTATTCCACCATCTCCTGGTCCGTATCTGGCTAGGTCTGTATTAGGCAATACGGGCCGTAACAGAGCCTTAGTCTATGAGCGTCGCTTATCCGATTGACCCGATTCTTGCTCCATTTGATGTAAAATAGTCCCAAAACCTGTTTTCTGTAATAAAACTTAAAGAAGGGTGACAATAGCCTTTTTCTCTAATTAATTAAACATAAGTGTGAGATAATATGCAAAACCTAAGCCAAAACCCTACGTAATTCATCATCATTTTGACTCTGATCACGTCTCCCAACTTGAATTGTTGCTTGTCCTCAAGCAACGACATTCTAGCTAGTCAAAGGTCCGGTCTAGGTTAAACCATACAATCTCAAGGACTTGTTTTAAATTAAACTAGAACTTGAGCTTGGTACAATTGACATGATATTTAAAAATTTAGGACTTCAAAATATTCATGACCTCTCATTTGAACAATTTATTCACCCCATAATTGACCTCATTGTGCATTCCTTGAAAAATTATTATCGAACAATTACTTCACAAATATCCTTAAATTTGAGAGTATTAATTTCTCCTTTGATTATAAACGGATCCCTTCAAATCAATAGGAATTCTAATGATATAAATTTTGATTTTCCTTCCCAATTGATTGGAGCAAAGTATGACAACTAAGTGTGTTGGTACTTGTGAGTTTTTTGAAAAATTAAATATGCACAAAATTAAAACTTGGGAGGTTTTGTCGAGCCTATTAGTAACCAGTCTCGTGTAGGCACCCGTATTTTTTTTTTTTTTTTTATCCTCCATCTTTTATTCTATTTTTTTCTTTTTCTATTTTTTTTTCTCATTTCTGATTTTTTTGTATATTTTTTTCTATTTTTCTAAAAATTAAATATTTTTGTGCCACAAGTACGATGATTACACACAATTCCAAGTATTCATTTATACAAGGAATTATTGCATAGTTTCGCTAGGGGTCTATCTATAATGAATGGGTATTCTAGAACACTTTCAAACTTAAAAGACTTTGTAAAAATAAATTACTCAACAATAAAAAATTCTAAGGTCCGCTGTTTTTGGTCAACATTCATGGTTAGCAATTTATTGTCACTTTGAGGTCACTAATTAATTTAAAAATTCTGAATTTTTTGTGTCATGGTCAATTGCCTAAACCCTAGCCTAACTCAATTCAAAACAATTCCCTATTTGATTAATCCTACTCCTAAGAAATTAAAATGCAAGCTAGCTAAAAAGCTCAATCAATCATTTCAGGATTTTCGGTAAAGCCTCCAATCCTAGTCAAAAATTGAGAAAACTACTAGCATCTAAGGAAAATAAAAATGTGAAAAATGCAAAAAAATTAAAGATACATGGATACATGGTCAATTTACCTCCTATCCCCCGAATAAAATTGAGCATTGTCCCCAATGCTCGAGAGATAAAAATGAATGAAGTAATAAAGTAAAAAGACCGAGAGAAAAAGACAACTCACTGCACCTCAATCCTGAGGTGGTGGTGGATGATGGATCTCCTCGTAGAATGATGGGTCGAAGAGTCCGAAGGGTGGTGGCTGATATGGTAAGCCGGTGGTAAGAGCATGCTGGTAGTACTGTTGTGCCATGTAGCGGGTCTGCTGTGCCTCCCGCCTGTTGTTGTCAGCATGCTCGCGTAGCTCGCCCATGACTCGACGGATCTCGCCTACAAAGGGGCGCACCGTGTCACACTGCTGGTCTAGCCGGTCGTAGGAAGACCTGGAGTCAATAGAAAATCTTTCCATATTTGAGTTCATTGTCTGGACGGCCTTGAGAAATCGACTGAATCCATCATGAGAGGCATCAGATGTTCTCGCCTCTTGTCGCATTGCTGCAGCCGCAAACGCTTCTTGTCGAGCCCTTTTATCATTTGCTGCCATTTCTTGCATGTATGCGGCGGCTTGGGCTCTCTTTTCTTCTTCATCCTTGGCCTCTAAGGCCTCGAAGTCAACCTCGTCGTCTTCTTCCTGAGCGGCCCCTCTACCAATAGCGACCGCTTGCTTCCACATTTGTCGGTTGTTGAGGGTCAGTGGTTTGCAAGGCAATCTGACTTTTCTCCTCTCGAGGTTGTAAGTGAAGGGCTCAGGAAGCCTGCCGCTGATCATCCTCATTGCAGTGAGGCAATCAATGTCCAAGGATTTTAGGCCGGAGCCCTCTCGTATGAATTCCACTTCGATGTTGAGTTGGCAGGCGAGGATTGTTGCAATGGCACTGATAGAGATGTATCCCCCAGACCTCTTGTTTTGGCCGATTGAATGGATGTGATTGCAGAGGAAGTGGCTAATGTGCGGAGGCTCTTATGAAGTAATGAGCATACATTTAAGGATGTATAGCTCAGGGAAGGTAACCTTTGCGCAAGTCTCGCCTCGGGCAAAGAGAGAGTTACTGAGAGCTGCCTGTATGTATCGGAGCACCGGATGGACAATGTGGCTGGCTGATCTGTTGTCGCTGGTGCGGTCATTGGTGATCAGCGTCCAAAAATCCCGCTCCTCCTTGAATGCTTGGATTTCTTTATTTTTACAGGCAAAAATGTCGCAGAAGTCACTCATTGGCATCTCCATTTCTTGGTTCATAAGTTGGAATTTGATCACGTTATTCTCAGAGGAGAAAGTGGCAACAAATTCGCCGGTGAGGTCTTCGTAGATCGGGACATCGACCAGCTTGTTTAGAAAGTCCCAGATGTGTACCCTTTTTGCGAGAGTTCTAAATTGGGCTAGGAGTCCGAGCTCATTAAGGGTTTCGATATGGATGGCCTTGTGATTAATGATCCTGTTGTGCTCTAGTTTGTTGAAGATTCTGGAGTGTGTTATCCTCGAGAACCTTATGACCATAGGATCATTTTCTTGCCCTTCCTCCGGTTGTTGTTCATGGTAAGGCGGTTGGGCTTGTGGAGGAGAATCTGGCAGTTCTTCACGTTCCGGACTTTGTTGCTCGGATGGTTCTGGTGCTGGTTTTTGGAAGGAAGATTCTCCCCTCTTCTTCTTGCCCCTACCTGTCAAAGCTTTAAGGAGGCCTCATATTTTTGGTGCCATTTGTGGGACCTACCAATCTCTGTTACGGACCATATTGGGTCAATAGAGACTAGTTACGGACCCTTGTGCTGGTAGAATCGGCCAAGTACTGATAGGTCTAAATTATATACACATTCGATCTAGTTTTTATCACATAATAGCACAAAATATCTTGTATTTTAGTAGAGAATAGAATGAAATATATTCAAGAATCAAGTTACTGCCAAAGTCTATTTGAGTTACAGAAAATGGAGTAAATTGTAGATCTTCTCGCAAGCTTTCCGAAAAGTGGTAGAACACTGAAAACGGAGTTACGGATCATGAGTTATGCCCGTTTGAATTTCAGAGCAAAACATGAGATTTTGTTACCGGTATATTTTGTTGTGGTGGAGATGGAAGAGGATACACAAACTCCCCTTCTATTGGGACGTGACTTCCTAACCACAGCAGGAGCAATCATAGATGTGCGTGATGGAAAGATTTCTTTTCGAGTAGGTGATGAAAATGTTGAATTTAATGTTTTTAAATCTCTTAAATTTCCGTCTAATGATAATGATTCGATATGCAGGGTAGATGTTTTAGACTCTACAATTAATGATCATTTAGATAGGATGAAGGAAGGAGAACAACTGGATGAAATTATGAAAGAAATCGAGAAAGAAACAACTCAAAATGATGAAAACAACCACCCGCACGAAACTTTGCAGGGCCCAATTTTTGCCGTTTCAACATGCACAACGCCACTGAAGGTCGAACTCAAAGCATTGCCAACAACCCTCAAATACAAATCTCTTGGCTCATATGAGACACATCCCACCATAATCAATGCCGCCTTGAACCAAGAAGAGAAGACAAGGCATTGGCACGACAAACACATTGGAAGAAGTTTTCAAGAAGGACCATATCGAGTATCACGAGTTTTCGACCATGGTGTCTTCAAAATCTGGAGCGAAAAAATGGGTTCATTCAAAGTCAATGGACAGCGGCTCAAGCATTTTATTCAAGATGAACCGATCATCGAAAAGGAGGCAATTGCCCTCGATGATCCACCACCTTTAAACTGAGCCTCAACAAGTCGAGCTCCCGATGTTAAACTGAGCAATATCTTGTGAGTTTTTATTTTTCTTTTTAATTTCCTCTTCTAGTATGGATTGACACATTGAGGACAATGTTTTGTTTAAGCTGGGGGGAGGGTTAAATGAAAAACTGAAATTCACAATTGTATCTTGCATTTAGTTTAGGCATGTTTAAATTTTTTGTTTAAAACTAGGGTTTTACCTAACCTTGAATAGGATCCAGTCCGACTTGTTAGGATGTTTACCTAGTTTTGTGTCATGCATTTTGTTGATAAATTTGAGTGATTGGCGAAAATTAGAAGTATTCATGCACAATTTTCTAGAATTTTTTGTAAAATCCTTGGAATAATTTGAAATGACCACATAATTTGGCGAAAAACTTTGTGGAAATAAAGGTGTTTGAAATTGAGACATTAGGAATTTAAATTTATTAGAGAAGCCATTTAGATTTGGAAATTTTTTAGAAAAATTGGGATATTCGTGAGTATGAAAGAATACTTAGGATGTGTGTATTCATGATATGTGCATAAATTTTGAGAAATTAGGTAAAAGAAAAATATGGAAAAAATAAAAATGTGACTCCAATGACCTATGTTACGGCTTCATGACGTACTTATGGTTATGAGTCCTTAGCACTCCTGCTCCACTAGTCTCCCGATAAAATTAACATTTATGTTGGTGGAAGGGTAGATTATGAGCATGCAAAGCACCCTTGAATTAGAACGGTTGGGTACGGTTAACTACTTGTAACTAACCGGTGCTTAAATGAGGATGGGGAAAATAGTGCTAAAATCATGAAATAGCGCTCAAAGTGAGAAAATTAAAAGCAACAAAACAATAGGAATATGCATGTATCAACACACGAAGTCCGTGATTATTCTAACCCAAGTTTGATTCAAGCTTGGGGGTATTTTGAAAATTCTACATTTAAAATGGCATATCTTTTAAATTTGGGTATACGAAGTTCACAAATTCAAAGCCTTTAAGGAAATAAAAGTTAGAGTAATCGAATTATGGGTTGATTCATAATTATCTGAGGGTTAAACTTGAAATTTGGGAAGTTTGCATGAAAGTTTTAATTGTTGGCAAGATCATACAAATTTTTCACTTAAGAAAACATACTTGATATAAGGTGTACCAAAAAGATCGAATTGTAGTCTAAGTTTAGATGTTGCTTGGGGACAAACAAGGTTTAAGCTTGAGGGTATTTCTAAATTATATACACATTCGATCTAGTTTTTATCACATAATAGCACAAAATATCTTGTATTTTAGTAGAGAATATAATGAAATATATTCAAGAATCAAGTTACTGCCAAAGTCTATTTGAGTTACAGGAAATGGAGCAAATTGTAGATCTTCTCGCAAGCTTTCCGAAAAGTGGTAGAACACTGAAAACGGAGTTACGGATTATGAGTTATGCCCGTTTGAATTTCAGAGCAAAACAGGAGAAACCGAGCCCAGTGCGGACGCACTGACCCAGAGTGCGGACGCACTCAGCCGACACACAGTTCGTATTTTGGCCATATCTTGGTCATACGAACTCAGATTTGGGTGATTCAAAGCTTGACGGAACCAGGACAAAGAGATCTACAACTTTCATGAATGAAACAAATCCAAATTCGGAATATATAATTCTGTACAGCCTCATCAATGGCCACTCCAGCCTGAAAAACTGCTAAATATGGAAAGTTAGTGGGCTTAGTGGGCGCCAAAATTAGAATAGCTTGGTCTCCAAGTTATTAATCACAAAATTAGAAATATAGAAGTTAGTGGGCTTAGTGGGTGCTGAAAATATAACAACTTGATCCCCAAGTTCAGAAAATAACTAAGTTAGTGGGCGCCGAAAATAAAATAACTTGATCTCCAAGTTCAGAAAATATTATATAAGGCTAAGGAGACCACATGAGAAAGGATCGACTATCACATATCCATTAATATATCCATTTTCCACAAATTGAGAGAGAGAGATCCTGCAGAAATTCCTGAAGTTCCAAGGAAGGAGAAGAAGAAGATTCAAGCAAGGAGTCGGCAAGATCGAGGTTTTAGATCTAAGAAAGGGTGTAATCATTTCTTTATCTTATTTCTTATTGTTTTTGCCAATCTTTGTTATGGATCTCTCCAAGAGAGAGTAGTTCTCTTTCTAGGGGTTTAGGTCAATGCATGAACTTGTTTAATTCTAGATTATTCGGATATTTGTTTTTATTATGATTGTGTTATCGGATTTGATTGTTAATTATTGTGATTTATTCTTTATGAATTTCATTAGTACTCGTTCCTTTGAGTTCACCTGGTTAGGGTTTATTGAATTGAAGTAGTTTTGAAATCGCGTTGATCGTGTTTTTCCGCTTTAAGTTTATTAAATTCCGGCATTGGTCAAGTAGGAGACTACTAATTGAAACCATAAAGACACACCTTAGGATTGGGTTAGAAGCGACCGTACTTTGATATCCAATCCGGAACTATAGAAATTAAGGTTAGGATTTTGGTGAAGTACCGAAAGGCGAATGCAAATCCTAATTAGGACACCTTAGAACAAATATCGATATATGCTTTGAAGCATGAGATTAAATATCCCTCTAGGTTAGTGACAGCCCTAGAATTCGAGACACATTAATCCATCTACCCGAAGTATTTATATTAATATTTGTTCCAAAGGCTAACATAGGTTAGAAACCTCATCAAATCAAACATGAATTCAAACAAACCGAATAAATAGAATTAGCAAGGAATTGTAGACCGAATGCCCCTAGATCTCCTTAAACTTGAAAACAAACCAATCTTTCTTCCCTTTATTTTATTTACATTTATTGTTTGAAACTCCTCTCTTTCGGGTATTGAACCCAACCTTAGGATTTTAGAACAAAACCCCCCCCACTTTACTTTTATTGTTTAGTTTTAATAGTAGTTTTCTTTAATTGAAAATTGGTATTTCCCTATCTCCCTGCGGATCGACACCTAAATACTACACTCGATAGGTTGTGCGCTTGCAACTAACCTATTCATTGAGTACGAAGGTTTATAAATTTTAAAGGCAAAAAGAGTACTAAATTCCTATATCTAAAATACTCAACAAGCTTTTTGGCGCCGTTGCCGGGGAGAATAGGATAGATACTAGTTTTTATTTTAGGAAAGTATTTTTAATTCTTAGTTTCCTTATTTATTTTTCAGAAAATTAAAAATCCAAAAATAGTTTATTTCCTTTTTTAAAATTTCTGAAATTTACATTCCTTATTTTTCTTTTCTTATTTTTCTGCAATTTACTATTCTCTATTTCTATTCTCTCTCTTTCACATCTCACCTCTACTCTTCTCTCTAGATTCGAGCACTGGCATCGGTCACAAGGAGTCAAACCGCGAAGATCAAAGCCGGCGAACTCCCTCTTCCTCACCCAATGGCAGGTCTAGATCCACCATATGGCATGCCACGCGACTTTGGTGAGGACGAATTTCCGGAAGGCCTTCTCAACCAACTCAATCGTGAAAACGACAACAACCCACCGCCACCACATCCACACAACAACCCACCGCCACCACATCCACACAACAACAACAATCGCATCAATACACCTCCTATTCTCAACAACAATACTCTCTATGGTGGCAATCCAAACGACCGCCGACCCATAAGAGATTTTGTAAATCAAATGGAGCCGGGCAAACAATTCGGGTATATTGCACATGGAGGGACGAACCCAAATCTGAAACCAACTTTAATTCATCTCTTAGGTCAAAACAGGTTTGGGGGTAGGTTGAATGTGGACCCTCACCAACATCTAGCAACATTTGAGGAGCATTGTGCTACTTTTGCACCAAAAGGGTCCGAACTAGATGCCCTAAAATTGAATTGTTTCCATCTTTCTCTCATGGATGATGCTAGAACATGGTTGAGGTTGTTGAACCCTAACATGGCACAAACTTGGCAAGATGTACAAAGGTTATTTTTAGGAAAATACTTCCCTCCATCTAAAACCCAATTCTTTAGGCAGAAAATCACCACCTTTAAACAAGGTGAAGATGAATCTTTAAGCGAGGCATGAGATAGATGGCAGGAATTATTGCGTTTGTGCCCCAATCATGGGATAGATATTTGGTTGTTGTTTCAATTTTTCTATGCAGGATTAACATATGCCACGAAGTCTCAACTCAACGCGGCTGCGGGAGGAAACCTTGCTAACAAGGACTCGGTGGAGGCAATGGAAATGATTGAAGACATGGCGATTAGCCAACGCGAGTGGACATCCGGGAGAGACGCAAGGAAGAGCGTTGCAGCGCCCGGCGTGCTAAAAGTAGATGAAGTCACCGCCTTGCAAGCCAAGATGGAAGCCATGCAACACCAAATCACGCAAATGCAACAAGCCAAATCTGCAACTAAGAAGATTTCTTGCAACATTTGTGGAGATGTAAGCCATGATACCGCCAATTGCCAAACCCTCTTGGAAGGCGAGGAACAAGTAGAGCAAGTCAATAGCATGTTCTACAACCAAGGTGGCAAACGGAACGATCCAATCTACAACAAAGGTAGGCCAAATGAGAATTTTAATTCAAATACCTACAACTCTAACACAAGGTGGAACCACCCAAACTTTAAGTGGAGGACTGATAATGAAAATTCAAACCAATACCAAGGTAGTGGGAACCAATACCAAAACTGGTCAAATCAAAATCAATACCAAGGACCATCTCAAATGACCAAATTAGAAAAAATGATAGAAGGTCTAGTATTCTCTCAAACCGAGTTTATGAACAACCAAAAGACAACCAACATCGAGGTTGCAGACTCTTTGAGAAATTTGAACAGCAAGGTAGAATTCCTAGCTACCCAATCCAAGATGCTAGAAACACAAATTGCACAACAAGCATCCGCATCCTCTCGCCAACAAGGCACTCTTCCGGGCAAGCCCGACATTAATCCACGAGAGTATGCAAATACTGTAACTTTGAGGAGCGGCATGGAGTACGAAGGACCTTCGATGCCCAATGAAGAGGAGCAACAACCTCCCAAGGAAACACACGGCATTGCAACTCCCCTTGATGCGACCACAGCCCCCATAAGTGCGGACACACCGACATCGAAAAAGCATCAAACAACGGGTAATTCTAACTCCACAAAGGTAAAAAATGCTGAAACTCAAAAGTATGTTCCTCCTCTTAGGTTCCTACCTTTTCCACAACGGTTGGTAAAGAACAAACTCGACCAACAATATGCCAAATTTATTGAATAATTGAAAAAACTGAACATTACCATACCTTTCACCGAGGCAATCGCACAAATGCCAACCTATGTCAAGTTTCTCAAAGAAATATTGTCAAACAAAAAGAAACTTGAAGAGGTCGGAACCATCTCCCTAAATGCGCAATGTAGTGCACTTTTCTTGACCAAACTACCTCCCAAACTTAAGGACCCCGGTAGTTTTACTATTCCATGCAAAATTGGGGAGACCGGATTCAAGAGTTGTTTGTGTGATTTAGGTGCTAGCGTATGTTTAATGCCAAAAGCGGTTTATGAAAAGGTTAGGTCTAGGAGAATTGAAACCAACAAAAATGTCACTCCAATTACCGGATAGATCCGTTAGATACCCGGTAGGAATTATGAAGGATGCAATTGTCAAGTACAGGACTAAATATAGACCGTATCAAATGTTACGGATCGTATTGGGCTGGTATTGGTGCTGATAAAACCTAATTTTTTGTATTTTTCATAATTTTTGGTTTAAACTAAATCTAGAAACGACAATAAAATTCTAAAGCTAGGTCTTAAAGGAAAATGAAAAGGCTAATTAAGAAATTTAAAATTAAAATTGAAAAAGATAAGATGAGGTTGAAGAACCGAAAATAGTGAAGAATCAGGGTGCTCGCAGTGGGTACGGTCCGTATTAGAGATCGGAGGTAGTAGATGCGGTCTCCCTTGGTGGCCGGCGGTGTAATGCGAGGGCGTGCTCGGGTTGCGCAAGAAAGAAGAGAAGGAGATGAGAGAAAAAGAGAAAGAGGAAGAAGAAGGAAGAGGAGGAGAGAAAACGGGAGAGGAAACGGTTCAAAAATGGAAAACCCCATTTTGAATGGTTACTAAACCTCACGCCCTTTTGTTAACGGGTTCGCATCTCCCAGATTAGCCTTCATTACGGACCGTATTGGCTGATACGGTCCGTATTCGATCTGTAATGCTGAACCTGATAACTGCCTCCAAACCTATCTTATGAATATGGACCGCGTTGGCCGATACGGACCGTAGTCACCACTGTCCTCTCTTTCTTCTAACTTTCTGCTCCGTATTCACTGTCATAGTCCGCATTGCCTGATACGGACCGTAACAGAGAATATTTTCTTGTTTTTTCCAATATTTTTCACCGAGCCTTTCCTCCAGCATGTTCACCTGGTCATGAAAAATAAGTAGATGTGATTCGTTCCCCTATTAAGGTCCTAAATAAACTAAAAATAAATAATTATGAAAAACATAAAAGTGGCCTTGGTTGCCTCCCAATAAGCGCTTGTTTAAAGTCGTTAGCTGGACTTTGGTTCGTGCTAGTTTCTTCCAGATATCCTCCTGACAATGCAAACAAGCCGCTTGTCTGGGGGATTGCCTTCAATGTGGTCTGTGGTCTTGTTATCATTGCCTTTTTCGAAGAAATCGATTGTGGGTTTCTTTCGTATTGTTTTCTTTTCTTCGCATGCAACAGGAATGGTTCTTTCTTCCTTTGAGACGAGATTGGTTATATCTTCCCCTTTATCTTCTTCATTGGTTAGTGTTTGCGGTACGGGGTCGAATACCAGACTCGTGTTGAGCACTGATTCAATCTCATCCAGTCTTCGAGAAATTATATCGAGTTCTTCGCGGAAGTTCTAATCAATGCGAGGGCTACGAGAGAATAAATCCTGTTATTGGCGATATTAAGACTTTTATTCAGGTCATCAGTTTGTGTTGTCATAGAGGTTGGATGGGTCTGAATATCATCTTGTATGTTGAAAAGTCTCTCCATATCTGCTACACACATCACTCCCTGATGTCTTCTAGTTTGTCCAACCGAAATTTATCATCGCCAGACTCATCTACTGTTTCCAAGCGGTAAACAAGATTTTTATGTCGAGAGGGATCTCGAAGGTTTCATTCATGTTGTAGATCATCTTGTCTTCTCCAACATTTAATGAAATCTTCCCATTCCTAACATCAATCATTGCTCAACATGTGGCGAGAAATGACTTTCCAAGGATAATTGGAATTTGCTCGTCTTCTTCCATATCAACTACCACAAAATCTGCTGGTATCCAGAATTTACCAACTTTGATTGGGACATCTAGTAGCACTCCTTTAGGATATCGAATTGATCGATCAGCGAGTTGCAACGAGATTTGCATTGGCGATAGTTCTCCATATTCCAATATGTTAAATACCACCTTTGGAATTAAACTCACACTTGCTTCCAAATCACATAAAGCTCTCTTGAAATCTGTTGTACCAATGGTGCATGGAATTGAGAAGCTTCCCGAATCTTTCAACTTAGTTGGTAATTTGCTCTGCACGAGCGAACTACATTCCAGATTGAGCGAAACTATTGATATTTCTTGGAGTCTACTGTAATTTGAAAGGATCTCTTACAGAAATTTAGCATACGAGGGTATGCTTGCAATTGGCTCGGTGAAGGGGATAGTGACTTGTAGTTGCTTGAGCGTCTTCATGAATCTTGCGAATTGTTGCTCCATCTTATGCCTGGCTGGCCTTTGAGGGAATGGTAGAGGTGGCTTGTAGGGTGGTGGTGCAAAGTATTCAGGTTCGGTTTGTCGTTCGTCTCCACCTACGGTGTCATTCTGCTCCTCAATAGGGTCTACTTGCAGTTCAAATAGGGGCGGCTCCGGTTGTCGCAGCTCGTATTCCTCGGAATGAGATAACTCTGCATGCACCTCATCAAAAGTTAGATCGGGCATAGGAGGTCCATTGTAAGCTGTACCGCTCTTTAACGTTATGCTTTTGCAAGTCTCTCTTGGATTTTCTTTCGGTTGGCCCTTGAAATTTTCCTTTTTCACGTGTGATGCTCGAGAGTTCTTTTGCCATCTTAGAGATATGATATTCTAAGTCTTTGTTGCGGTTTGTTAAGGATTCAATCTTTTGCGTGATTTCGGCGTTAGTCTTGTCCCGTTTCTCTAGGAATCTCTCCATTAGTGATGTGATGTCAGGTTGCTGTGGTTGGTTGTACTGCCTCGATTGGTAATTCGGTTGAGGATTGTTGTATCTTGGTTGATAATTGGGTTGTGGTTGGTAGTTCTGTTGAGGTGCAGTAGGTCTTTGATTGTTTGCGTATGAGAGATTTGGATGGCTTCAGTTATTAGGATGGTACGAATTGTAGGCGGGCTGAGGTCGAAAGCTGTTGTCGATGGCGTTTACTTGCTCTGTTTCTTCCTCAGTTTTTATTATATTTGTACATTCTATCATCTCATGCGCTCCTCCACAATAGCCACATGCTATTGCGGCATTGACTGCTGCTACCGTTCGCTGCTTGGTCTGCTTGTTGAGCGCTAGTTGCAAAGCATCGATCTTTGCGTTTAGCATGGATATTTCATCTACTTTTTGTATGCCAGGTGTTGGAGTTGGCTTCTTGCGCTCATGAATATAGTAGTGTTGGTTGATTGCAATCTCCTCAATTAGGTTGTAAGACTCGTCAGGTTCCTTGGTCATGATTGCTCCTCTTGCGGAAGTATCAATAGACAACCTATCGGTAGGGTTTAGACCATTATAAAAAATTTGAACAATCAGCCATCTTTCTAAACCATGATGTGGACAACACCTTAACATATCCTTTGCTTCACACAATGATTCACCATCCCTTTGTTCAAAATTAGTAATTGCATTTCTGAATATTGAAGTTTTAGAAGGTGGAAAATATTTTGCAATAAACACATTAAATAATTGGTCCCAAGTTTGAATGGAATTAGCCGGCAAGGAAAACAACCATGCTCTTGCTCTATCTTTTAATGATAATTGAAATAGCCTTAGCCTGATGATCACTCAAAAGAGAGCAATGTTTCTTTTAATATTTATTAACTCAGAAATGCTATCGGTTTGGACTGCAAGCGCACAATCCTATCGAGTAGTATATACGAGGTCGATCCACAGGGAATATTGGTTCAGTGCTTTGAGTGATCGAATCACAATCTTTCGAAAGGCTAGACAAAATCTGAAAATTGAGAGATGTTGTTGTGATCAATGTAAATTAGGAAGTAATTAAAAGTAATTAAAATAAAGATAGATATGAGAATTCCTAGGGTTTCGGCACACCATTGCCACTCAATCTGCTTTGACAATATATTCATGTTGCGTCTGATTTCCTGTTGTTGTTTAATGAAAGACACCACATAGGTCATTGTGATTTATGTTACGCAAGAATGACAGATCTTTCACCGAAATTCTACATAGGACACTGCGAGTTTCCTTACGCAAATGACTGATCTCTAAAAACCCCAAATTACTACACGGATCACTGCGATTTTCCTTACGCAAGTGATAGAATTTGGTACGCGTTTTGTTTGTCTGGTTTATGGTTTCCCCGCTAAGGTTTTCTTCACATAAACCTAATAAATCTCAACGAGGCTAATTCATACAAATAATTTCTCTTACCATTAAAGTACTGTCACTACCCTAACAGACTCAAATTAGATCATTGAAATTAGATGAAGAGATAATAAATCACAAAAGCATTTTGATAACAACAACAAGAAATCATAATCAACAGAAATATATATATCAAAACATCATGAGTAACAAGGTTTACTGCCTAGCTCTAAGAAAATAAACTTAGCCGCGGAACGGCATTGTTACAAGCACTCATCTCTTCTCACTTTAATCAAATCTAACCCTAATTACAAAGATGAGTTATTCTTTCTGCCCAGGGGCCTTATATAAGAGTGGAGGGACGTCTGGAGGTTGAGTAGGGGCTAAGAAACTGATCTGGAAACAGCTTGATACGTTCCTTCCCGAGGGGGCTGGCCGTACTTGGACTCGGTCCAGTAAGGTGAGAGCACGTCCTGTTCCCAGGAAGCAGGCCGTGCGGAGGCCGGTTGCTAAGTGCGTGACTCGTCCCGCCTCGAGCAAAGCGGGCCGGAACGGTAGACACGCGGGATGTCGGAGGGGTATTAACGCTCTAACCCTTTTTAATACCTCTCCAAGATGTGATAAATGCGATCCCCTTTTCTGGGGAATTATTTGCCTTAAATAGGGGACGCCCTACTGTAGCGGGGTCTTGTCAGCATTAATGACAAATGTTCGCACACTATTGAGGGCGTCCGCATACTAGGCCATAGTGTTCGCATAGTCTATCTTAAGCCGAACAGCGAGGTCGTGTGTCGACCTTCTTAAGCTGTTCGGCGTGTTAGGCTTTGAGCCTTGTTTTGTTTGGTTCCGAGCTGGCCCTGGGAGGAGGTCCGAATCTCGGTCTGTCTTTTCACCTCGGCTGGTCCCAGGAGGGGAGTCCGAATCCCGGGTTGTTTCTAACCTTGGGTTGGCCCCGGGAGGGGGTTCGAATCCCGGGCTATTTCTGACCTCGGGTTGGCCCCGGGAGGGGGTCCGAATCCCGGGCTGACTTTTACCTCGGGTTGGTCCCAGGAGGGGAGTCCGAATCCCGGGCTTTCTATTCTTGGGCTGGCCCCGGGAGGGGGTCGGAATCCCAAGCTGTTTTTGGGCCGTAACCTGTTTAGGGCCGGCTTGCTGTGAATTTAAATCTAGAATTGTTTAGTTGGGCCAGGCTTGGGCTTTTTAAGGGCCATTGACATATGGACCTATCATTAGCCCCCGAAGCCGAAATGCATTAGTATGATGCTTTCGGGTTTTGACTCCGGTATGGGAGGCGACTTTGGCCTCATTTTTGTTTATGCAAGTTTGCTTATATTGTCTCAGCTTCTGAGTTTTATTTTGACGTTCGAGTATTAGCCCCCGAGTTGATCCCGGGAGTTTTGTGGGTTACTTGTTCGTTATCAGCCCCCGAGTTATCCCTCGGGGTTTCCCGTGTTCGTGTTTTGGTTGCTTTAAAGTTCTTGTTCGTGTGTTTTCCCGTTGTGCCGCTTATTGATTATATTTGGTTTGCGCAACTTTTGCTTTGTCGTTATATTCCGTGATTGGGTTGTCAGCGACCCCCGAGTTGGTCTCACAGTTTTTACGTTTCCCGAATAGTCATAACTTGTGTTATTTGTTTTTCCAATAGGGTCGTAACTTCGTCGTTCCACAAGTTTTGCAAGTCTTTGATCTGTCCTATCTCGGGTACGTATCCCGAATGAGTGTGTTGGCGTGTTAACTAGCCTTGGGCGGCTAAGCGTATATTTTGGACGAGCTGCATGTGTTGTCGCTCGTCTGTTTTTTTTTTTAGGCGATAGCTCTTGAGTTCATCAAAAGTAAATAGCCGGAGTTATCGCAGGCATTGTAACCATTCATAGATATTGTGACATCATGTAGGGCCTAATTATAACATAATAGCGAAATCATACAATGTTAATGGGACAAAACACGACGTGTTTGTATGCAGTGCCTGGAAGTGCGTGTCCGTTCTGTCACGTCACGCCTTTCGTGCATCGAAGTGCCCATGCTCGGCAAAAATGTGAGTGTGATGTCGGTTACCAGAGAATATTTAAACGCGTTCATTATCGGTATCCTCAAAAAGGTTATCATCTTTGATTTCTTCTGGAGTAGCGGTGTATAGGCTCGGTCCTCCGGCATTACGGGATAAGCATCCAGGGCATCTCCAAAACCGACGTCGAGGGTCCGAGCGGCCTTGGATGTCGTAGTGCTCGAAACAACTCCACTCATAGCACATCCGGCATTTTTCCATCTCGTGCTTGGGCCCCTGGTCGTGGCATATGACACACCAACGCAACTGTTAGTTTGTAATAATCTAGAAGTCAATAATACGATAATTTAATTATATAAAGCTTTGTTCATGAATTGAATGATTATCATTTTGTTCTTTGAGTTTTATCGAATTATGGATCATTTCGGCATTCGGATTCGAAATGAGTAGAACTTCATAATATAGATGATAAATACTCTTAATAGTCACTGACCGAGGTAATTAGCAAAGAACACTAATTACCCAATTAAAGGTTAGTATGTGGATTAAATGATGGTTAAGTTTTACTGACCATAGACAAGGAATTGTCATTTTAATCACATAGATACATGTTCTAGGAACATGGTATTTGACAGACTCCGAATGAAACATTATACGGAATTGTGTTCGTGTCATTAATGCTTTCATTTAGTGTTAAGTTCTACAGTATGAGGTATTCATCTTTCCTAACTAAGAGATGTGTATGTGTGATTGTTACCTAACGCTATCTGTAAAAAGTAGCTATAACGGTAGCTCTTCGGTATACATAACTTAGCTGAGGTAGTGATGGTCTACCAAAAGTACTATTGTCCCTCGTATTTATTATACGAGTTATAGTGTCACTGGGCCCTTTGATAGAATAAGATTATCTGCATGCGGTATGATTAACAAGAGTTAATCATATTTGATAATCTGTTCAAGATCAAGAAAAGATTAATTTGCAAGGATGACACAAACCTACCTTGAAATTAATCTGACAGCTATGAAACGAAAATAATTAAACACAAGTAAAATAGTTTACTGGATCGTGATATTGTACAATACAGCATCATCTGTGTAATTGGATGGTCATGATGCGTTTTGCCAGATGCCTCTCATGATTATAGAAGTTAAAACAGTTTTAATTCTATTTACCAACATAACACAGATCCTATCGGGTCACACCAATAGGAAAGTAATCAGAGAATTAATTTATTTTGATTAATTATAAATGTTATAATTAATAAATAAATGTCATAGAGATGACAAGCTTAAACACATTAAATTTATAAGCGTGTTCGACACGTTGTATAAATTTACCGAAACAACGACCGCAAGAAATATAATTGTTCAGAACAATTATATAATTAACTAATGAATAAATATATTAATTATGAATTAATATATATATATTTGGGTTTACCATTTTTGGCCGAATTTGATTGAAATCAAATTCATTTGATTAAATGGATTAATATATTAATTATGAATTAATATATTTTGAATAAGGTCAAAGGACAAATTAAAGTCAAAGCCCAAAATTAGTTTCGGCCACTATTCAAACCGCCTATCCAATGGCAATTTGGTTTTTACCAAATTGCTTAAGGGCAAAATGGTCATTTTCCACATTTTCAAAAGCTATAAATAGAGGGGTAAGGGTAGAGAAAAATATAGAATTCCATTTGAACCGAATCAGATCGGATCGAATCGAGTTTTTCTTTCCCAAATAGTGTTTTCGTAAGAGAAGAAAGAATACGTAATTTGATTACGTATATCTTTCGAGCTGTGAATAGTGTTTGCTGTGAATAGTGTTTTCGGGATTTTTCATGAATAGTGTATTTACGAAAAACGCAGTTATAGTATTTCTGGCAAAAGAAATAATCGCTCTCTGGTTATTTCCTGGTGGACAACCGATAGAGGCATCAGACGTCTGGTGCTACAAAACGTGACTACAATCCAATTGGAATTTGGATACAAGGTATAAATATTAAATATTAATCTATTTAATTGTTAAATAGATTTAATCTTTTAGAAATCAATCAAATGAGTAGATCTATAAACTGATTAAAAACAAGTAAATACGGTTTTACTACTTTGGGTCTATAAAGGATTAATCTGGTATGTAACTCTCGGTTATTATCCGACATACTAAATCTATGATCTGAATGAGTAAAGTTTTACTTATGGTTTTTAATCTGAGAAACGGATTGAACAGGTATGTAACTCTCGGTAGATTATCCGACATACCACTTCAATCCTTTTGGCTTGAGTTAGAAGTAAATTTTTTATTTTACGGTCTTTCCGCAGCTTAAGCCTAATGGCTTTGGGTAGCCTCAAAACCCAACAGCAACTTGGGCTCGAAATCAACATCATCGTAGATATTATTCTCGTCCTCTTTAGTGAACGAGGGTACCTCTGCGAGGGTAAGGTCGCAGATTTGGAGGTCCTCGTTATGGAGCATCCACTCCAAATCCTCCTCGGGGAAACGTTGGAGCAGAGCCCATCTCTCTGTAGGAGAGAGGACCTGTCTTGGGTTATAGGATCGGCGAGATTTGGGGGGAGGTTGGTCGCGGCTACTCTGACCTTGGTCCGCGGGCCTTTTAGTTTTGGAAACTACTCGTTTGATAGGCATTTCAGAGGACTGGAGTGAAAATGAGGAAAGTGATTGTCCCCCTTTTTGGCATTGTGAGGTCAGTATTTATAGGCATAAGTTGCTACTGTGGCCTTAAATTCTGTGGGTCCCAGGCAGTTGTTCGCACAAAAGTGTATCACAAAGTTTCACTACAGCAAGCTGTAGCTTTTAACCTTATTCAACCTTCGACTAGATTGCAAGTGCACAATCCCGTCGTACAGTATAATCAGGTATCGATCCACAGGACGGTTCTTAAATCAAATCTGGAGTTCTATTCAAATCAATTAGGTACTAGAAGTGGTAAAAAAGTTGGTTTGGTTGTTTAAATCCTAATTTCAATCAAATAACAGAAGTAATTAAATTGGCAGAAAGTAAATTTGGGTTTTATCAAATGGAGAAAAGCGTTTCCAGGGTTTTCGATTCATTATCAACCATGCCTCTCGGTACTCATGCGACCCGCGTGCTTTCACACGCGACCCGCATGGAACACGCGACCCGCGCACTCTCATGCGCGGCCCGCGTGGACCTCGAGCAAATGCAGCAGTTGTCTGTTTTTGCGTTGTTCTTTATTGTAAGGATTCATTGACCGAACCTAATGTTCCTAAACCTCAACTCTCGTTTGTTGGCTTAATAAACCTGGTATCGGAAATGCAATTTCACCTTCTTAGGGTTTTAATCTAAGTTAATTGTCCGATTTACTAAAGGTAACCAATATCTCTCGATAAATGGTTAGTTCACCTCTCAGTTAATTTTTGGTCTCGCCTTACGGCTCGTAAACCTACCTCAGATACTAAGTCTGGTTGAAATAATCATCAAGGCCAAAGTACAAGAAAGATGTTATAGGCATCTAACAGTAAACAAACATGAATCATTCAATCAATTTCAACAAAGCAATAAGAATAATACTCGAACAATTAAACACTATTGTTCAACACAAATCCAAACAACATGCATACAAAACAAAGTATCAAACTACATCGTAACCCTAGAAATAAAGAAAACTACTCACACATAGTCAAAGAACAAAGAAAACAAATAAAGATAAAAGAGTTCATAGAAAAACTCGAAGAACGATGAAGATTCGTCGCAAAACTCTCGTCTTGCTCCTCTCAACTTCGCCTCCAAGGTAGCCGTCGAACTCCAACCCTAGAATCTCCCTTTTGCTCTTCAGAATGCTCAATAATGAATGAGATACCCTTCTGTGGAAAGGGATCCCGTAATATAGCTCATTTGGCCGACCTTCCTTCTTTGAGCCTCTGTTTCCTCTTCTGTTTTCTTTCCGAAATCGATTCACGCGACCCGCGTGCCTGTGCTCCTCGCGTGTAGAATAGAGGTCGCGTCTTGTGGTCGCGTCAGGGGTTTGTGCGACCCGCGTCAGAAGTGGCGCGGCCCGCGTGTAAGGCGTCAGAACTTCATAATTCCCCTGATTCCGCTTGTTATCTGCAAAGTAAGAATGAAAACATAGCAGTACCACATTCTATAGATATTTCATGTATATTCAATGTAAAAGACACGATTTGGTGGTTTGGAACACAGATTTTGGTACATAAATAGGTCGGATTTATAGATATGATAATGAGGCATCATCAGTCCCTTGGCGGGTATCTGCCGATTGTCTGTTTTAAATGGCGTTAGGTCGCGAGGTATGCACTCGGCGAAAATGTATGCGGTTAGATCGGGAGTGTGCGCGGGATGAAAGTTTGGTCGTCGTGGTATGGAAAAGGCAGTTTGTCCGATAACATAAAAAAGTCCCGACAACAAAGTTCACTTCTCCGATTTTCATAAATTGAATAACGTTACATCAGTACGGTACTTAGGCTGGCGGAAGAGATATTTCCGCTTCGGTCAGTTGCACTCTGGGGTCCTTCTCGGCAAGAAGACGGGTATGATGTCGCTACTTAGGGAGCGTTCAGGCGAGGATCTCGTTATCGGTGTCCTCATATATATTGTCGGCTTCGAGCTCTTCCTTGGTAGCCGTGTATAAAGTTGGTCCTCCGAGGTTGAGGTCGACGCAATGGGGGCATCGCTAAAACCGACGGCGGGAATCAGAGCGGCCTTTTATATCATAATGATACATGTGGCGCCACTCGAAGTATGTTCGGCATTTGACCATCTCAGTTTTTGGATCTTGGTCACCGCACCCAAAGCATGTGCGCAACGACGGTGCCGTTGGTTGGAGAGCGTTCTCATCTTCTGATCAGAGTCAAAATGATGATGATTTACGTAGGGTTTTGGCTTAGGTTTTGCATATTTTCTCGCACTTATGTTTAATTAATTAGAGAAAAAGACTACTGTCACCCTTCTTTATGTTTTATTGCAGAAAACAGGTTTTGGGACAATTTCACATCAAAAGGAGCTAAAATCAGGTAAATCGGATCAGCGACGCTTGTCGACCAAGTCTTGGTTACGGCCTGTATTGGTCATTACGGACCAGGCATAGCACAGACTCAGAAGATAGCGCAGGAAGTTACAACCATAACTGCCAAGGTCTCATTACGGACCGTATCACCTTGATACGGTCCGTAACCGAAGGCACCTCTTGGGAAATAACTGCCGACAGCTATTTCCAGATTGATTTCTTAGCCCCTACTCAACCTCTACACGTCCCTACACTCCTATATAAGGCCCCTGGACAGAAGGGATAGTCATCTTTGTAATTAGGGTTAGATTTGATTAAAGAGAGAAGAGAGGAGTGATTGTAACCATGCCGTTCCGTGGCTAAGTTCCTTTTCTTAGGGCTAGGCAGTAAACCTTGTTACTCTTGATGTTTTGATATATATATTTCTGTTGATTATGGTTTCTTGTTGTTGTATCAAAAATGCTTTTGTGATTTATTATCTCTTCATCTAATTTCAATGATCTAGTTTGAGTTCATTAGGGTAGTGACAGTGTTTTAATGACAAGAGAAACTATTTGGATGAGTTAGCCTCGTTGAGATCTATTAGGTTTATGTGAAGAAAACCTTAGCGGGAAAACCATAAACCAGACCAACAAAACGCATGACCAAATTCCATCATTTGCGTATGGTAAATCGCAGTGATATGTGTAGTAATTTGGGAGATTAGAGACCCGACAGTTGCGTAAGGTAAATCGCATTGTCCTGTGTAGAGTCTCGATGAAAGATCTGTCATCCTCGCGTAACATAAATCGCAGTGACATTTGTGGTTATCTTTCATAAAACAACAACAGGAAATCAGACGCAACATGAATATATTGTCAAGACGGATTGAGTGACAATGGTGTGCCGAAACTCTAGGAATTCTCATCTCTATCTTTATTTTAATTACTTTTAATTGTTTCCTAATTTACATTGATCAACAAACATCTCTCAAATTTTAGATTTCGTCTAGCCTTTCGAAAGGTTGTGATTCGATTTCTCGAAGCACTGAACCAATATTCCCTGTGGATCGACCTCGTATATACTACTCGATAAGGATTGTGCACTTACAGTCCGAACCGATAGCATTTCTGAGTTTATAAATATTAAAAGAAACATTGCTCTCTTTTGAGTGTTCAAGCTTTTTGGCGCCGTTGTCGGGGAATAACGGTTCATTGTGCAAGGCCTCGAAAGACGCCCTTGCTTTGATTATCGAATCCAATTAATTAGAAACGCCTAGATTTCTTTTTATTTTCTTTATTTTCATTTTTCTTTTATTTTTAATTTCGTTTTTATTTTTATTTTATTTTTATTTTTCAGTTTTGAGTTTAATTTTCAGATTTTCTTTTCTTTTTAGGACACTGCACGCTGGCCGAATCATCCGTACGAAGATCCGAGAGGATTGCTAGTAGGAGGGGACAATTCGCTTCCACATCACCGATAAGAACCAATCATAGTTCTTCATCTAGTAATTCTGAAGGCGAAGAAGACCCAGATTCGATCAACATGGATATCCCACCGATTAACAATGGAGTTCACGATGCAGCAAGACCCAAACTTCTAAGGGACTATTGCGTACCGCGCGCGAATGATCCTAATTCTAGTATAAACCCACAAACTGTTGCAAACCGTAATTTTGAGATCAAACCTGCTCTCATAAATATGGTTTCGCAACAACAATTTGGAGGATTTTCACATGAAGATCCACATCTTCATTTGTCAATTTTCCTAGGGATATGCGAGACGATAAAGATCAACGGAGTTACCGATGAAGCAATCAGGCTAAGGCTATTTCAATTTTCATTAAAAGATAAAGCAAGAGCATGGTTGTTTTCCTTACCGGCCAATTCCATTCAAACTTGGGAACAATTGTTTAATGTGTTTATTGCAAAATATTTTCCACCATCCAAAACTTCAAGGTTTAGAAATGCAATTACTAATTTTGAACAAAGATGGTGAAACATTGTGTGAGGCATGCACTACAACAAAACAAGTCTTCAGAGACCGGCATCAGCGACCGGTACTGTCGCCGGTCTCTGAAGACCTTCTCTCAGCCAAAAAAAAAAATTAAATGGTCATCGGAGACGACCCCTTCAGCGACCGGCGATACTAGTCTTCAGCGACCGATGTGGCCCGGTCGCTGAAAGGCTCAAGTAAAAAAAAAAAAACCCACGTGTGGCGCGGCAGTCCCTCTTTCTCTCCCGCGGTGCTTAGGTTAGCCACGAAAAAGAAAATCCGCGCGAACGCGCGCCGCCCGAACCCCCGGTGCCTGAACCCCCGCCGCCTTCTCAGATCGGACCCCGCCACACCGCCGCCCGAAGTTGCTCCGCGTCCCGCGCCCCGCGCCCCGCACCCGAAGCCCCGCCTTGTCAGACGATTTAGCGAACTGTCCCGGTCAAGTTCTTCCCTGTCCCTGTGCTGACCTTGATTTCTCGGGTAATTATTTTGACTTGATCTCTCTCTTTGCACTGATTCGATTATTCTGATACCTAGAAATGAAGCTTCTCCAAAATGTTTTTTCTCTTTTTTTTTGAGTCGGTGCTGGTACATGGTTTGTTTGCAATCTGACCTCCAATTCCTCTATAATTTGTCTCGCTACCTGTTTTTTCTCCAAAAATGCTGGTACTAAACAGTATTCTGTGGTACTACAACAATCAATTTTAGAACTCAAATCAACCATACTGTAGACTATGAAAATTACAGAGCCTAAGTTTTTAGGGTTAGGGTTTGATATGGTCTAGTTGGGGGTAGTTAGGGGAATCTTTAATTTTTCTTTTGTGCAAGGGTATTATACTATTATGGGGATGTTATATTAGTGGTGGAAACTGAAGGTGTTTTCTGATTTGGTATCAGTGTGTGTATATGATGTTTGGCTTGGAGGAATATGTATATCTTTTATTTTGATGGAATAGTGAATGAATGGACAATTTTTGTTCTGTGCATAATGTGGAATTATTCCCCCTTTATTTTATAATTCTTGGGAAAACAATTGTTCTGTGCATAATGTGGAATATGTATATCTTCTTTTGTGTATTTTTAATCTAAAATTATCATGTACAACAGAAGTAAACAAATAAATGACATTTTTATTCTATAATTGTGAAAATGCAGGATAATAGTTGCAATTGTGATGATTGTCGAGACAGTAGGCGTGTTTGTTCAATGGTAATATTATAACAACTCTTGTTAAACATTTTATGTAATTATTCTCTCTAAATACATATGATTAGTTACAGAGAGTGATCCCCTTTTCATTTTTCTCTGTTTCAGGATTCCTGCATATGGGGAACTAAAGCTTGCTTTTCTAGTTTACTTATGGTATCCAAAGACTAAGGTATATATACATATATAATCACTCAAATTACAAGTTTTTCATGTCTTATATAATATTTCATCAACAAAATGAAACAATCACTCCTTTATTATATGATACATTATGCTTGGAAAAATGTTTGCTCTTAAATAGGGTACCGATGCGGTGTATGATACATTCCTACGGCCGTATGTGATGCAGTACGAACCTGACATAGAACAGAGGCTGAGCTATTTGAGGGCCAATGCTGGGAAACTGGTAGTATTTTACATATATTGATTGAAAGAATGGAATTTACCATCAGTTTTTCTCAATTAAAGGAAACTAATCTAACATTATAGAACAACTTTAGGCAGTGGCAGTGGCAGAGCCAAATGAGTTCAAGGGAGGCACTTGTCTACATCTGACCCAAAATGTTCCAAAATATACTTTTTTTTGTTAGCATCAACAATGTTAGCATCAGCTTTTGTTAATTTTTGTCACTATAAAAATTACAGGGGCAAAATATGGAAGGGTTCTAGCAAAACATAATTAATCTTTGTTTATCAGACAAATTACATATGTAAAACTGTAAATATCTTTTACTTTATTTGTAAATGAAACAAACATTTAAGTAATGTATTCTTTTATATTCTTCAATTGCTTGCATGTGAATTATATATTTGTCGATCGAAAACAACGACAGTAAATTATGTATTTATTGCTTGGTACGTTTCGTACCAATTGGGAAAAAGAAAAATAACAAACAAAATATAAAAAAAAAAAAATAACCATCTGCTACCGATTTTGAACCATCAGAGACCGGCCAATCGGTCGCTGATGACCTTGTCCCACGTCAGCACGCAGCATCAGAGACCGAACTAATCGGTCTCTAAATGGGCATCAGCGACCGGCGCCTGACCCTTCAGCGACCGGTGACGTCAGCGAGGGAGTCATCAGCGACGAAGCATCTGCGTCCGAGTCATCTGCTACCGATTTCGGTCATCAGCGACCGGTACACCCATCAGCGACCGGCGAAAAACCCTTCAGAGACCGATTTGGCCGGTCGCTGATGGGTCTGTTTGCTGTAGTGATGAGATAGATATAAGGATATGTTAAGGTGTTGTCCACATCATGGTCTGGGCTTCAGGATTTGTGCTGGTTATTTGATTTACATTTTAGGCTTTGAGATCCGTGTTTCCATTCAAACTCTATATTGGCGCCAGAATTGAAGGTCTTATGTTGCTTTAAGATCCGTGCAGATGAAATGTGTTTTAGTTGATCTCCACTTGTATTTAACACCTGAATCTTCAATAATTCATATTAAATTGAAATAAAATCAGAAAAATATGAAATTTATGTCCATTTTGTGTATTTTGAAATTCTCTATCTGATCATGATATTTTTTTCTTTAATTTGGTTTTTTAATCAGTCAGTACTGTCCATTTACCAGCAACAGCCCCTTTTTATTCAAATGCTGATTTTTCTGTTTTTAAACATGAACTTTGAAAATTCATATAAATTCGAAATAAAATCATAAAAATGTAAAATTTGTGTCAATTTTGTATGTTTTGAAGTCCTCTATCTGATAGTGAAGCTCATTTTTCATTTTGGTCCTTGTATCAGTCTAGAAGGTTCTGTTTACCAGAGAAGGTCATTTTGGGCACTTTTGAGTGCTTTTCCTGTACCAATGGTACATTCTTTGATTTTTGGTGCTGGTGCTGGTACTGTTCATTGGCTGGTACCAGGAACTGTGGGTAACCTTTATCATGACTGGTTTTGAGTCTTTAACAAATTTGAGTAGCTTTTAGGCTACAAGTTGGTGCAAACAAAGAGAAAGAGGAAAAGGAGAAAGATCCAACATTCCAAGAATTCATTGCACTACTATTTTTTGAACATCAAAATCTGTTGAAACTTGATTTTATGCAGGGAAGCCCCTGATTTTGTTTGAAATCACATTTTTTGCATAATCAAACTTGACAAGGAGACATATCATTAGGAAATCATTGATTCAAATGTATAAATGGCCAACTTCAATCTCATGAATGCCTTTTTTACAATTTGAACCTCTTTCCTTCACTATTTACACAAATATCCATTTAATTTCTTTTCATTGTGCCTTTTATGCACATAACATGCCTTTAAGCATGAAGAAACTAATTAGAATCACTTGTGCAACATAGGTCTCACGTCAAAGAGATTATAATGGGAACTATACAGCTCAAACCACCATAACTCATCATTTTTTTTGTTTACTTTCAATCTTTTCTAATAAAATAATCAAATAAGTTAGATGCAATAGGAACTATACAGCTTAACACATGCATCCTCATTATTCAATTATTTTATACAAAGATTAAAATCATGGAAGATCAAGGAAAGTTCAAGAAAAATCAGATTTGCATATTTTATCATATTTTTGTTTTACTTTGCTCTTATAAAAAGATAAAGTGCCAAAAAGGAAATAGAATACTAAATACTAAAATAGCAACATATATACATATTTTTCTTGTTTATAAAGGTAGCAAAGAGAAAAAGGAAAGAAAATATATATATATAGAGATAGGCTATGGTGAGTTGTGAAGTAAAACGTTGTTTTACTTCACGCCATATGTTCATTTTGAAAATCCAAACAACCGATCCGAACCGTTCAACTTTTTCTAAATATTGAAATGTGCTTGGAAACTAAATTTTACATTTTTTGGAATTTTTTTACTATTTATTAAGCCACTTTGAAATCGCCGATCCACTGTGAACAGTAAAAAAACAGTAAAATTTTCTGGACCACCGGATCAGTGATTTTCAAAGTGGCTTAATAAATAGTAAAAAAATTCCAAAAAATGTAAAATTTAGTCTCCGAGCACATTTCAATATTTAGAACATGTTGAACGGTTCGGATCGGTTGTTGGGATTTTCAAAATGAAAATATGAGCGTGAAGTAAAAATGACCTCTTACTTCACAACTCACCATAGCCCAGCTCTATATATATATTTTATTTAATGTTTTTATGCATATATCATTTTTTGCTTGATGACCACTAAACTTCATACTTGCTTATAAAATAAGCTCAAAATGTCATGAAGCTCTCTCATCTTTGTATTTTGCAAAGTTCAAACAAAATAAAAGAAAAGAAAAGACAAGACAAGAAAATAGAGTAGAAGAAGCTCCAATAGTGACTCAAAAGCAATAAAAATTCAAAAAGAGATTTATTTCACCAAAGAGATTTTTATTCATATGAACCCAGCCATCAAGGCTTTACATTTTTGTAGGTATTTGATTACCTAACTTTCGATTTTTCTAGTACAAAAGAAGAAGAACACTCTTTTCTCTTTTCTAATTTCTTGTGTATTTCCTCCCTTCTATGTTTGCTATTTCTCTGTGTATATATTGGTAATGTAGTCATGTATATTTCCTGAGCTTCACATGCCCTTTTATAGGCAATAGAGGGCCTAGGGTTTAGGGTTTTGCTGATGTGGCTTTCATCATGCACATCAGATGCTTGTTGAATGGTTTTGATCGATTTGATGCTCTCAAGCTTGCTTACATGGCATATGCTGTCCAATTATCTTCATACATATCATATTTAATTTGATGTATCATTTAAGACCCTTGGATCATCATGAGGTGTAGCACACGGCCTCTAAGCCCTTGATTAACCGGCCAGAGATGGAAATATTCAATTTACGTGTTCCAAACGCGTGGGAAAAAGATTCTTCTGTTTTGGGCGCTTATGGGAAGTGTATGACGCGTGTCTTGGGGACCAGGGAGCCAGATAATAGCTGTAAGATCAAGGGTGTGCTATACCGGCTGTATACCGGGTTTATCTTGTTACCATCTTGATAAATACACACCATGTCATGAGATATTGACAGAGAGCACCCTTAACATACCCCTATCATGTACTCAAGCTCAATTTACCACTTAGGCAGCTGGACTTGCAGTAATGCCATTATTCGGCTCTGGTGCAAATCAGGTTTATGGTGTACACCAAATCAACCCCTCTCTCCTCCAATTAATGCTTACACGACCATCATATAATCATGTGGTGTAGGCCTGCAAAGTCTCAAAGCCCGAATTGAAGCCTATTACCCATTTTTCATTTTACTCTTTTCCTTTTTCGGCATCAAATTGGAGTGCATTAGAGACTTTCATGTTCATAGCTCTAACTAAGAAGAAGAGGTAGAAGTTTCTCTCTAATCTCAGATAATTGCTTATAAAAGCTTTGATCTTCATACCCGAATTGAAAACTTCAGAAATTTGTTGAAATCGGGGGGGAGAAAGGGAGGAGGAACTGAAGGGGTGGCCCCCAGATGTCGGTCCCTTACTCTTTTAATATTTTTTTCTTTACTTCTTTTGTTTTCTTTGGCCGCACCTGGTGTTCGATGGACCATATACTCACCTACATACGGTGCACGGCGCACCACGTGCAAGCCACCTGAAGGGGTCAATGCGCCCCGGATTTAAATCCAGCGACACCCCCATGATTTCGGGTAGTCTCGGTTCATGATGGGCCGTGTATCAGATTGAATGGGGTGCATGAACGTTGGGTGCACGCGAATTAAAGGGGTCAAAAATGCCTCAGCGCCAATTTAGTTTGTTTTGCCTCTCTTCTTTTTGTTATATAAGCACAGTTCATAGTGCACCGAATCATTGACAACCCGGTCTATGGAGTTCAAACTAAATGAGCCGTGTTCACCCATTTTAACACATCAGAGAAAATCCCCTTTGAGTCGCTGACTTGCGGGCCCCAGCTGTGGGATTTGCATGTTCATCCCAGTTTGTACCTAGAGAACTTTAAAGTTGGGTTTCACTAAATGCTGACATGTTCTGCACCCATAATATTATCCAGCTGTTGTTTTGCTCGTAGGAATTTAGTTCTTTGGCGGTTTAGACCATATTGCATATCAAAATTCATGGTTTTACATGTGAAATATTACCAGGAATTATAATATGCTTTTACCCAATTTTATTTGAAGGATTTATGTGTAACTTCGGCATTTTAATTGCTCCAAAATTGCTATCCATCATGTTAAGTTTAAATATCAACCTTTTTGGGTCAAACATGAACAAACTCATCGTCCGATGCTAGAGGCTCCGGATCAACCTTCTTCTTTTTCAAACCAAAGCCTTAGAAATTTTCCACAAAGTCATCGTCTGAAATTTCATACCGAATAGGCCGTCTAGTCCATTCCTCCATCGTACATACAAGACATTTCCGGGGATCACGGCAATAACAGTTGTTCTTTTTCCCTCATTTTTACCTCGATCACTAATTAACCTTCCTCTTGCTACGCCACGATCTCGGCTCTCTTTCTTACCTCAATTGTTACTGTTCATCATTATCGTCTTAAATATACCTTACTGTTGCCTGAAATCGCCTCTCTTTCTTCCTCTTTCCCTTTTTGAGCTAAATTATAATGAATTTGTGAGTGGCAAGAGAGAGAAAACTGCCCTACATAGGGGTTTATAGCGGTCTGCTATGAACAGTGGACCGCCCCATTGTGTGGCTGTTAGGGCGGTTAGGGTAGTTTTAATAAAAAATTTGAGGGGATGACAGATTTGCTAATTTGTTTTTTTTTTGGGTATTAATAAAAAAAGCGGATTCCTATGTGTTTCGCTGTTATTTTTTAATCAACAACTTAGCAAAAAAAAAAAAAAAATCATCTCTCATTCTAGTTCTAATTAATGGTTCTATTATTGAATACTATTTTTGACATTGAAGTTTGCTAGATTTTGACTTGTACAACAGTACAAGTTCATTCCATATTTTTTATGACAAATGTTATTAATAACTAGAGTTACACAATGTTGTCAGAATAAATTTCAGACTCACTATTCTAATTTCTAAATGACTTAAACAGGTACTCACGCACGGAGACAGACTCAAACCAAAACACAAGGCTCAAGTATCGAATCCAACATATCGATCCCGCTCTCCATTTCAGCGGCCCATCTGCCGTTCGCCTCTTCTGCTGAAATCCCCCGAGGACTTTTGCCGCGCGAAAAGTTCCTCTCCCGCGGACAAGTATTCTCTCCATTACTGTAAAAGATTTCCTGCTTGAGATTAATTCTCAGCCGCTTTGAGATTCGGGCTAGCGCAAGGGCAGTATTATTGGGATTTGAGATTCGTGCCAAGTTAAAAGAAGGGTCCAGATCCAGTAATTGTAAAAGATTCTCTATTACGGTACCGGAGAAGATGTGAATTCCTCTCCCGCGCGAAAAGTCCTCTTTCGATTAAATCCCTACAGTCGCCGCACATCTCTCCATTTTTAGCCCTCTTTCTCCCGCTTCTTTACTCCCAACAAAATTTTATCGGCCGTGCGCGCCTCCGCCACTCCGTCCCTGCTCCCCTGCGACTCCCCGGCTCCTACCGCTCTCTGCCACTGCGTCTTTCCGGCCTCCGCGACTCCGCGCGGACCGCCGACCGCGCCTCCGCCGGCTGCCGATCCCCGCCCCTGCGGCTCTCCGGCCTCCACGACTCCGCCCTGTCGCTCTTCTCCACTGTTTGGTTAGTTTTCTAATTTGTTGATTTATTAGAAATGGGTACTGGTAATAGACTAATAGTACTGTGTAGTTTTAAAGCCTTAAAGCTTACTGTTACTGAGTGTACAGTGTACTTCAGTACTTGTGTATGGACTATAGAGCAAAGCATGTGATGATGTCAATTAGTTAGGCAAAGCTGGAAGTCACGAGCAAGAGTAGAGTAGAGTAGTTCTAGGCTTCTAGCCTCTAGCTAGTGTCTAGATTAGATCAGGCTGATGCTTCTTCCCAGATACATTGTTTCTTCTCTTCGTCTCTTTATCTAGTTCTCCCCCTCAATTCATTCCCGCTTTACAATCGAAAATTTCACTAGATCTCTATCTCTCTCACTCACCAACACAGCTGCACAAGCACCTGATAGAGAGAAAATGAGCACTAGCACAGGCACCTTTGTAATTAGGTGGATCAACTTTCTCACCGTGATATTGACATTAGCTGTGATTGGTTTTGGGATTTGGATGAGTTCGCACAAAGATGAGTGCAAGAGATCTTTGACAATCCCAGTCATGGGGCTTGGCGGTTTGATTCTTCTCATGTAAGCATTTTGAATAAATAATTATGAAGTTTAATGATCATTAATTAATTGTTGGTAGTCTGACACTGAGTTAGTCTCCTTAATTGAATTGATTTTATACCAGTCTGACTAATAGTTGACCACAGACTTCTGTTTTTTCTTATTAATAATTTTTTTTTTTTTTGGAGGGTGGAGTTTATGTAGCTTTGTCTTTTGGAAAACTTGAGGGTAAAATTATGCAAATTTTAGTTAAATCAAATGCTAAATGCAGATACGAGGGTTGTTTGAGGCTAAACTGTTGTTATCTTGGACCAGCACTTCTTACTGTCTACCTGCATTGCACAGGTCACTAAGGATACAGTAACTACCATTTCAATTATTGATGTAGATTTTGAAAAATTAAATTGTAGAGTGCAGATTTTGGGGATAATTATTGTCAATGTAGAAACTTCTCGTTTTTCTTTGTATGAACGGCATCAAGTTGTAAATTTGGATAAAGCATAAACTAATTCATTCCAAAATAAATTTCCAAATCTGGCCTATACGCATGCAGCATTAACCAGTTGATAAGAGAAGTCACTCAACAACAAGTGTATTTCTACTATATTTAGTTGTTTATTTGTTTGTTGATAATGTTAAATATGAAACGTATATATTTCAGATCCTTCATCGGGTTTCTGTGTGCTTGCAAGAATATATCCCTGTTGCTAATCTTTTCATGATGCATCATTATTATTTTTAGCACAATTTCTTCAAATCAGTGTTTTTCAGCTTTGAAATACCTTGATGCTGTTCTTATAGTATCTCGTGTTGTTGTTCGTCGTTTTGGTAAACCATCATGGTTTTTCACCGTACTAGCGTACGTGTTGTGCAAAAAGTTTTTTATTATCATATTATAAGATTTAGAACCAAAACTAAAGCTTATACTATTTATTGAGCTTTTTTTTTTTTTAAAGGACTACTATCTTCACAAATGAGTGTCTATAATAGAAAATCAATCTTGATAAACATGAAAAACTTTTTTAATTTTCTTTTATTTTCAGGTCTATCATAACAAACACAGGATCTGGTCATACTGCCCTTGGACTTAGGTAGGGGAATACAAATTGCAATGCAATTCTTAATTTCTTTATTTACCACCAATTATTGTTTTCTTAATTTCTTTTTTAGGTACAAAATTCTGACTTAATGAGTTACCACTATTTTGTTTTCCTTAAAGATGTGGCTAGAAAGTAAAATCCTGTTGTGGTTGTGGAGTAGGTTAAATGTTGACCTTTTTATTTCATGAAAAGGAAAGCCATGAAATCACTCATGAATTTGGTACTAGCATTATGTGATTTTCACATATACACTCTACTGTTCAAACTCCTGAAACTTTGAATTTATGTAAAACATGTAAATAAAAACAGACTGAGGATCCCTGTAAGAATGCCATGGACATGAACTCTGACAAGATATCTCAACATATGAGAATGCATGGAGGTGAACTCCTCTTGGCTTGCTGCCCTTAAAAAACCAGAAAAATATACTTGACATGTGAATGATTGTAAATAAAATAACAACTAATGTCTAAATTGCACTTTTGAACATGGGTTCTGACAGGGAATTGAACCCTCATCCTTTCTATGGATTTTGATGTGATTTTGATGATGTTCTCTTTGATTTTTGTAAAGAAACCCTAGTCCAAACCCTAGATTGGAGTATAGGACAAAAGACGGGCTCTAGTTATGGCACATGACCCTTATACCAACCTTTCAATGCTGTACCAGCCGTGGCAAGTACATAACACAGCAAGAGATGCAATGGTTACTGTCCTTACTGTGTCTCTGATCTTTTTAATTTCATGTTTGTTTTTAATTCCAGTGAATATTGCACATTGAACTGAGTCCATATTGAAGATCAAGATCAGGTATTATTTTTTTCCCCTCAAAATTGTGTAGCGGCTGCTGGAAACCACAATGGTTACTGCCCTTACCTTGTCAGACTTTGGTTATTATGAAAAAATGTCCATTTTTGGAAATGTTTCTGAATACTCACTAACAGGGTTTATTATGCAAATTACAAAAGAACCCTTGTCAGATTTTGATTATATATAAAAAAAAAAGAAAAACAGTGTTTCTATAACAGCATAAAGTCTAATTTCAGTTTTTATTGTTGAATTAATTTTATTTCATGCCATAACCCTTTGATCCAGGTTTGGTACAGATGCACAGTACCAGTGGTACCAATAGGAACCAAATGAAAAGGTTAAGGCACCAAAAGAGGGTAAAGTTAGGGTTTGAATGACAAAAATTAAAATTACGCCAAAATAAGGGTAAAAATCCATAACAGCATCTGCAATAGAAAAAGGAGATTCAAATGCATAAAACTCAGTTCTTTTGAATTTAAAATTTTGTGAAATTAGGTTTGAATTAAGGGTTTGAAATTTTGTGAAATTAGTAAAGTTGGGTAGTTTATGTGAACAATTGCTAGAAGAAAGTACCGGATGACACGTACATGAAGAAAGTGTTAACATCAATGGTCAATAACTGGAGGAAGTTTAAGACCGATTTGTTTACAACCTTATTGATTAGTTCAAAAGTTAAATTCATTAACAATATTCATTAACTTCTCCAGCAAGGTTTGTCATAAGAATGTTGTGCAATTTGTCGGTGCATGTACCAAACATTTCTAATACTTGAAATATCGTTCAAATTGTCTGAGATGTTTAGATACACCTGACATGATATGGGGAATGTAATTACCATTTCATTTTGACAAATCAAACTATAGTGAAGCGTATAGATGATTGTAATTGTTTTTTTTTTTCAATTTATATGTATTAGTAATGAGGTGATTTGTTGAGTAGAATACTAAAACATGAAATAACCATGGGCAATTTGGTCTTTTATGCTTGCCAGAACTTCCTACCAAAAACCTTACTTGAAATGAAATGTGTACTATCAGTTTTTTCAGTACCATTGAAAAAGATCACAGTACCAGTACCAGGTATGTTCTAATTTGCGCTGGGGTACTGGACTTGAGCTAGGCCTAATCTCTATCTTTTTACCGACAGAGAAGCCCTTCACATCTGAGGAGTGCGCTCCATTGGTTGCCACCCTCCCCTTGGAGGTAAATATGACCAGAATGACCTTGTTACTCATGCATGCTAGCAAAATCTTTCATTTCTGATTTTGACATAGTTACATGCCTTCGTTACTGATATGAAATAATGAAACTTCAGGTTCAGCGTAGCTTCTAGGAGCGCTACGGGCCCACCACTTGGTGAACAAACTGTTGCGGGCCGAATTGTGAATAAAAGCTATGGTGAAGCCGAACAACAGCATACTTTTGCAGTAAATTGGGGCCATTTAAATGGAGATTAATTTATAATGATGATAAATGATGATAAATTCAGATTTAAGCACATGTTTGATTGACATCTTAGATGTTAAACTTTCATTGTTTGTGCTTGTAGATTGAGGTACCAAAGGATTTAGTAATTTTGTGTGAAATTTGTTTATACCCCGGCAAATTAGAAATTTGAACCTTTGGTATAAATTCCTTATTTTCTGGACAGGAGAGAATAGCAAGTAAAGGGTACTCATAATTAGGAACAAATTTCATTATGATGTTCAAATTAATTATACAATTATTCACCAAGAGAAACAATAAAAATAGAGGAATTATTATTTAAAATGACCTATTAATTCATCCTAAGTTAATGGGCTATGAATAATTAATAAATAGCATATTAGGAATATTCAAATTGGGCTTGGAGCCCATAAGGATTTCGGCTAGGCCGTAGGATGGTAATTTTGCGATTTCTGTGCAGTTTAGATTAGAATCGTGAGGAGTAAGCGAAGTGAGGATTAATTGTTTGAATGGACTCATGGTCCATTGAACCATTTAATTAGTAAATTACAGATGAGCCCTTGATTGATTTAATCTCATCTTTCAAACGGAAGGACACACAAGTAATTTAATGTTAGAAGGGTACATGAGCCATTAAAAGGCCTCCCACGCTCACTCTCCTCTCATTCTTAGTCTCGCTCCCTCTCTCCTCTTCTCTTCCCTGGCCGAATCCGAACCGACCTTTGAGCCGCCACCACCTAGGCTGGCATCCCCCTCCTCCCCTCGGAGCTGCCGGCTTCCTTGCTGACCCGTGCTCTATCCCCTTGCTCTCCTCTTCCTTCTCCACCCTTTTGGCCTCTTGGCCAGCTCATGTGTTGAGCTTTGTACCCTTGTTTCACATCAATAGCTTGCTGAGACCTGAGGTGCACGCAGGTGTTTGTTGATTTGCTCGAGTGAAGACAAGGATTAGATATAATATTCGAAACTTGCTCTTCTTCTCATAGCAACTCTTGGTGAACTATTTGGAACTCTCGTGTGATCGAGAGATTGGATATAAGAAGGCGCAAGGGTGACATTGGTGCGGGCAAACCTCTCACCTCCACACGTGGAGTGGTATGACTCTGTATTTGGTTCTTTTAGTCTAAAGTATGTAGATCTTGTATTTTGAGTAGGTTGAAATAATTTTTGAAATACGTGACTTGCTTGTTGTTTGCAATCCCATTAGTGGTATCAAAGCCAGGTTATACTTTAGATTTAATAGGCAAATATGTTGATTTTTTATTGCATGTGTGATTGTGGTTAAGCTTCCCGCATGGCTGATGCGTGGTATTTTGTTTTAAATAGTTTAGTATGCTTGTTGCATGGCTGATGCAACTTAGATGTCTTTTTTTTTGTTTGTGTGACACATGTGCTATTTTGCATTCATTTATGATGAATGTGGAGATGCATGGTTCAGTTTGGATCAATGGCTTGAGTCTAATTAAGTTGATAGATTCGAGTTGTTATTCTAAAGCTTTTTTTAGCATTTTTTCTTTTATTTGTGTTTTGATCAATTTGAGCATGCAATATGAGAGAAGGCTATGTTAATAGCCAATAATCCATTATATGGATTCAATAGATTCTCATTTCGCTCAAGATCACTATGCTTTTGTGTATTTTTTTGAAATAATGGATTCAATAAGCTTTTTAACAAAAAAATTTCTTTTATTTGTGTTTTGGTTGATTTGAGCATTATTTGGCTTTCTTTCTGTGTGACACATACATGGTTCCGTTTGGATCCATGGATTCCAAGTTAATAGATTCGAGCTGTTATTCTATAGCTTTTTATCATTTTTTTTTTCTTTTATTGGTGTTTTGATTGATTTGAGCATGTAATATGAGGGAAGGCTATGTTAATAGCCAATAATCCATTATATGGATTCAAAAGATTCTCATTTCGCTCAAGATCACTATGTTTTTGTGTATTTTTTTGGCATAAATGGATTCAATAAGCTTTTTAACAAAAAAATTTCTTTTATTTGTGTTTTGGTCAATTTGAGCATTGTTTGGCTTTCTTTCTGTGTGACACATACATGGTTCCGTTTGGATCCATGGATTCCAAGTTAATAGATTCGAGCTTTTATTCTATAGCATTTTATCATTTTTTTTTCTTTTATTGGTGTTTTGATTGATTTGAGCATGTAATATGAGGAAAAGCTATGTTAATAGCCAATAATTCATTATATGGATTCAAAAGATCCTTATTTCGCTCAAGATTACTATGCTTTTGTGTATTTTTTTTTTTGCATAAATGGATTCAATAAGTCTTTTAACATTTTTTATTTTATTTGTGTTTTGATCGATTTGAGCTTTCTTTGGCTTTCTTTTTGTGTGACACATACATGGTTCGGTTTGGATCAATGGATTCCAAGTCAATAGATTTGAGCTGTTATTCTATAACTTTTTATCATTTGTTTTTCTTTTATTTGTGTTTTGATCGATTTGAGCATGCAATATGAGGGAAAGCTATGGTAATAGCCAATAATCCGTTATATGGATTTAATAGATCCTCATTTTGCTCAAGATCACTATGCTTTTGTGTATTTTTTTTAGCATAAATGGATTCAATAAGCTTTTTAATATATTTTTTTTTCTTTTATTTGTGTTTTGATCGATTTGAGCATTCTTTGGCTTTCTTTCTGTGTTACACATACATGGTTCGGTTTGAAACAATGGATTCTAAGTTAATAGATTTGAGCTGTTATTTTATAGCTTTTTATCATTTTTTTTTCTTTTATTTGTGTTTTGATCGATTTGAGCATGCAATATGAGGGAAGGCTATGTTAATAGCCAATAATCCATTATATAGATTAAATAGATTTTCATTTCGCTCAATATCACTATGCTTTTGTGTAAAAGGTTTTGTTTGCATAAATGGATTCAATAAGCCTTTTAGCATATTTGTGTTTTGATCGATTTGAGCACGTAGTACGAGAGAAGGCTATGTTAATAGCCAATAACCCGTTATATGAATTCAGTAGATCCTCATTATTCGATAAGCCTTTTAGCATTTTTCTTTTATTTGTGTTTTGATCGATTTGAGCATGCAGTATGAGGGAAGGCTATGTTAATATCCAATAATCTGTGATATGGATTCAATAGATCCTCATTTCACTCAAGATCATTATGCTTTTGTGTAGAAGGTTTGATATGATTGTAAAAGGGTCTTTGGTCATAATAAAAAAAATAGGAACATAGGTGTACAATTTTCATTTTAGACATTCTGTAAATAACTTGCACGCAACTCAATAACCTGTAAAAAATTTAGTTGATGATGCTCTAAAAGTGTCTTCAGAATGAAGAAAAGACCTGTGACCATCAAATTTCGAAACCACATATTAGTTTCTTTTATTTATACCTTTGAACTAACTTTTCTGTTAATATATTCACTCCCTGGTTCTACCATGGCGCAGCCAAGAGAAGACAGACAGAGATAAAGAGTAGCTTCGATGTCAGGAGAGTCTTCAAGTTCCACACTAAATGTAATTATATTTTTTCATTTTGAGTGCTAATTTTTGAATCATACCAAATAAGGAAAAAAAATCTAAAGTGAGATTCACCTATATATATATATTTTAATCCAATTTTTTTGTTCAATTTGTAGGAAATTATGACTATTAAAAATATTGTCAAAGTTGGAAATAATTACAAAGACTCTACTGATTTTTCCAAGTTTGTGAGGGCAACATATCCTTCTGTGGAGCTACTAATATCTAAATCTGAAGAGATTGTGCGTACACCAGAAAATAAAATATTGAATATTTATCGAGATGATGCAGATGAGCTGTACTCCTTGAAAAAAATGTGTGCTCTTAGCCACAAAAATTTGTTGTCATGCTATTACTATCAGGAAGCTGATAATAACATTTGCAAGATGTTCAATGAGAGTAAGAACTTCGCAAAAGAAAAGAATGCAAAATATTATATGGTGCTAACTGAAGAAGTTTGTGGCACTTTGGATTATTTTGTACATGGAAATCAACAAAAGAGAATGACCACTAGAGGTTATCTGCCTTCAAATGATTGTCTTCGACTTATATGGTAATTATTCCATATTTTTTTCGTTATCCTACATATGAGTGGAACTTGTATATTTTTATTTTTTAATCATCTTGATATTATTTTGTAGGGACATTATTAATGCAATTAGGTACCTCCATTCAAAACAAACTTACCATGGTAATTTCTCACGAAAGAGCACTCCATTTGTCTACCAAGGTGATGAAATTGTAGTTAAATTAACTAATTTCATTGAGAAAAAAGGTGATGATAAAGAAGGTGAGATTAAAATTTTGTTGTTGGTACTTAAATTCGTAGCATCTGTTGATATGATTCATCGAGTATTTTTTTATTTTCAGATTTTTTAGAACAAGCCCAGCGTAAAGATTGGTTCGATTTTGGAATATTTCTTTCGGACATAGAGTGTGCTTTTGGATCTTTATACAATGCTCATCTGGTTGAAGTTGCTGAATATTTTCGAAATATCACTATGGATCAGATGTAAGCAATTATTGGCCAACACATCCTTAATTAGGCTAAGTTTGGCTTGTTAGAATGTTGTATAAATTTTGCTTTGATTGATTGTATTGATTTCCACAGCTTACACATGGATCAGGGGCTTCGTCAATTTGATTTCTTCATGACTTGTGAAGATCGTTGGAAGTATTGCAGAAAACTACCCTCATGGTGCAATAGCCACGCTGATTTTCTGCGGACGCATGCAAATTTTGTTCATGTGCCATGGAACAGCTTCAATAATCCTTATGGAACATTGGTGCTCGACTCCATGAATAATTTTAAAGACAGAGATGGGAAAAAAAAATATGACAGCAATTTTAATGTCTATGATCAAATCAGTTTCCTTAGATTTGTTTCAGGTGTTTATGCACATTACAACTCTTTTAAGCATATAAAACAGGTTGGTTCTTAATTTGATTGTACTTAACTTGTATTTACATATTTATTAATTGCATACTTCTTGAATTGAACTAATCTGAAATTTCTTTTCTATTTTGCATTGTAGTTTAGTTGTGGCAGATTAAAGTTTATTGATGCATTCATATGCACTGAATTTCCTGGTCTATTTGATGATTTGAGGAATATGGAGAGTTTTGGGAGATTTTAATTACGTAGATTGACGGGAGCGCCTATGATTTAGGGTAAGTTCCTTGTATAGTTCAAGGTTTTGCAAATTACTATTTTGTATTAAGGAGTTGGTTTACCTACTTAATTAGTAGTTGATGCAGTTTAGTGTTGGTGAAGTGTCAATTTGACCATCCAAATAAATCGTCAGCTTGGTATGCAAACCATCTAATATAGGTAATCAAGAGTCAAACAGTGAATGCAAAAAAAAAATTAAATAAATAAAATGTCAAACATTATAACTTGCGTGTTATCATGTAGGTAATTGTGCATGGATATAGGTAGTTATATACTATATATATGAGGCTGGCTACTATGCTTCCATAAGCATATGCCCACATATGTTTAAAAATAACTCATTTTTGCGTTTCCAATGTTCAAATGGTCGATTCGAACCGTGGGCATATTCTCCATATTAATATGTGCTTGGAGACCAAATTTTACATTTTTCTGAATTTTTTTACTATTTATTAAGCCACTTTGAAATTGTTGATTTGGGTAAACAGTAAAAACAGTGCAACAAAATTCTGGACCATATGATCAGCAATTTTCAAAGTGGCTTAATAAATAGTAAAAAATTCAGAAAAATGTAAAATTTGGTCTCCAAGCACATATTAATTGGAGAATATGCCTATGGTTCGGATCGACCATTTGAACATTGAAAACGCAAAAATGAGTTATAAGCATATGTGGGCATATGCTTATGGAAGCATAGTAGCCAGCCTCCTATATATATATATATATATAGAGACTGGCTAAATTGCTGCCGGCAGCATTCTGGCCAGCTGCTGCTGGGGGCAATTTGGTCATTTCCGGTGTTCAAACAACAAATCCGAACCGTTCAACGTGTTCTAAATATTAAAATCTACTTGGAGACCAAATTTTACATTTTTTGGAATTTTTTTACTATTTATTAAGCCACTTTGAAAATTCCAGATCACATGGTCCAGAATTTTGGTGCACTGTTCACCCGGATCAGCCAATTTCAAAGTGGCCTAATAAATAGCTAAAAAATTCCAAAAAATGTAAAATTTGGTCTCCAAGTAGATTTTAATATTTAGAACATATCTGTATAAAAAAATTTGTTGTTTGAACACCGGAAATGACCAAATTGCCCCCGGCAGCAGCTGGCCAGAATGCTGCCGGCAGCAATTTAGCCAGTCTCTATATATATATATATATAGTTGTTGACTTAGCTTGAATTAAGCTATGCATGTGTAACTAACTATATATCTTTGTAATATTAGTGGTGCTTCAAATTTTTTGTATTTTAAATTATATGCATGTTGATGATTAATTTAATTTGCAGGTCATCTTTGAGTTAATTGGAGGCCAATGAAAAATATTTATTTTGTGTTTTTTTTATTTCTTTTGGTCACTAAGAAAGTAAACTAATTATTAATGCATGATTGAATGATTGAATGACAATGTGTTTTGGTATTTGTATGATTGTGACTGTCATTTAAGTTTATGAAGTCATATTATAACACTTCTTTTTGGTGTTGTACGTAGCTCTTATCTTGACAAACATTTAACCAATTCTTGGCTTGGATCCGGGACCGTTGGATATAGATCTAACGAGCAAAGGTGATTGAGGGCTTCTCTTGACAGATATCGTGGGACACGTGGTGTTATACGGGACTATTATTGAAATAATTAAATGTAAATATGCAAGTATTTTGTTAATAAGTCTTCCAATTTATTGAATGTACTTATAAATCCGAAAGGATACAAATTTACAAAACCAATGACTAGCTACAAGTAACAAATTGAGTTGAGGACGTGTCTCGTTATAAAAATAAATCAAGCTTTTTAGAATATGCAATTAAACTTATCGTTAAACTGTTTAATCTTTTTATTGACCCTTCAGCGTTTAATGATGTTAAAAAATATATTTTAAACTGATTAAACTGTCAAATGACACGTGCTATTAAATGCCTTCAACATTTTTCAAAAATTTGAAAGAAAAAGATCATTGTTGATATCTACAGTTATTTGCTAAACAGGAATTTGCAATTACAAAATGCTATAACAAAATTATTCTTGTTAAATTGAACTGAAAGTATGTTTACAAAACCAATGAATACAAATTGAAAATTGGTTCTACTTGTAAAACAGAATAGATAACTACATTGAATAATCTTTACAGAACCAATGAGTACAAATTAAAAATAGTTATTCAATTGTAAAATGAAATAGAAAGCTATTGGCAAGGATATATGATATTTCTTAAAGAGAATTGTAAATTTAGAGATGCTATAATGAAACTGTACTTATAAATCAATCAAATTTTATGAATATTTCCAATACAAAATACTACAAATCGAAACAGGTCTCTGACTACAAAAAGAATAAAGATAATTATTGACATGTACTAAGATATATGTTAAAGAAATTGTACATTTACAAATATTATAATGACATTGTTATTTAAATGGAATTGTAAGAGTTTTTACATAAAAAATAAAGACATTTTCAAAACAGTAAATTTAGCAATGTCATATGGCATTTTACATGTTATATACAACCAGAATGATATTGGCAAAATTAAATGTGGCTGTAAAAATCATTACAAAACCATTGAGTATAATTTGAAAACATGTCTCCAACTGTAAAACAAAATATATATTTGTTTATAGGTACATATATATCTGTTAAAAGAAACTATAAATCCAAAAAAAAAAATATAACAATGTTGTATTTGTCAGATCAAACTGAAATTATATTTTACAATCTCAAAGACTACAAATCGAAAATAGATCACATGTTGATAGCTCCTATAAACTATTAAAAAAAATGAAAATAGATGCCTAATTATAAGAGAATAGATAATTTCTTAACTGGCACTAGATATCTGTTATAAAAAAAATTGTACATTTACAAAATGTTATAACGACTTTGGTTTTGTTAAATCAAACTAGATGATTATCTACAAAACTAATGACTGTAAATTGAAAGTAACTACTAGTGACTGTTTGAGACACAGCAACAGATTACTTGAGTTAATTAAAAACTGATAATCTCTAAAGAATTATTATTTTAAAATTGACGGGGAAATTAATTAGAAAATTTATATAATTTGATGGGTATATATACCGACAATTAGGCTCCAGCGTGAGCGCCGACATTTTTATTAATATCCAAAGTTAATTACAAATTAATTAATTTATCCATGATTCTCGACTTCTTTTTTCTTTTTTGTAGAGACACCATGAAGAGCAAGATAATAAAATATAACACTAAAAATTCGAATTTTTTGTTTAAATTATTTGTTAGATTACTTCTTTTGATTTATAATTAGCATATTTATACTAAAATACACTAGATTACTTGAAATTACGTTGAATTACACTATATTACAATAAATTATGCTGAATTACACCAAATTACGTTAAATTACGCTAAATTACAATAACTTCGCTAATTATGCTGAAATACGGTAAATTACGCTAAACTACGCAAAATTACGCTAAAGTAGACCGATTTTGTGCCATCTTTCATTAATCATAAAAATAGTAAAAAAATTCCGAAAATAGTAAAAATTGGTGTTCTACAAGTTCATTATGTAACTAATTTACTGAGATACTTAGATTGAATAATAGAAATGAAAATCTTAATCGGAAACTTCAACTCAAGTTTTGAGGCTCTTCCCTTTCTTTTTTCGCAATTCTGAATTTTCAAATTTGGCAACGCCAACACTGACGCATGCACAAGCTTTCTGAAAGGTGGTTATTTGCTGAAATCGGACACTCGAGAACCTTTTTATGGCCGTTTTAAGTTTCGTCGTCGTTTTTCGCCTTTTCAGTGAAGATATCGTCCCTATTCATATGTAATTTAACGTAATTTACCGTATTTTAGCGTAATGTAATGTAATTTAGCGTAATTTAACGTAATATAGTGTAATTCAACATATTTTCAAGTAATCTGGTGTATTTTAATATAAATATGCTAATTATAAATAAAAAGAAGTAATCTAACAAATAATTTAAACAAAAAATTTGAATTTTCAGTATTAGATTTCATTATCTTGCTCTTTATAGTGTCTCCTAAACAAAAAAAGAAAAAAAATAGAGAAAAATGGACGTTTTCTGGAAGAGAAAACCGGCTATTTTATAACCGGTTTGGATATTTTTAGAAAAAATCGAGAATTATGAATAAATTAATTAATTTGGAATTAACTTTGGATATTAATAAAAATGTTGGGCGTGAGCGTGTACAGCACGGAAACAAAATAAAATAGAAAACTCGGGAGCCAGGAGTCAGGACCTAGCTTTGGGAAGAACGAAAATGGGGAAGGAGGGAGCGGCACATCAATCGATCAAGCAAGCAGAGGGAAATATTTTTGGTGCGAGTACTAGTTCTAGCTAGTACTCTATTAGGAGGAACGATTATAATGGCGACGAGGATGGAGCTTCCAACTAAGAGAGAATACTCAGGCGAGAAGGAGAAGGAGCAGGAGGCGTTGAAGAAAGCAAAGAGGGAGGAGGAGGCGGGCTCAGTCGATATAGTTTTTTTAGGCTGCCTAATGAAAAGTATACATCTGAAAAATTCAGATCATTTATCTATTACATTAGAACATACCAGCTAACAAGCTACTGGAAGACTTCTGCTCATGGTATGAAAAATCGGCTGATTCAACTCGGAATCGGCCGATTCGGACCGGAATTGGGCTGCGCCGATCCGATTTCTAGCGATTTACGTACTGGTAGATTCTTAATCGGTAGAATCGGACCAATTCGGATAAAATTTCAGTTGAATCAGTCCGAGTCTGAAAAATTTGAACCGATCCTCTCCTAGTTTGTTATCTGGGCCAAGGGGACTGATTACTATGTGTTAGAGATCTCTAGTTTATGTATGGTTTCCTTGTGGGACTAATGTTCTTGAGCTCCAGAGCACCTTTTTTTTGCATTACTAACACCCGTAGGCAATTGCAGAACTCTAAATTGTACTGATTACATTTAAGACCTGTGATCTAATCACAATAATCCTACATTTGACTCTACATAGCTGCTGTTAATTACATAAAAATAAAATGTCCGAAACTTCTGTTAATTACATAGCTGCTTAAGATATGTTGACACAACCCATAAAAATAAACTATATCGAAAATTCAGATCATGATATCATGTGGTCATTTGTTGGTGATGAAGTGTCAGTGTCACTTCCAGGAGGTTTACTACCACTTACAGTGTTCGTACCAGGAGGTTCACTACCACTTGCAGTGTTCGTACCAGGAGGTTCACTACCACTTGCAGTGTTCGTACTAGGAGGTTCACTACCATCAGTTTGCTGTTTTTTACGGAAGGACATGGTTGCATATATTAGTAGACAGATTGTGGAAACAACTCCTGTCATGAGAAAAAGCCCCCAGAAACTGAGAAAATTCAGGCTGTTTGGCTTCATGCTGCTGCTGCCACTGCTCGGGCAGCTTGTGTCTCCTACCCATTTCTTCTCAATTTGGATTATGTCATCGCCACCCGTTATGTTGAGGATTGCTCTTGAAATGTCGGCGACTAGTGGAGAACCCTTGGGGAAAGCCTGTTCATCAATTGGACATCCAGAACGTAAATATGCATGGTATCCATACTAACAGGATTAACAAACAAATTGAATATGAAAGAATGCTCCTTTGTTTTAGTTCTTCCCTAGTGGTAAGATTATGGTGTTGAAGATTACCGACTCTTGATTTTAATCTCATGAGACTCAATTCCATGCTTATTAAATATCAAGGATTTACGACGTTTGTTATGATTTTTGGTTAACTTTTTGCATGTGTAAGCATGTTGATGCAATTAGTTTCTAGCATATGAATATGAATAATTAACATTAAACTTACAAATCCAAAACCTGCTGTCTTGTAAATCGGTCCAACCATAGTATATGACTTGCAACTTTTGGCAACGAACAACTTGATGTAGGGTATTTCATTGACAATTGCAGCGACTCCTCCATTTGCACTTCCTTTGTCAAGTGCCTCAGCAAATTCCTCAGGGTAGTAACCTCTCATCTTTGATTTGTCAAAGCCAAGCTCCTGAAGCAAGCCCTCCACAAAAGAACGTCTCTTATATCCAATATAGGCACCGCTATTTTTTAAATCATAGATGTCGGTTACTGTTGGTTGAAGCTGTTGTGCCGTTAACATTGATGAGAGACTAGCTGTGTAGCTCGAGGTCAATATATAAGCAGAACAAAGATGGACACAATAGTAACTATCCTTGATAGGATGCTCTCTAGCTTCTCTTCTACATTTATTTGCAAATATGTCAGCTTGTGACTAATTAACTTGTTAATTTGGAAAAGGATAGCCGATTGTGACTAATTAATTGTGAGAATTTTTTGATAAAAGAACTTACGATATGCAAACAGCGATAATTGCACTATAGTTCCAACATGCTTTGGTATAGATCTCTCGAGGGCCCCCCTCATTTTTGGCTCCAATATATATATGGTTATACCAGTGTAGATGAGAAATGCAAAGCTCCCCAGCCATAGATCAAAAGATAATGGCTGTAAGAAAATTAATGAGTTTTTATTTTTAGCTTGCTTGAGTTGCACAATCATGGCTACTCCTGAGTCGGTGTATGGCATCGAGAAGTCAGCGTAGAGTGTACGGTTGTACCTTATTGTAATGTCCCCTATAACTATGTCATATTTCTGCAAGACAAGCAATTTCTTTAGTCAGAAAATAAGTGGAAAGAGTTATAAATGAAGGCTAATTTTTATCATGGAAAGCATATCAATGAGTCCTACTACAATCATGCATGATATACCACACATATACACACACAGGCAAGCATATACACACACTCACCAAGAGGGCTTGGTGAACCTCTTGGTGAGCTTAACTCCAAAATCTATCGAATTAACTTCAACAAAGAATCCAAATTGTTGAAACTTATCTACTTCATGAGTGCGTGTGTATGCAATTTTTTTTAAATTCATTTAGTTAATGCCAAGTGGTTTAACAAATGATGAAAAATGAATGTATTAAAATAACTTATAAAACTTCATTTTTTTTACAACTTAACTTTGTACTAAATAAATTTCAAAATTTTGCATTTACACACATCACTCGTGAAGTAGATTGGTTTCAACGATTTGGATTCGTTATTTGAAATCAATCTTATAGATTTTTAGAGTTAAACTCACCAAACTCTCTTCGTGAGCCTAGCACACACTAGCCTCACTCAACACACTCACCTTTGGTTGATTAAAAATGGTTTGCTAATTATTATTATCAGCAGGTGCTTATAAAATAGCTCCTCAAATAATATGCATGATAGGAGAGTAAAAATAAGAACCAGAATCTTGACAATATGAAAACAAGTAGTGCCTCAAATGATATACACCTTTGCTTGTTTAATATCCAAGGAAAACTGTATACAGAGATGCAAACTAAATTAGTTAACCATATTAATTGCACTTGTTGCTAACTTGCTATATATATTACTAATCGTATAATTTGTGACCAAAAAGATTTAATTATGCAAACTATTTCATAAAGAGATACATACCCCAAGATAAACTTGATAGACAAATTCGTTGAAGGTGAGTGAGCTTTTCTCAGATGTCCTTCCGAAATGTTCATATTTGAATGGGACTGCATAAGGCAATCGCTTTATAGCTTCTTCAAACACATCAAGTGAGTATCCACTTGCTCTTGTTGCATTTGTCTCAGGATCTGTCTCCACCTTCATAAACTTGGGATATGAACTCGTTGTTACTCCAACACGTAATTTTGTCCCACTGACTGGGTTTTCCCAACCCTTGGGCACAACAATATAATTGTTTCCCCTGGCCAAATAATAGGATTTAAATCTGCTGGTGATGTTGAATAATAACTCTTGTTGTTGTTATTATCTACTTCCCTTGATAATCCTTGTTCTTCTCTCCAATAGCCAAGTTCTCTTATCCCCCTTCCAGCCATGTTAATTATTTCGAACAAAGAATACCGCAACTGTCCGTTTATTAATTCAAAGTTGCCACTCAATCCTCGAAACTTGATATTGGTGATCTCCTTGAGAAGTTGTGGCCCATTGGGAAAGACATGTAGCAGCGGGGGAGTTGTAGAGTTATCAATTTTGGTGTTTTGAACCCCTACTTTTTCTACGGCCATTGCTAGTGCATAGATGGTATCGTAAGCCCATAATGCATAGATACTAGGTTCGTTAGACATTTCTTGGGGATGGTTTTCATGGAATCTCCTTTTCCATCTGGTTGTGAAGTTATTCAACTCGTCAGTCTTGGGTACATATAGCCGTACACCTAGAGCCCTCTTCATTGCGCTGGTAACACTAATTTCATTTAAGGAATTGACCATGTTTGTCACTCCATCTGTCATAATCCATACATACCCTTCATGCATCATCCCTACTTCTTTAGCCTTCAAAAATAGGTTAAAGCCCAAGGAAGATGACATGTGTACAACAAAAACCCTTGTTTGCATGGTCTGTAATTTGTAGAGTTCTTGTTTGATTTGGTCATCAGTTGACAATTTCGATATTAAACTACGGTACGGGATGCGCACATTGATGTCTTCAAGTGCATCAGCAAGGAAGGGGAGAATGCCCCTTCCGAAATCAGTATCTTCATAGATTGGAACTACCTCTCGCCATCCATAGGCTTTGATGAGAGAGGTAATGGATTTTACCTGAGCTGCATCATTTATGGCTGTCCTTATAAAGTAGGGCAAATGCATGGAGGAAAGAGTGGGGCTGGTAGATGAGAATGAAATTACCGGCACCTGACTGGTGTTACCAATTTCGGAAACAATGACAGCTTGTGAGGATTTCTGAGGTCCAATGATGACTTCAGTCTTATTGTTTTCTATCAAGTCTAGTGCTGCATGAAGATTAACTGATGCTTTTTAGATTCTAGTTTAATTTATAGGGAGTTAAAAACAAGAGTAAAGAGATGTACTGTAAGTTTGTTGATAAAGAAAGAGTAGACTTTTACAGTCGATATGCCTGGAAATATATCGGATTCTGCTGTTCATTTCATTGTCTCTGCTTCTGTATATACATTATTTTTAGCCAGGCCTGAAGTGGTGTTTCAGTATATAATCAATGAGTGAGCCTATGGTGCTATGCATAGCAAGGATGGCTAGTGTACTACGGCTCAATATGATACTTTTTAAAATCCTAACGGTCGATCCAACCGTTCAATGTGATAACCATATGAATATGTACTTGCAAACTAAATTTTATATTTTTTCGAATTTTTTTACTATTTTTTTAGATAGGTAGAAAAATCAGTGTTTTCTGAAAATTCTGGACCATCAAAATTCTACCTATCTAAAAAAATAGTAAAAAAATTCGAAAAAATATAAAATTTAGTTTGCAAGTACATATTCATATGGTTATCACATTGAACGGTTGGATCGACCGTTAGGATTTTAAAAAGTACCATATTGAGCCGTAGTACACTAGTCATCCTTGCTATGCATAGCACCATAGGCTCACTCATAATCAATTACCTTTTTATATAATTGTGTTATGAGCAGATGAATTAATCTTTTAATTATAGTTTATTTAACTAGATATATTTTTGAACAGGAAAACAATGTACAAAGAAGGTTAATTTATTACTTTGGACAATCATGTAGCCTACTAAACTATGTATGACCATTGACTTTTTTAAAACAGAATGACTCAGTACGTAGCTGGAGTTAACAGTTATAGAAAACTATTAGAAAGCCTACTTTTGTTAATATACTTACCATTGGCTTATGTTTGTGATGTCATATATTTTGTGCTTCTCATGGGAATGTTAGTTGTATCTGATATATGTTTTGTGCTGGGTTTGATGCTGATTAGGAGGTAACAACACAGTTACCGGTAGTATGTAACTTCACTTACAATTTCATATTAATGGAATGGGCTTAGGCCTTGTTATAAAAAAATAAAAATAAAAATAATGACTAATTGTTTGATGGCTCTTTTTCTAAACTATGAATCTTAACATCAAAATAAAAGTTTATTACTAGCACAATCATTAAAAACATTTGTACATTTTTATAAGTTGTTCATGAGTAACCTGCAAATGAAGCCTTGAGATTGTCCTTCATTGAATCTCTGGTATAGAGCACAAGTCTGGTACTATAATTCCAATGTATCATATAGAAATCTTCCACAGCCATGGCAATGCTTGTTTGAGACATTTCGCCCACAAGGGTGTCCAAATCGAGTATAACTCCGACTGGAACGTTTCTGTTTGTATTTTGAGCTGTTACAACCGAAATTATGATAACAAAGAGGAGAAACATAAGTGTATTTGGTTTTCCCATTTTTTTTCGCTAGCATAGTATAATGTTTTAGTATGTATATTGTCCATTTTATAGCTAGGGCTTTACACATATGATTCTTATACCGTTTACTTTGACCAAGTCGAACAAGGAAAAGTAGGCTAGGTAGCTCGGAGCTGGCGCTTAACTTAATGAACAACTTAATTGCTCATTTTTTGTTTTAATATTTAGTCATCAAATTGTCAACAAGAGTTCTTATTGTTGGCCGATTATATATTGGAGAGTGGTGATGATCGATGGCGAGCCATTATTGAGATGTCACATTCGTTGGATAAATAATTAATTAACATAATGTTAAACAATTTAAATTAAAATGTTATATCTCATTGTTTAAATCACTCCAAAATGAGACTTTTTTGAACCAAGAATAACACTCATCTTAAATGAAATGAACAATATATAATCCGAATCGGAATGAACACCGATTGACCTACGTAATCATTTTAATTTTCGGAAAATGGATCGAAAACATTTGAAAGACACTTGAAAGATGAGAACTTTAAAGTAACTATAATATTTCTGAAAATCAGTCTTTGGTCCGGTTAGTGGCTAAAGTAATACCTTCTTGTTTAAAAACTGAATGGAGCATTTCTGGTAGATATTTAAAGTAAGAGAGTACTTGAACTTATTTTAGCTAAAAAATATAATAATCCTAATTTTATTAAGTAATGAACGGGTACAAGATAACTCTTTTAGAATCAAGTTTGACCATCTACAGTACTCTCTTAACTGACCTTTTCCAAGACATGAAAAATTAAGTTATTTTTTTTTTTGAGAAACAATGAAAAATTAAGTTATTAGAAGTGGAGTTTTTTTAGTTTAGACGTGTACGGTGCCTATTCGGTGGTAGCGCAGGGGCCCAGTATTATTTGTGGGGTCCAGGCTCTTTAAGATTCGTGTTAGAACATCTTGGACGGTTTGGATCAAAACTCAAAAATTGGGTTACTGCACTGGATCTGAATTCCCCTTAATCTGCATCCTGACGCCTTCCCAGCTGTATTACAATGCTAGCTTGTGTGCGAATCTCTCATGAATAAATAAATGATAGTCTCAAACTTATATATATTTACTTATTTCACAAATTATTTAATTGAATTTTGATCTATAATTTTCAACAATCTAAAGATAAGAATATTGATTTTTTTTTTATAGTACCGATAATTAGAATCGGTTGAACAAACGATTTAAAATACTACTATCTCTGCGTTTCAATTCCCTTAAATTGAAATTCTGAATCCTTTTATAGTTGCTAATTATATCATATCAAACACAATTATCTGATCTCATTTCAAAGCTCTGTATCCTTCTAGAAAACTATTAACAAATGTGTCCCTTCGCATTGTCATGACACTACTACAAAAATGGTCATTGTACACTGCACATTGTACACGGATTTGACAATTTTATATAAAAACCGTGGCGAAATATCTGTGGGATCTCTACACGGGATCTCTACACGGATATTTATTAAAGAATCAGTGTAGAAAGCCTTGAGAAAGCTACACGGATGTTTATTAGGAATTGTACACGGATTATTGTTTAAATAACAGTGTAGAAAGCCTTGAGAGAGCTACACGGACCTTTATATAAAGAACTGTGTAGAAAGGTAGGAATTGTACACGGATTATTGTTTAAATAACAGTGTAGAAAGCTTGAGAGAGCTACACGGACGTTTAATAAAGAGCCGTGTCGAAAGGTAGAAATTGTACACGGTTTTTTGTTTAAATAACAGTGTAGAAAGCCTTGAGAGAGCTACACGGACTTTTAATAAAGAGCCGTGTAGAAAGGTTATTCTAGGGTTTTTGTTATTTAAAATGCCTTCTCCTTCCAGCGCCGTTTTGATCAATTAATACTCTCCGTATAGAAAGGTTATTCTAGGGTTTTTTGAAAGTGAGAAGTAAAGAAAACTCCTAAGGTTTCCATCATCAGATCTGAGGAAAATCGTTGAAGATCAGTACTAATGCTTTCGCCTAAAGATGTCTGCACTTCAGAACTGTAAGATTTAAATTACTTTGCCATTTTATTTTGGATTTACGGATTCTGGATTGCTTGCGTTTTTTAATTACAAAAGGCAATATCTATATATGTTGCATGAATTGTAATATCTTAATATTTTCTATGGTTTTTGATGCAATATGGGCCTGCGCACGCTTCAGAAAAAGGGGTGTAACTTTTGATCCGTCCGTCGGATCGGGCTGAAATTTTGACAGGAACTCCACAACCCAAAGTCGGATTCGAAACTGATCTACGATCCGTTTCGCCCATTTTTCGGGCTCAGATTCGCGATCCAACCGTCGGATCTGGACTTTTTGACCTTTCTTTATAATTTTTGCATTTTTAGGGTCTTGGATGTATCTTTTATGCATTTTCTGTTTAGGGTTTGTAATGCTAAATATGGATTTGTATAATTTTGTATAATGGAGTGTACATGAATTATTTATACTGTTGTATAGTTTTGGAATTCTAAGTTTAAAAGGCCTCTGTTTAATGTTTCTCTGTTTTGGAATTCTAATTTTAAATGGGTAGCAAAACTGGAGGCTAGTCACAAAAAAAAAAATGGAAAAAAAAAACAATTTTACACGGACATAAGGTATTTAAAAAAAAAAAAAAAAGACAATTCTACACGGACATTTAACTAAAGTCCGTGTAGAAAGGTATTTAAACATTAAAAAAAAATGGAAAACAAAAACAATTTTACACGGACATAAGGTATGTAAAAAAAAAAAAAAGACAATTCTACACGGACATTTAACTAAAGTCCGTGTAGAAAGGTATTTAAACATTAAAAAAAAAATGGAAAAAAAAAACAATTTTACACGGACATAAGGTATTTAAAAAAAAAAAAAAAAAAAATTCTACACGGACATTTAACTAAAGTCCGTGTAGAAAGGTATTTAAACATTAAAAAAAATAAAAAAAAAATAAGAGAGCTACACGGACATTTAGCTAAATGTCCGTGTAGAAAGAGGAGAGCTACACGGACATTTAACTAAATGTCCGTGTAGAAAGAGTCAAGCTACACGGTTTTTTAGTTAAAAGTCCGTGTACAAAACGAATCGTACACGGTTTTTTAGGTAATATCCGTGTAGCTCGGTAAATGGAGCGCGACACATTCTGGTCTTTGTACACGGCTGTTTGTGAAGTTATACGTGTAGAATCTTTAAAATTGCACACGGCCAAAAGTCCGTGTGTAGTTATTGAACTAATTGTACACCCTCGATTTAAACACGGTAGGAAATCCGTGTAGCTCTTCCTTTATTGTCCGTGTATAATCTCTTTTTTTGTAGTAGTGTGAGTCGGATAATATGGCTCTTTAATTTATTTTGTGAATATCTATGATAGAAATTAAGACTTATATTTGGAAGTCTCCTGTTTCACTTGAACCTTACGTCACCTAGTCTTACTGTCTATTATTAGTTATACTATGCATGTTGCCTTACTACCATTTGTAATTTAATCCAGGGAAATGTTATATAATTAAAGGGAGGTGTAACTTCGTAGGTATATTCATTGGCAGAATCAGACTTTTTTTTTTTCATTTCAGATCAATAAAGAAAGTAAAAACTAATAATTTACTTAATATCAAATATGGATATCAATGTAGAAGAAAGATATATAGGGTGGCTTTAAACTCACGAATATATTAAAATAACTCATAAACCTTCTTCTTATTTTACAGATTAATTTTATACTAAATGAATTCAAACATTTATAAATTTTGTATGTGAACATCTATATCAAAACATGTTGGAACTATAGTGCAAGTATCGATGTTTTCATATCGTAATAAGTTCTTTTATCAAAAAAAAATTCTCACAATTCCTAGAGGCATTTTGCATTTTGTTACAATTCCTAGAGGAACTATATATTGATCCATGCGAGAGAGGAGAGCGGACCCATGTCCGTGTCCTGAACTTGGGTTTCGTATAAAATAATTAACTCAGGGTATGAGTTTCAAATTTTATCCGAATTTCGGATCAATTCTCTATATCGGATATTTTCGGATCCATTTTCAGCCACAACTCCATGAAATCAAATAAAATAATTTTTTTTTTTTTTAGAAAGGATCACACTTGGCACATCCGATCCCAAATTCGGGGTCAGATTTTCCAGGTCCGAGCTTAGTTATGGAATTGGTTAAAAAAAAACTATTTCTTCTGCTGATATCTTAGTGAAAATTAATGCGTTGCTAAATAAGAATAATGAATATCCTATTTTTTTTATATAAATGACATGCTTCTATTTTGAATTTATTTCTTTATTTAAAAAAAGGAAACGGCTGCAAACATTTTATGATATATTGCTTGATCATCATTCGGTGAAAGATGCAAAAATTGCATTCTTAAATTGCGATTCCATAAAAATAAACAAGATTAATTATTCTATATGAAACACATTACAATTTTTTTTCCTGAAATGTAAGTAAACAAGAGTAACCATTTAAAAAAAAATGGATCCATTACCGTCTATCTTTTATTATATTGAAAAATTTAGCTAATAAAGTGATGCAATTATGCAAAAGGACTTTCCAAAAAAAGATTTTTTTCGTTTTTATTGTAAGGTAGAGTGCAATTTTGGTCAAGTGAAAAGTAACTTTTTGTTGCCAAATTTGGTATAATATAAAAATCAATACAGGAATTGACTTCATCCAGCTATTGATTGTTCCTCATGTTAATCTTGCACTAAAACTAAATATAATTAAATTTGACACATATACATTGTTTCTTATATTAAACAAGATAAAGTACTCACTTTTATTAATTGAAATTGTAAAATTAAATTAATTAATTCTTTTTTAAGATGTATCACTAAAACAACTGATACCTCGTCTTATATATTTGCATGTTGTTAATTTTTAACTTCTTAGTTCACACTTTTTGTAAGCATGTAAATGCTTTTAACGCTTGCTGAATAACTTGTGTGGGCAAGCATGTAAATACTTTTATATTATGACTTCTTAAAAAATAAATAAGTTCATGGAATTACATATTTAGTTTTATTAAATAAATAAATTTAATGTTTGCTGCATTATAATATTTTTAAATATGCACAAGCATTATTTTATTTGAACAAAATATTATAATATTGATTTTTTCGATGAGCTAGGTCATGCAGAAGTAGCAGAAGTTCTTTATATTATGGGAATTTTTTTTTTAAAGATACATGTACGGAATAGAATTACTGCATGCACAAGTTCTTTAGTTTTATTTACCAAGTACAAATAATAAATTTGACCTAGAATAAGTCTTGATCTAATGAGAAAAATCAATATCCTATAAAGAGGTTGTAGGAATGAAAATTAGTTAAAAAAAACTAGCTGTATAATATTTAGGACGGAGGCTTGACTTCAAACTTTACTCACAAAATTACAATATTATAACAAATCTGGTGTCCGACTAATAATTAAAATAGTAATTTGTATAATAAATCAATTGGAAAAAGAGTCCATCCACGAATTTTTAGGTAGATTTAAGGGCATGTATTTGGCAAAATATATTCAAATATCGATAAAATGGCAGCAATTTGTATTGTGTTAGAATTTATTTTTTATTTTTTTTATAAAAAGAAGCAAGAATAATTTAGGGTCAACTTTAGATTTCATAATAGGCCCAAGAATAATCACAGTTTCAGAAGAAGAAAAAAAAGTGATTGAATTTCTGTATGAATTGGAGAGCAAGGAATTAAGGACACTGTTACTCTGGCTTTGAACTAATTCGGTTTGTTTCATTTATAAACAGTCTCTATTTTTACAAGTTTCACTTCTTCTTCTTCTTTTTAAGAAAAACGAGATCTTAATTTGCTAAGAGACTGTTTAAAACACAACCAAGCATGCATGTCAAATCTTGACAAAGCTGCGGTTAATTTGTTTAATGTATATTCTTTGATTGAATAAATGTTCTTCAAGTTTCTCATAATTGGGAAGAGGTACATTGTTTTTGGATTTAGTCTATGGTACTATGCATAGCACGGATTAGTTCGTACTACGGAGCCATATTTTCATTTTGAAAACTCTAATGGTCGATCGGAACCGTTCAACGTGATCTCCACATGAATATGTACTTGCAGACTAAATTTTATATTTTTTCGAATTTTTTTACTATATTTTAAGATAGGTAGAAAATCACTTGATCTGAAAATTCTGGACCATCCAAAAACAGTGATTTTCTACCTACCTAAAAAAATAGTAAAAAAATTCGAAAAAATAAAAAATTTTGTCCACAAATATATTCTCATATGGAAATCATGTTGAACGGTTCAGATCGACCGTTAGGATTTTGAAAACAAAAATATTGATCCGTAGTACGGACTAATCCGTGCTATGCATAGTACCATAGACTCACTCTTGTTTTTGTGTATATACACTCTGTTATAATTCTGGATTTTTTTTTTAAAAAACGTAATTAAAATAATTAATTTTAAAGAAACAACATGATTACTTCTTTTTTTACAAAAACCATAAAAACCGAATTGCCAATTCGGTCCGAAGAGTTTTTGTTTTTCTGGACCGAATTGGCAATTCGGTCCAGCTGTTTTTCACTGGGTTGTAAAAAGAACGCCACAGAAAATAAAAAAACGGGCCGACCGAATTGGCAATTCGGTCCAGAGGCTTTTTTAGCCCAGACCGAATTGCCAATTCAGTCTTGGGGCTTTTTTTTTTTTTTTTTTTTAGAGAAACTATGAAATTATGTTGAATTTGAATTACACTATTAATTAGCATATTACTTCATTTGAAAATTATAATTAGCATATTACACTATAATAATGAAATTTAACACTGAAAATTTAAATTTTTTTGTTTAGGATAATTTGATAGATTACTTCATTTGATATATAATTAGCATATTTATACTGAGAGGAGGGATCAAGTTACAACAAAGTTACAACAACTATTTTTTTCATTTTCAAAGTCCAAATCGTCGATCCAAACCGTTCAACATCATTATCTAAATAAAATGTGCTTGCAGATCAAATTTTACATTTTTTTGAATTTTTTTGCTATTTATTAAGATGGGTACAAAATTCAATGGTCTGAATATGACTATTTTTTGTAGAATACTTAATAAATAGTAAAAAAATTCGAAAAAAATGTAAAATTTGATCTGCAAGCATATTTTATTGTGGAGATCATGTGAATGGTTTGAATCGACGATTTGGACTTTGAAAATGAAAAAAAATGATTGTTGTAACTCAAATTTGTTGTAACTTGATCCCTCCTCTTATACTAAAATACGCTAAATTATTTGAAATTATGTTGAATTACACTATATTAAATGAAATTACACTAAATTACATTACATTACGCTAAAATACGGTAAATTACGCTAAAATACATATGAATAGGGACGATATCTTCACTAAAAATGCGAAAAACGATGACGAAACTTTAAACGGTCATAAAACGGCGCTCGAGTGTCCGATTTCCGCAAATGACCACTTTTCGGAAATCTTGCAAAAAGACACATGCATTACTAATAGCTTTGCGGTTTTTCAAAATTCAGAATTGCCAAAAAACAAAGGGAAGAGCCTCAAAACTTGAGTTGAAGTTTCCGATTAAGATTTTCATTTCTATTATTCAATCCAAGTAGCTCAGTAAATTAGTTACATAATGAACTTGTAGAATACCAATTTTTACTATTTTTCAATTTTTTTTACTATTTTTTATAATCATGAAAGATAGCACAGAATCGGTCTACTTTAGCGTAATTTACCGCATTTCAGCATAATTAGCGAAATTATTGTAATTTAGCGTAATTTAGTGTAATTCAACATAATTATTGTAATATAGTGTAATTCAACATAATTTCAAGTAATTTAGTGTATTTTAGTATAAATATGCTATTATAAATCAAAAGAAGTAATCTAACAAATAATTTAAATCAAAAATTCAAATTTTCAGTGTTAGATTTCTTTATTTGCTCTTCTTAGTGTCTTAAAAAAAAAAAAAAAAAGCCCCAGACCGAATTGGCAATTCGGTCTGGGCTGAAAAAGCCTCTGGACCGAATTGCCAATTCGGTCCAGGAGGGGTTACACAAAAGACCACACATAAATTGTCGGGGAACTGTGAAAATCAGCTGGACCGAATTGCCAATTCGATCCAGAAAAAAAAAACTCTTCGGACCGAATTGGCAGTTCAGTTTTTATGGTTTTTGTAAAAAAAGAAGTAATCATGTTGTTTCTTTAAAATTAATTATTTTAATTACGTTTTTAAAAAAAATCCTATAATTCTTGCTTGGAAAGAGCTATATTCTGACTGGGCCTTCCTCTTATTATTTATTAGGCCTAGTTGCTTCTCTGGGCTTTATTGGGCTAACTTTACTCGGCTTATTGGCGGCCCATAAAGATTAAGACCTTTAAAATTAATTTGAGATATTCTTGTAATCTTGCTCGGAATTAGACAGTTATTTTTCTAACAACAATTTTAACAATGTAAAGCTAATCATTTTATAACAATATAGCAAAAAATAGATGCAAGACATACAGTCATGCAGATATGAGAACCAATCTGATGCACATGTACAAACAATGTAAACATACGAGATTTAGCCCCATTTAATTGCATCCAAAATATTATTCCTAAATTAATCCCAACATTGCCTGGATTCCTGGAACAACACTATTATACTCCATGAGTGCAATCCACTGTGCCTAAGCGTAACACGCCGTGTTGGTGCCAATCGAACTCAAACATTGCAAGACAAAACTGTTTTTCTAGCAAATCCATATAAAACACATGCAAATCGGTGGTCAAGTCAATGAATAATTTTAAGAACAAAAATGAAAAAAATGAATCTCAAAGCGACTATGATACCCACGATATAGTCAGTTTCCTTAAATTTGTTTCAGGAGTTTATGCGCATTACAATTCTTTTAATGATATAAAATATTTATAGTTCGTAATTTGATCATACGTAACATATATCTACATATGTACTATTTGCCACTACTACAAAAAAAGAGATTATACACGGACAATAAAGGAAGAGCTACACGGATTTCCTACCGTGTTTAAATCGAGGGTGTACGATTAGTTCAATAACTACACACGGACTTTTGGCCGTGTGCAATTTTAAAGATTCTACACGTATAACTTCACAAACAGCCGTGTACAAAGACCAGAATGTGTCGCACTCCATTTACCGAGCTACACGGATATTACCTAAAAAACCGTGTACGATTCTTTTTGTACACGGACTTTTAACGAAAAAACCGTGTAGCTTGACTCTTTCTACACGGACATTTAGTTAAATGTCCGTGTAGCTCTCCTCTTTCTACACGGACATTTAACTAAATGACCGTGTAGCTATCTTTTTTCTACACGGACTTTAGTTAAATGTCCGTGTAGAAAGTACATTTTTTTTTTTTTTGTATTTTTTGTTTTTCGGCTAGCCTCCAGTTTTGCTAGCCATTTTTGTTACAGAACTATATATTCCAGATTTTCCAGATTTCATATAACAAGAAATCCATATTTTCCAGATTAGCAATAAATCCATATTAGCAAGAAATTCATATTTTTCAGATTAGCCAGAAATCCATATGCAATAAATTATACAATATTCATATACACCAAATTATACAAAATTATGCAAATCCATATCGAGGATTACAAAATTCCATGGCAAACCACCTTGCCCACATGCACCGCACATCGTCGATCTGATCCTTGGTGTAATGCGCTTGTTTTGTCACATTCTACAAAATTATAATTTGATAATAGTTAGTATTTCAGAAAAGGTAGATATCAATTGCTTATTATATAGGAAATTCATATGAAGTACATACCGCATCTGGGAATTCGAATTGTATTCTTTCGACAAAGTCAAACATGAATATCATCGTGTAATAAGCGCATTCCCAACCCTCCTTCTGTTGCGGGCACTGAAATTTACATTTAGCGGCATTTGTTAGAATGACAATAATTTTTTTAACAAGATATGAAATTTCTAACTCAAGGCCGTGTGCTCACCTTCAAGTACTTCCAATTCAACTTGCTTTTCTTGCCCGGGCCCGTGCTATGTGATCCTCCCTCTTTAATATATTTCACAAAAGCCCTTACAAAAGTGAGTGAATGTAATTAGCAATTTTATAATTTGATATGATTGAAAGAAATGCAAACCTATAGAATTATTATTGCTTACTTATTCACAAAAGGCAAGATAACTTTGCAATTGGCAGCCGCGGTCCTTCCTCCTGGCTTACAAGAATCAATAATTATGCCCGTGCTTAAGTACGGCACAATGAGAATCGTGCACCAATGTTTGCTGTTGGATCGAGGAGAAGAATTATAGTACTTTAGCATGAGAATGAATTTCTTTATACAATTCTTTAATTAAAATATAAACAACACATAAGTTAAGATTAGAACTAACCCCTCGTGGTATGGCATGAGAATGAATTTCTTCTCCTCCGCCTTAGCACGATGCATCGCAGAACACATGTACTCGATAGCCATATCCGGATAATATGTCGCTGCCGTACCACTCACTTTCTCGGGGTCCAGAAACATGCACAAGTTCTTCCTTTGAACCATCTCATCACAGTTTCGGACTAGCTTCCTGAAAACTCATCATATTGTAATTAGAATATATATTTGAGTTCTATACAATAATGAAAATATTTTAATATCACTAACATGAGGAAAATGGTGATGTGTGAAACATCGAGCCATTTGTCGGATGACGAGTGGTGGAAGAGGTCCTTGAAGTCTCTGAACGACAGCAGGAGCTCCCTGCCTTCGTGTAGAAACATCCCAGGTGGGACAGAGATGACGATAGCCTCCATGCCGTCGGGCGCCGTCATCAAGTAGTCGTGGAGAAGGCGCAACTCATTGGGCAAACAGCTGTATTCTTCTTCTGTGACCATAGGACGGGGCGGTGATTGTGGCGCGTCAGCCCCGACGTTGCAAGCCACCTCCTGACGTACCGGTGACATCGCCGTACCGGTGACATCATCTCCTCGTGTCTGTATCAAGTTATAGATGTATTATTCTAGTATTTCAAAAAGAATGAGTTGAACGTAACAAAATAAATGAGTTATTTTATGGATTACCTGATCCAAAACAATCTGACTCTTGGGCCATTGGACAAATGACATCCGTGCGTCATCAAGCACAACCGCTTCGTCGGTAGGGACAGGAAGGGGTACGCGCTGCCATCCATCCACGACTAACTCAACCTGCACGCATGCATGGTCGGGTCTTAGCTGAGTATGGTGTACACTTTTGGCGAGTGGATGTACAACGCCCTTAGCAACGAGTATAGAAACACCGCCATTCCGCAGGATGAGGTCGCATGCTCTGGGGTCCTGCAAATTTATAGGAAAGTTGTTTATTTTAGTGATGCGATATTGTATAACAAGGTTGCAAACATGTTTTAAATACCTTTAGATTATGAAGAAGTATTGATTACCTTGAGATTATCCAAATCGTCGTTCGCGCCCCACGTGCCGGATGCTTGACTACTTCGCCGAATTCCCGACGAAATGGGAGGTGGTTGCTCGGATGGCTGCGTAGTTGCTGATCTAATTTGTGTCAACATTGCTTCCATCTCAGCAAACCTTGCGTCGTACTCTTTGCTCACCTCCGCGCGTATCTGCGCAACTATCTCGTCTTTGTTTACCTTGGCACGCGATTTTCTTCGAGGTTTTTGTCCCTCCACTCGGAACACCTCCTTCCAGCCCCTGTAGACCCCTACACCCCTTACTCGACCCGGGTGTTCTGGATTCTCGAGCGCTGCGGACAAGGAATCATTTTGTCGTTCGACACTCCGGGCACCCGAGTTGACCTCCTCCTCCACTTCCAACTGTTCAAGTAGAAGAATTAGTTAAAGCAAAAGAACAATTGATGTACTTTCGGAGTTATAAATGACTCTTACCATTCTTTGAGCCACGCTTTGCAAATCCGTTGGGAGTACTATCCTCCCGTCAGCGGTTACCTCGGCTCTACCCATGACCCAATCTTTGCCCCTAGGATTTTGGATCCTAACCACGGGTGAGTCAGAATCCTTGTTCGCGTCCAGGACTTTCCTCCATTCTGCCGTCTTACCCTCGTAACCACCTGACCCTAGATGGTGTGGATACTTGTTAAAGGCAACGGTCATCCTGCCTTTATTACTTTTTGCCTTCACAGAAACAAGACAATAACGATCAGTTAGTTTTAGAAAAAAGAGTACATATCGAGAAAGAATAAGCATAAATTTGGCACGAGTTAGATACCTTGAACTCTTCGGTAGACTTCAAAGCTTGAAACGCATCCCAGTCCTCTTGTTTTAGCCATTTGTAGTAGCCGACCGGATTTCTCCCTTTCTCCATGAACTCCGTCTTCAACGTGCTCTTGTATTGCTTCCAACCATTGTTCATAATCTTCAAAGTCTTCTCCTTTGGAACATCATTCTCGATGTTCCACTGAGCCTGATTGACACAAAAATTTAGTGTATTTAAGTATAGATCATACATAAGTGAAAATTCAAGAGAAGAGTTGTTAGGCACTTTACCTTCACCGCGTTCCACCACTCGTTCTTCACCTCATCCTCAAAATGATCCCATCTCTCAACAAGGATACTCGCATTTTGCCTCACGAAGCTCGTACACCAATTTGAATATTTCTGCCGTTTTGGTCCCTGCGCACGCCCGTCTTCTGTGAACCAGATTTCTTGATGGGTCTGCTCGGACGTCCTCGTGCACATTGTCGGCCCTCTCCTCCTTCTTTCTGATGAGGCAGTAGCTTGCTGCTCCTCTTCTGCCATCATCTCGACGTACTCATCCTCATCCGACATGGTTCTGCATGAAATTAAAGATCAAATCATAAGTGACCAATAATTGATATGCTTGTACAAAAATTGATATTCTTGTTCAAAATATCATAGGTATGACCAATAATGAAAACCTAAATTGATATTATTGTACAAATATGCTAAAATTACCTCTTGCTAAAATCACCTCTTGCTAAAATGAACATAAAATAAAATTGACTAATCTAAACCTCTTGCTAAAATCACCTCTTGCTAAAATACCCTAAATTAATCAATTTTTGGCAAAATACCCTAAATCATATAACCTAGATTAATCAATTAACCTAGATTAATCAATTTTTGGCACAATTTTTGACATATAACCTAGATTAATCAATTAACCTAAAATACCCTAAAATACCCTATATCATATAACCTAGATTAATCAATTTTTGGCACAATTTTTGACACAATTAATGAATCAACTCAGTTTAAAGCACCAGATTAATCAATCAACTCATGAAGAATGGTGAGGCACCAGAACTTAAAAGACCCTATATCATATACCCTAAAATACCCTAAAATACCCTATATCATAAAGCACCAGATTAATCAATCAACCCTATATCATATACCCTAAAATACCCTATATCATATACCCTAAAATACCCTATATCATATAACCTAGATTAATCAATCAACTCAGTTTAAAGCACCAGAACCCCTATTGCAAAATAATAGTAGAGAGAGAGAGACGCTAACCAGAACCCCTATTGCAAAATAATGGTGAGGCAAAATGGCGGCAAGGCGGTGAAGAGCTCGGAGTAGGCTTTCGAGTAGCTCTGTGAGGGTTTTTGGAACTGAACCGCTTAATTCTCTGTGAGGGTTTTCGGACTTATGAAAATTTTGGCAGAGAAGGATTTCGAAATAATAGTGTTTTCCTCATTATACACGGACTTTTAACTTAAAAGACCGTGTACAAAGAGCTTTATACACGGACATATTCTAAAGTCCGTGTGCAAATATCCTTTCTACACGGACATCTAGCTAATAGTCCGTGTAGCTCTCTTCCATTTCTACACGGACTATTAGCTAAATGTCCGTGTATAAATAGGTCCGACAGGCGGGTCCCAGGTTAAGTAAAATTTCAGATTTCTAATATTTATAAAGTAATAATATATTAAGTAAAATTTCAGATTTCTAATATTTCTAAAGTAATAATAAATAAATTATGTACTTTCAGATTTCTAATATTTAAAAAATTATACCGATATTTGTACCAAGCAACTAATATTAAAATCTAATAATGAAATTTTATTTATTTTATTTTATTATTAAATGTATTAACTAATATTTTCAAAAACTAATACTAATATTTGATAATATTATAAGCATTAAACATAATCCTTCATTGTTGCAATATTTGATAATATTTGATAATCCTTCATTAAACATAATCCTTCATTGTTTCAAAAACTAATACTAATATTTGATAATACTAATACTACATTATGCTTTTTTCCTTATTTCCCTCTTTTTTTCCTTTTTTTATTTGATATATTACAAGCTAAGGTTGCAATATTAAAAGCTACACGGTCTTAAACAAAATAAATATTACACATTATGCTTTTTTTTTCCTTTTTCTCCTTTTTTCCACTATTTGAACAGTACCCTCGGCCCATAATCCTTCATTGTGGTCGGACCGCATGTAGTCAGCTTCGTCTACCCCTTCAAGTGTTGCTACCTCAGTTTGCACATCAGTACAAAATGGAGGTACTTCGTCGAACTGGTCGTACTCTTCTTCATCGACGACATTTTCTACCCCGACAATCCTTCTTTTTCCGGATAGGACGACGCTCAACCTGGCATCACTCGGGTCAGTGGCATAAAAGACTTGGGTGGCTTGCTTGGCGAGTATAAACGGATCATCAACATGCCCAACCCTGTTTAAATCAACGAGTGTGAACCCGTCGTTATCAACTTTAACACCTCGGTCTTCGACCCATTGACACCGAAACACGGGAATGCTCAGGCGAGGACTGTAAATGAGCTCCCAAATTTCTTGAATAACGCCATAATATGACTTTGATGCTATTACAGCCCGGCCATCTCCGGATCTACTGAATTCTTGAGAGGTCGCCACCAACGTCACCCCACTGTTTTGCATCGTGCTCTTATCACTCTGGGATTTAGTATAAAATGTATATCCGTTAATCTCGTATCCTTGGAATGTTCTAACAACAATTTGGGGTCCTTTGCCAAGCAGTTTAACAATTTCAGGTACGGGGTGTGACTGCACTCTTTCTTTCAGCCATCCTATAAAAGAACGATTATGCTCGTTAGTAAGCCACTTCTGACTCCTCGTGTAGTTTTGTTGTTGAAGGATTGTCATGTGCTCATCTATGTAGGGAGCAACATCTGTCATGTGTTGTAGTACAATAAAATGTGCCTTTTGTAGTTCATTTAGATCAGCAACTACGGCTCTCAACCCAATTGTCCCGACTCCTTGGAGCCTTCCCTCGTATCGAGATTTTGGAACGCCAATAGGATCCACACCGGTCAAGTAGTTGGTGCAAAAATCAATCACCTCCTCCGTAGAATATCCTTCTATAATGCTGCCTTCGGGTCGATGTCGGTTCCTTACGTATTTTTTCAAGATGCCCATGTATCTCTCGAATGGATACATATACCGAAGGAACACGAGACCACAAATCTTAATTTCTCTCACAAGATGAACAACAAGGTGAACCATGACATCGAAAAAAGATGGCGGAAAATACATCTCAAGTTGGCAAAGAGTAACGACGACCTCCTTTTGCAAAGAGTCCAATTTTAGAGGGTCTACCACTTTGGAATTTATTGCATTGAAGAAAGAACAAAGCTTCGTAATGGTTTGACGAACGTGCTTTGGTAAAATTCCCCGAATTGCAACCGGAATTATATGTGTCAGTAAAACATGACAGTCGTGAGATTTCAGACCGACCAGTTTCAAGTCCTTCATCGACACCAACTTCTTAATATTCGAAGAATATCCTGATGGGACTTTTATACCATTGAGGCATTCACAGAAGCTTGTTTTCTCTTTCTTTGACATTGTGCACAGTGCGGGGGGTAGGTATGTGCGCTTCCCTTTCTCCTGCGGTGCGAGCTCGGGTCGTATTCCCATCTCTACCATGTCTTTTCTCACTTTAATACCATCTTTCGTCTTCCCCGGAATGTTCAATAATAAACCAATTAAACTGTCACAGACATTTTTTTCGACATGCATGACATCTAGGCAATGCCTCACTTCTAAATATTTCCAGTACGGTAGCTCCCAAAATATGGACCTCTTTTTCCAAATATTCTTCGGTAGTGCTTTGGCGCATTTTCCAAAAACAACATCAATGTTTTTTACCCGTTCGAAGACACTCTCCCCGTCTAATGGATGACGAGCCACTCCAAGCTCAATTTTCCCGTTGAATGCCATCTTCTTCTTACGATATGGGTGATTAATAGGAAGAAACCTACGATGCCCCATGAATACATTCTTTTGACAATTTTTCAACCTCAGCACCTGCGTGTCATCTTCACAGATCGGGCACGCTTTTGCTCCTTTACAAGTGTAACCCGACAAATTCCCGTACGCGGGGAAATCATTTACGGTGCAAAACACCATGGCCCGCAAGTTAAAGGTCTCTTTCATATACGCATCCCACACTGGGACGCCATCACGCCACAATTTTTGGAGGTCCTCGATTAATGGTGCGAGATATACATCTATGTCATTTCCGGGTTGTCTGGGTCCTTGGATTAGTAATGACATCATTATATATCTGCGTTTCATGCACAACCAAGGAGGAAGATTGTAGATGCATAAAAGAACTGGCCAAGTACTGTGCCGACTGCTCATACTTCCAAACGGACTCATTCCATCTGAGCTCACCACAATCCTAAGGTTCCGCGGTTCAGAACCAAATTCTTTGAAATGTCTGTCAATGTTTCTCCATTGAGGAGAATCAGCCGGGTGCCTTAGTTTACCGTCATTTTTGCGCTCTTCTTCGTGCCAGCGCAATAATTTTGCATCTTTGGGATTCGCAAACAACCGTTTGAATCTCGGTATTATCGGCAAATACCACAACACCTTAGCCGGAGGTCGGCCACTTGTGTCCTCGTTACAATCATCAGTGTCCTGGTCCTTACGACGTTTATATCGTGAAACACCGCATTTAGGACAGACATGCATGGCCTCGTACTCGTTACGATACAATACACAGTCATTCGGACATGCATGTATTCTTTGGATCTTCAACCCCATTGGACATATCAACTTCTTTGCCTGATATGTTGTACCGGGTAACTCGTTGTTATCTGGGAGCATTTCTCCTAAAAGCTGTAATAAGGACGTGAAACTCTTATCGCTCCAACCATTGTCTGCTTTTAAGTTTAATAATTTCAACACAGCTGACAGTTTTGTAAATTTGGTACACCCGGGATACAACGGCTTCTTGGATTCATTAGACAAATTTTGAAATTTATCATAATTTTTATCACTAATTTCATCTTCCACATCACGTAACATATCCTCCAAATTTTCAGTAAACTCGTGTTCTACATTTTCATCAAAATTCCTCTCCATCTCATCATCGTCATTTTCGGGTTCGACGTTAATATCAGAATATTCGGCACTCTCATAATCCTCGTTCCAATCAAGTTCAAAATTATCAGAAATTCCAACATTCTCATCATTCAATTCACGATTACAATCCTTATTGGCACTACTACTTTCCCCAAATTTCTCACCATGCATGAACCAACATGTATATCTCTTCTTAAATCCCCGACAAATCAAATGAGCTCTAATTTCTTCGATGTCCAAAAATCTTAATAAATTTTTACAATCTTTACAAGGACATAAAATGTCTTCTTCTTTTTTATTCACTCTATAACTCTCAGCAAATTTTATAAACTCATCAACGCGAACCAAATATTCTTCACTGTCACGTCGCATTTCATACATCCAGCTTCGATCCATCTGTAAATTAAATTAAAAAAATGATTTGATCAATTAATCATGCATGGTCAACATTCTCCTTCGTGTACAAAATTTTGGGCTTACAAAGGGCCGGTTTACAATCCTAACCCACTCTTTGAATATTATGTCTCATATGTGAACACATATTAGCGAGATTTAATTAGTATTTGAGAAAAATTCGGCAGCATTTCCCCTTAACTCCCCAAGTATGCGTACGAACCACATACTCGTAGGAGCAATAAGGGAAAATACTGTCGAACTTTCCTCAAATACTAATTAAATCCCGCTAATATGTGTTCACATCCTAAATGAGACATAATATTCAAAGAGCAGTCCCAAAACGGGGACTATCCAAAATTAATCCCTATTGGATTAATTTTGAACGGGCATGGACCTAAAAGCATCTAAAGGTCGGTTATTGGACCACAATACACTAATTAATTACATCTAAAATTAAGAATTCAAGCATGCATGAAATGACCTAAATAAGCCTAAATAACAGAAAATTAGAGAAAGAAAATGATTTAAATACATATTACTAACCTTAGAAAGATGGAGAGGAGAAAATACAAACTTAATTCAAAGATCTCAGATCTCAGCTGCTGGCCTCGATCAATTCGCAGAAATAAAAAGCACAGTTCGATATGTATGAACTAAAAACTTGATCAAAACGGCGCTCTGGAAGGGAAGATAATAAAACCCTACACTATTATACACGGCTATTTAGTTATATATCCGTGTAGCTCTCCTCCTATTTCTACACGGCTTGTTAGTTATAAAGCCGTGTACAATTATAAGATTTATACACGGCTATTTAGTTATATATCCGTGTAGCTCTCCACCTATTTCTACACGGCCTTTTAGTTATAAAGCCGTGTACAATTATAAGATTTATACACGGCTATATATCAAAAAACCGTGTGTAATGTTCCTACACGGCTTTGTATTAAAAGTCCGTGTAGCTCTCTCAATTATTTGCACACACACTTATTTACACACGAATTTGTGGTTTCTAATAAACCGTGTAGCTCTCTATAATAATTCGACACTGATTGTTAACTAATTATCCGTGTAGAAATCGTTCAGATCTTTTGAACTCATATTTTGTACACTGTTTTTAATATAATTGCCAAATCCGTGTACAATGTGCAGTGTACAAAACCAGTTTTTGTAGTAGTGTGCATACTTCTTGGATTAAACTAATCAGAAATTTCTTTTTAATTTTGCATTGTAACTTGCTGGAGGATTAAAGTATGTCAATACATTAATAAGTACTGAATTTCCATATTTATTTTATAAGTTGGGACAGCTTAGAACTTCGAGCGATTTTAGGTGGATTGAGGGGAGCGCATGCGGTTTAGGATAAATTTCTAATTTTTTAAAGCGATTGGTAACTAAACTATCTTTATACTATTAGTTGGTGGTGCTTAAAAAAAAATTTATTTTTTAAATTACATGCATGTATATGATTAATTTTGCAGGTCATTTTTGAGTTAATGGTGCTAACGTTGTGATACAAAAGGTCTTTGATTTGATTAATGACTAAAGAAAGTAAACTAATTAATGCATGACTTAGTAATTGAATGACAATTTTTTTTTGTCTTTTTATGATTGTAGTTGTTATTTAGGTTTATGTAAAGTCATATTGCAACATTTTTTTGGTGCTTGACGGCTCATATTTTGACAACCAATAATTAAAATTCAATTACTAAAAGTTGTTGGATACTTACATATATGATTATTATTAATTAACTGAGCAAATTAGACAACCTGTCATTAAAGTCACTCTTTATTTCTTCAAAATTTAGTCTAAAGTTTTGATGTTTTCGTTTTACTCTCTAATATTTTAAATTATACTGAATTAGTTTTGCTAGCACCTAGTTATTTATACTGACTTAGTTTGATGATAATAACGCTAAATGCATATAAAATTAAATCTTAGTGTACAAATTGAAATACATATTGTGACATCGCATTAGGTCAACAATTGCATGATAATTGAAACACTAAGTCTGATGTCTCGCTTAATTTGATTTGTATAACTAAATATAATGTTTTTGGTTCTTTTTACAAGCTATAAGGTGATCACTGATATACAAATTAACATCAATTATAAGTTCATACAATTTTATTATCTCCAAGTAAACACGGAAACATGCAAACTAAAATTTTTAAAGAAGGGTTAGAATATATATACAGAAAATATTTTTGTGATGCATTGTGGGATCTTTTCATCCGACATTTTTATTAATATCCAAAGTTTAATACAAATTATTAATTATACCCAGAATCCGATCAATTATCGAAATATACCCAAGCCGGTCATTTTCTGGCCGGCTATGTACCCTCCCTAAGCCGGCCAGAAAATGGCCGGCTTGGTATTTTTTTTTTTTAAGAGAGACACTATGAAAATCAAAATATTGAAATTTAACACTGAAAATTTGAAATTTTTTGTTTAATTTTTTGTTATATTACTTCTTTTGATATAATTAGCATATTTATACTAAAATACGCTATATTAATTGAAATTATATTGAATAACACTATATTATGTTAAATTACGCTAAATTACATTACATTACAATACGCTATATTATTTTTTATGTTGTGCTACTATTTTAATGTTGTAATATTTTCTGTTTAGCATTATCATGATAATTTATTTTGATCTGTAAAATATAAAAATAGTACCATAAAAGCACACATACACAAGAACCGAAATATAGGATAATCCAAATATACCAAACATAAATAGTATATGAAATAAAATAGTACAAAACTAGTAAAAATACAACTAAAACGGAGAGGGGGAATATCGCTGAGCCGGTACTCCGGCGTTCGCCCGGCGCCAGCGCGGCCAGGCTCCGTCTCTCTCGGGCTCATCTGGGGCATCGACAGACCTCAGTATCTGCTCGGCAGTATCCCATCTGGCATCGCCCGTGGAGACTGTCGGTACTGGCGGAGGTGTAGCGAAGATAGATGCGGCAAACTCAGTCCCAAAGGCAGGCTGAGTATGAGACCCGCTACCACTAGCCTCTTCATCATGCGGCATCTCTGTGCCATATCGGGGCCATGCCGGTGCCGACATGAAACTCTCCTCGAACTCATGGAGACTGCACGAGAGGGACTCGTACTCAGAAGTATCAGTCTCCGCAGGTGGTGGCTGTGGCGGCATCTCTGCTGGACCCTGCAATCATACACATAAATTATTAAATTTGATCTGAATGAAGAAATTTATTAAAACCTGACAGATACTGAAGTATGACATACATGAGGCTGCACCGGACGTCCATGCTCGTCGTACCATGCCGTCCACCCAATGCCGGACAATACCCAACGATGGTAGTCCCACTCTGGATGTGAATCGGGGGAAGATGGCATATCATCAAGCAGAACCGGGCTCGGATCGGGCTCCTGCGGATCTATCTCACGCCAGTTGATGTTCTCTCTGGCGTCTCGCAGCATACCGATGATCTTTCCACCGTGCCCGGCATCCTCAACCACATTCGCATTCTTCTTGAGTGTGCGGTACCCAAGCCGTCTCCAGTTCTTCCTTCCTAGCATGCGGATCCCATGCCCGCACTCCTTGATCGCGGCCAAAAGCTGAAAAAAAATTTGGCATGTCAGATCAAACCTTGATATACTACTAAGTTAGACCAAAACTATGTGGTTTTAGGTGCTTTACCTGGCGAGCCCATGCACGACCGTTGGGATGGTAACCATCATCCGTTTTGATCCTGTCGCGAAGATGGGCACCGTAATCACCCTGCAGATAGACACTCGCCATGCAGACCTGCGTGTACCATACATCGTACCTCAACTGGGGATCCCCCTGGGTCTGCTGATACACATCTGGCTCGTGATAGAAGTCCATATACTGAGGATCCTGGGCCGTCCCGTAGTATGCATCGTAATGGGTGCTCCAGTCCCTATCCAGACGCCCTCGGTGGGTAACGCTGTAAGGAAGACGTTAGTTGCAATAAAAAGCTATCAAGTAATATGATGTATTTAACAATAAATACAATAGACTACGACTTACCTGTGCAGGGCTCTGTGCGTGGAACTCGGCAAAGATGGGTCTATGGGAATCAACGCCACTCGACCAAACTGGCGGAGCACCCGATCTGGGTAGTGGTGCTCCACTGTCCAGAAATGTATGAGTGGACCTCGATAGAACCACATCTCCCGCTCCTGCTCGTCAGTCACACTGCCCGGCAAGAGGAACTCCTCGTACAACTGATCGTACGGCGTCCACTCAACAAGAGGCTCAGGCAAACTCTGAAGCTCTGACCGGACTGGCCTGATCCCGACGGTAGCACCGTGGGTCCGATCCTGGTAGTGGTGGAAACCGTACCACTTCTTGGCGTATGCCGGGCAGTGAAACACATTTGGCTCTCCCCAATCCGGCGCCTCATTAGGGATAGGACGGCCCACCGGTAGCCGTGACCACGACCAGTGCTGAAGCAGGAGTACCGGCCCGTACATCTGCTTCGCCCCAGGCTACATTTTCAAGAACATTACACGTCAGTGTATTTTGATGGATTGATTGATTAAATAATTTACACTAAAATAAGAGTTGGTGACTTACCTCACTACTGCGACACAGGTGGGAGTACAGATACGCCAGGACAGCTCCACCCCAGTTGTACGACGACGGCTGCTCAATGTCCATCAGCAACGGGAGATACATCATCGGCACCTGATCATCGCTGGAATCAGGAAACATGACAGAACCAAAAAGGTCCATCACGTAGCCCCGTGTATATCTGCAATACAAAACATATAAAAATTCTAATAGAATCATCGTATTATAAATTAATTAGTAGATATTAATAAAAATTTACCTCTGAATCCCCTGCTCGGTGGAATCTGCCGAGAGACCCGCGATGAAGTGCTGCCGTAACCTCGTCATCCGCAAATGGAACTTCGACCTCCCATGTTCCCCAATGATATAGGAAGGATCAGCCCCCAATAACTCCTCGACATAACCTGCGAAGCTGGTGCTGTCAGAGACGCCGCCGACGGGTGTGCCACGGATAGACAAACCCCAGAGAGCACTCACATCCTGGAGAGTCACTGTCATCTCTCCAAATGGCATGTGAAACGTGTGCGTCTCGGGACGCCATCGCTCCACCAGTCCAGCGATGAGAGATGCATTGATGATGCTCTTCTCTGTCCGCACGATGTCCACAACCTGGTAGAGACCCAGGTTGACGAGGTACGGCTCCATCACCTCGTAGTACCTCATGTGAACTCACCTCAACTTCACATCTAGAAGATCCGTGTCCTGCGTTGAAAAATGTAATCCGCATGGTGACAACATAATAAAATTTAAATCCAACAAAATTTAATGAAAATATAAGAAAAGGAACGTACCTCACGAGAAGCCAGTGAGACTCGGTGCTCGCTGTGGGGAATCCACAAGAGAGGACTGATGTGCTCCGTGCTGCTAGTACTGATCGGCTCGTCCACTACTGGACGCTGGGTAGGCCGTGCTCTAGGCATCCTGATATCTAAAATAACCTAAATTCGGTGAAATTACGCTTGATCAGCATAATTATGGTAAAAAGGCCAAAATATTGGTCATCTGTGCTAATTACACTAAATTATGCTTAATCAGCCTAATTATGGTAAAAAAGACCAAAATATCCTAAAAATTGGTTATCTGTGCTAATTTCGGTAAATTACGCTTAATTAGCCTAACTATGATAAAAAAGACCAAAATACCCTAAAAATTGGTCAAACGTGCTAATTTCGGTAAAATTACGCTTAATCAGCATAACTATGGTAAAAAAGACCAAAATACCCTAAATATTGGTCAAACGTGATAATTTCGGTAAAATTACGCTTAATCAGCATAATTATGGTAAAAAAGGCCAAAATATTGGTCATCTGTGCTAATTACACTAAATTATGCTTAATCAGCCTAATTATGGTAAAAAAGACCAAAATATCCTAAAAATTGGTTATATGTGCTAATTTCGGTAAATTACGCTTCATTAGCCTAACTATGGTAAAAAAGACCAAAATACCCTAAAAATTGGTCAAACGTGCTAATTTCGGTAAAATTACGCTTAATCGGCATAATTATGGTCAAAAAGACCAAAATACCCTAAATATTGGTCAATTGTGCTAAATACACTAAATATTGGTTAACTTAGCTAATTACACTAAATTACAACAATATAATCTAAATTATAACACCTGAAAACCTAAACCCTCACTAGTGGAAAAACAGGAATCAGGATCGGCCCATCTGGATCGGCTACAACAAACAACAGATACTAATACCTATCTGGATCGGTTTCAACAATGAACCCGATCTTAAAAGCTAATGCAATCGGATTTACAAACTTATAGGATCGGTTCTAGAGTGACAAACCGATCCAGAAACTATCTGGATCGGTTCTAATATAATAACCGATCCTGATTTATCATATATTAGGATCGGTTGTTACACTGGAACCGATCCTGATAGTATCAGGATCGGTTATAATAAACAACTGCTCCTGATTGTTCAATATTTGGATCAGTTGATCAGTTCTTAGTTAGAACCGATCCTAATACATAATCTAGGTAAGATATTTTTATTTCCATAGAAAGATTAAATTTTTTTTAATTCCATAGAATACAAATATGAGTTATATATACACATGAAATGCTAAATTGGCCGATATTTCAGTGGCATTAGATTGAATCGAATTGAGCACTCCAGAAAGTCGGTTTGGATTGTGACTATCTCATTTTCTTCGCCAGTTTTGTTTTGAGGAGATATAGGATTCAAAGTTTTTCCTCCCTTGATTTTGCTCTAAGATGGAGGATTCAAAGTCTTTCCTCCCTTGATTTTGCTCTAAGATGGAGGATTCAAAGTCTTTCCTCCCTTGATTTTACTCTAAGATGGATGATTCAAAGTTATTTCTTCCTTGGTTTTACTCTGAAAAGAAGGAATATTTAAAGTCTTTCCTCGATGAAATTATGAAGTTATTAATTAGAAACGAGAGAGTTTTAGTCTTCTCTCACAATATTGAGCCTTCAAAACTCTTGATTAAATCTATAGAATTAATAATGTTTTGAATAGGGTGAAGGGAATGAAATATTATTTTTCTATGGAGATCAAGATCTCTCGGTGAGATTAAAAATAATTGATAAATTCAATGTAGATAATGAGGAAAAAAAAGCGGGTGCTACTAGATAGCCAATGCATGTGCTGAGGGGATCAGCCTGAGAGCCGCGTCGAGAATAATGCTTCTTGATTATGAGTGGAATCCTGCCAAAACAAAACAAGCAATAGCACATGCATCTCGGTCCGGCCAAGAGAAGGTAATTTATGCTTATCTAGAGTTGGCTGCGGGTTCGTGGGAGGAGAGTAAATATGAGATTAACAAAAAGAAAGCTCGGATGTCTAAGATGGTAATTTTATTAACTAGGGACATGCGTAGAGTATTCAAGTGCTGAGCCAGTGAAGTTGCATCCAACCTGGGCGTATACCTGTTCATAGCAGATGTACTGTGACACATTTTAAACAACTGCAGAATTTATTCTATGGAATTAAAAAAAAAATCTTTCTAGTTTCTTAAAAAAAATATCAAGATTCTTTTCAATATGTAAATAATATTAGGATCGGTTCTTTAATAAGTAACCGATCTTGATACTATCAGGATCGGTTTTATACACAACCGATCCTAATAATAAAAATTAGGATCAGTTCTTTAATAAGTAACCGATCCTGATAGTATTAGGATCGGTTGTTAATAAAAAACGATCCTATTAAATGTAATTAGGATCAGTTTTCTACAACAACCGATCCTGATAGTGATTATAAAGGTTAATTCAGTCAAACTCTCGACAGAACTTTAATTTGTCAATCCTTCTTCCTCAAGCGAGCCTCTCCTCCATTAATGAACGCAGCTCCTATCTCGCAGTGCATTAATACAGCTATCTGACGCTTCTTATCTCAGGTTCATTAAATGATCATTTCTTATCTATAGATCGCTTTTAATTCGGTTCAAAATATAAACTCTAAGGTCTAAACCCTAAATCCCGAATCCCGAAACCCTAAACCCTAAACCCTAAACCCTAAACCCCTAAACCCTAAACTAATTAGTTTTGCATATATGGTGCTTATATGGATCAAAAAACTTAAATGAACATATGGTGCTTATTTTGTCATAAACACAACTAAATGGCTTATAAATATATCAAAAATCGCATAAATGTTAAAATTAGGTACATTTTGTTGTTTTTATGTCATATGTATTTTCTTTCTCTTTTTTGTAGAGATATAATTGACATTAATTACATATAGCTCCTTATTGTTAAAAATTGTAAATTTTGGCACATACTAGCTAGTAGATTGTAGTGCTATATATATGGATTTTCATATAAAGATCAAAAAATTGTAAAATTTTGTAGATTGGCTATTGTTGAGAGATTTGGTGCAGCAGTCTTCATCTCACTCAGTACGACATCCCAAAAAAGTTGTAAGTACAACGTATAATCTAACTTTAAATAGTTTAATTTGTATGTGCATGAATATGTATTTTAAATTGATAGCTAGATTAAATGTATTTATGTTAAGTATGTAGCTAGCTAGAGTATTGTCTTATGAGCCACAACCGCATGATTAATGCCTTCAGGTCATGATACTCGTTCAAAATTAATCCATTAGGGATTAATTTTGAACAGTCTCCGATTTGGGACTGCTCTTTGAATATTTTGTCTCAATTAGGATGTGGTCACTTGTTGGTCGTGTTTTAGTATCTAAGAAAGTTTCGACAGTATTTCCTTATTAGTTCCCCGAATACTCGGGGAACTGAGGGGAAATGCTGCCGAAATTTTCTTAGATACTAAAACATGACTAACACGTGGTCACTATTGAGACAAAATATTCAAAGAGTGGGATAGGATGGTAACCGGCCCCATGTAAGCCCTATTGTGAACAGAATTTAGTACCCCAACCATGTTCTTAATTAATTGTGTTTCATTATAATTGCAGATGGACCGCCGTTGGATGTACGAAGCATCGCGTCTATCAGATGAATATATGACAGGGGTCGATGAATTTATCAGAGTTGCTACGGAAGATATGGAAAATAAGGGGAGTGCACTGATGTCGTGTCCATGTCGTGATTGTAACAATGGTCAAAAATTTTCCAAACCGAACCAAGTGAGGAACCATTTAATCCGTCGTGGATTCAAGCAAGGATATAAGTGTTGGATATGGCATGGTGAGAGTTTGCCGACCGACATAGTTACTGGCACTGAGTATCATTCATACCATACCGGTGGAAATAAAATGAATGATCTACAGGGATTAGAACCCGACATAGGTACTCGTACTGAGCATCATTCAGAATACCATACCGAAGAAAATGTTGACATTGTGGCAGACAGATGTGATAATTTTGATCAAATGTTGCGTGATTTAGAAGATGATTTTGATAATGATAAGCAGTATTGTTTATTTGAGAATTTGTACGAAGATTCTAATAAGGAACTGTATCCTGGTTGTACTAAATTTTCAAAATTGAAAGGTGTATTAAAATTGTATAACCTCAAGGCATCTAACGGTTGGAGTGATAGAAGTTTTACTGAGTTATTACAAACTTTAAAAGAAATGCTTCCGGATGGAAACGAGATACCACCTAATGTTTATGAGGCAAAGAAAATACTGTGCCCAGTGGATTTGGAAGTTCAGAGAATACACGCGTGTCCAAATGATTGTATATTATATCGAACTGAGTATAAAGATCTTCACGAGTGTCCAAAATGTGGTGCATCACGTTACAAACCAAAGCAGGTAACCAGCGATAAAAGTGATGATTACAAACAGAACAAAGGACCTCCGGTAAAAGCATTGTGGTACCTCCCCGTGATACCGAGATTCAAACGTTTGTTCTCAAATACTAAAGATGCAAAATTATTGCGTTGGCATGCCGATAACCGAAAGAAAGATGGAAAATTACGCCACCCCGCTGATTCCCCTCAGTGGAGAAATATTGACAGAGAGTTTCCCGAATTCGGATGTGACCCTAGAAATCTTAAGCTTGGGCTGAGTGCAGATGGAATAAATCCGCACAGTAGCATGAGCAGTAAGCATAGCAGTTGGCCGGTTCTATTGTGCATTTATAATCTCCCGCCTTGGTTATGTATGAAGCGCAAATACATCATGATGTCCTTACTCATATCAGGACCAAAACAGCCCGGGAACGACATAGATGTATATCTAGCGTCATTGATCGAGGATTTAAAAAAATTATGGCTTACCGGAGTGCAGATATTTGATGCATACAGTAAGGAGAAATTCACTCTACGGGCCATGCTTTTCTGCACCATTAACGATTTTCCAGCTTATGGTAATTTGTCGGGTTACAGTGTCAAAGGAGAGAAAGCGTGTCCTATTTGCCTGGACGATACAGTCGATATCTGGCTACCCAATTCCTCTAAAACCGTTTACATAGGCCATCGTAGATTTCTTCCTGCCAACCACGCACACCGAAAGAGAAAGAAAGAATTCAATGGAAAGACAGATAATACCAGAGTAAATTATCCGTTGGCTGGGAAAGCTATTTTCTCTCGAGTGAAGGATATCAAAGTTGAATTTGGGAAATTTAAAAAAAAGGTGGTGAGAAAGAAGGGGGCACCAAAAATTAGTTGGAAGAAGAAGTCAATATTCTGGGATTTACCATACTGGCAGCACTTAGAGGTTCGACACTGCATCGATGTGATGCATGTGGTTAAAAATGTATGTGATAGCATGATTGGAACATTATTGAATATTCCGGGTAAGACTAAGGACGGTATCAATGCTCGAAAAGACATGCAATTCTTGAACATACGTCCTGATCTACAGCCAGCAGAGAAGGAAAGAGAAAATGGGAAATTTTGTACATATCTAAAACCCGCAATGCATACGCTGTCAAAAGAGGAGAAAAAAAGCTTATGTGAATGCCTCCATGGTGTCAAAGTTCCATCCGGTTATTCTTCGAATATTAAAAACCTAGTTTCACTTGAATTTTTGAAATTGTCAGGAATGAAGTCTCATGACTGTCATGTTTTAATGACACAGCTTCTTCCTGTTGCAATTCGGGGTATATTGCCACCATTGGTTAGGCAGACCATCACGAAGCTTTGTTTTTTCTTTAACGCCATTTGTTGTAAAGTAACTGATCCTGATGCGTTAGATGCTCTACAGAAGGAGGTGATTGTGACTCTCTGTCATCTTGAAATGTATTTTCCACCGTCTTTTTTTGATATTATGGTTCATTTAATCGTTCATCTAGTTAGGGAAATTAAGATGTGTGGACCTGTTTTCTTGCGGTACATGTATCCGTTCGAGAGATACATGGGATTCTTAAAGGCATATGTCAGGAATCGATATCGTCCTGAGGGCAGCATTGTAAGAGCTTATGCTGCCGAAGAGGTTATTGAGTACTGTACTAATTATATGGACGATACGAAAGCTATCGGCATTCCTAAATCTCGACATGAGGGTAGGCTTCACGGAGTAGGCACAATCGGTTCAAAATTATTCATACCCGATGCTAAAACGATGTCACTAGCACATTTTCATGTTTTACAACATCTCACTGACGTTCATCCTTTGTGGGACGAGCATATGACTATCTTGCGGCAACATAATCCTAGAAAATCCGACAAGTGGTTGATTGCTGAACACAATAATAAGTTTGCAGGATGGTTTACACATAGAGTCATGCAAGCTAAAGAGGGAGAAAACATTAAAGAAATTGTCAAATTGTTAGCGCTTGGTCCAGTCCATGTCGTGAGGACCTTCCAAGGATATGACATCAACGGGTATACATTTTACACAAGAGATCAGGACGTAAAGAGTACCGTGCAAAACAGTGGAGTGACGTTAGTAGCCTCTTCGAGTGATTTTTCAGATCCTAAAGGTGCCGGACCATCGCATGCATCCATGTCGTACTACGGGTTTATTGAAGAAATATGGGAGCTAGATTATAGAACATTTAAGATCCCGTTATTTATGTGTAAATGGGTCGATAACCGTAGGGGGGTTAAAGTCGACAACGATGGTTTTATTTTGGTGGATTTCAATAAGGCTGGATACAAGGATGATCCGTTTATACTTGCAAGACAAGCCACGCAAGTGTTCTACGTAACTGATCCGGCCGATCGTTCAAGACATGTTGTCCTCTCTGGAAAAAGACGTATCATCGGTATTGATAATGTGGAAGACGAAGAAGCGTACGATCATTTTGATGAGATACCACCGTTTTCCACTGGCATGGCGTCTTTATCAATCGGTGAGGACCATGAAAATCTGGACATGCGCATTGATCATAATGAAGGAGAATGGGTTGAAGATGTTCGTGCTGGCAACGATCAAAATGAAGGAGTTCATACATAATTTTTTATTGGTATGTCGTACACAACAAATTTTTATTGGTTTCAAAATATAAAAATAAATTTAATATCAATATTGATGTTATAACATGTTGTCATTTTATTTTATCAGATGTGCATTGAAACACAGGACGATGCGAATCATGCAAGTTAATTACAATTTTTCAATATTTATGACATTTGTAATTCATTTGGTAGGTTTTCTTGTAAATTATTAGCTTAGGTTTTCTTCAATATTGTTTTTCATGGTAAATGTAATTTGTTGGCTTAGTTTTTAAAATTATTATAAGTTATTTTTTAGTAGCTAATTTTATTTCATAGACATAAGTACATTATTTTAAAGTAGCTAATATTATAATTATTTTATAAACCATAATATAAAGTATCTTATAAATTATTTAATGTAGCTAATATGAAAATTTTATAAATGTTACAAATTTATCTGGATTTGATATAAATTTCTATCTGGATTTTATAAATTCCTCTTATAAATTACTTATAAATCACTTCCTAGGAACATTTGATATGAAAATTGTTATCTGGATCGGCTGTTAATACAACAATCGATCCAGATACGAATCTGGATCGGTTGTTAGTATAAAAGCCGATCCAGATATTCAACAATCTGGATCGGTTGTTAGCTTAACAACCGATCCAGATTCTTATCTAGATCGGTTGTGGTACTACAAGCCGACCCAGATTTTTTGCTGGATCGGTTGTTAGCTTAACAACCGATCCAGATATTGTTTTTAAATCCCTTTTCCGCCCTTCTTCTCCAAAACCCTTCTCCTCCAAATACTTCTTCTCGAAAAACCTTCTCCCTCTCCTCCTCAGAATCCCTTTCCGCCGAGTGAGATTGGACATTTCCGCCGTGGAGCCCTCTCTTCCTCTTCTCCATCCAGCCCGCTACCCTCCTATCTAGTCGCCGCCAAGGTCGCTGCCAGTGCACCTCAAAGCCTAGCCGCCGCTAACCCTAGCTAGTGCACCTCAAAGCCTAGCCGCCGCTAACCTCAAAGCCTAGGCGCCGCTGCCAGTGCACCTCCTATCTAGTCGCCGCTAACCCTAGCCGCCGCTGTTTCTTCTTCTTCCCGGTTAGTGTGTGTTGTTCTTTAACTTGGCATGAACCTCAAAGCCTCTGATTTGTATAGTATTGATGCACTGATTTTGTATAGTATTGTTGATTCTTTAACTCGGCGTGAATCTCAAAGCTTGATAGTTGTACATAAATGCAATTCTTTAACTTGGCATGAATCTCAAAGCATGAGAAATAAATTGTTAGCTTGGCATGACTCTTTAGATGGATATTTATGTAGACATGCAATTCAACCCTTATTTAGCTTGGCATGAACCTCAATGCTTCATATTTGTATGGTATTTGTAATTAATAAAACACGGCGTGAATCTCAAAGCTTGATAGTTGTATATACATGCAATTCTTTAACTTGGCATGAATCTCAAAGCATGAGAAATAAATTGTTAGCTTGGCATGACTCTTTAATTAGATGGATATTTATGTAGTTTGTGTTGTAATTCTTTAAATTGTTAGCTTGGCTTCCTTATCCCTAAATTATTACTTATTATTTATTTTGAAAATGAGCAGATATGGAAGGTGGCAGTGAGCAATCCTCGGCTAAGAAACGAGGGAGAGGGCCAAACCAAATTAAGGAGAAGATCAGTGAGACAGGCAAGAAGCTTGAGATCGACAGATTTTATAGGCCTGTTGTTACCGCGGAGACAACGTCTTTTTCCACGGAACTTGGGGTTTTAGTAAGAAGGAATATTCCTATAAGGTTCCAACATTGGAGAGATGTTCCAGACAATAACAAGAAAATAATATGGGAATCAATTAAGGTAAATAACATGGTGTTAATTTCAACAGCTTTTATTTGATATTAACTAACTCCAAATCTCGATTTCTATTTGTTGGCAGCTAGGATGGGGTATAGAGGAGGACGATAAAGTGAGGAGGTACTATTATCAGAAAATGGCTACCATTCACCGAAAGTTCAGAACCAGTCTGACTAAAGCGTGGCGCAATGGTACGACCCCCGATTTTGGGAAGCTCAATATTGAACAACACGACTGGGATGAATTTGTCGAGTATCGAAATACGAAGAAATTCCAAGTATGTTTATTTTTATGGACCACATACCTTCTCTCTTATTAAAATTTGAACTCTGCACTTATAATTAAGGCCAACTGTTTCTTTGTTCAAATTGTAGGATGCCAGCCAGATTGGGAGGGAGAATCAGGCCCAAAACAAGTATCCACACTTCATGGGATCCAGAGGTTACAGCGGTGTGGGATTCCAGAGCAGGCTTAGAGATGCTATGCAGGTGATTGCAAATGAGAAAGCATCTAGTGATCCGTCTTCCCAAGGGTCAAATACTACTGCATTGACACCTGAAGAGGTTACCGATTTGTCGGTCGAGAATAGGCACGTCACGTGGAAACTTGCTAGACAGAAGCTCTCAGTAGAGACCAAGGAACGCTTCTATCCAGAAACATACGTACCGGTCATCAAGAAAATTGTAAGGATTTAGATATTGTCATTCATTAGAATACAACAAGTAATTTATTATGTTATAACATGTTGTCATTTCAGGACGAACAAGAAGCGGCTTTCAAACAAGGCTCGTTGGTCGTCGAACGACACGACGATGTTCTTGGAAGTTCTCTCCCAAATCCAGAACATTCAGGGAGGGTGAGAGGAGTGGGAGGTTTGATTTCAATGAGAAAAACATACGGCCCAACAAAGAAGAGACGCCCTTCCTTGAGGACTGAGAGGTCCGAACATGAATTTGAAGCGAGAGTGGATGAGAGAGTGGAGGAGAGAGTAAGAGGAATAGAGGAGAGACTGCAGCGAGAAATGGAGGCGAAAATGGAGGAACTGTTTCGGCATAAAATGGGCATACCAGAAAAAACTGATAGCCAAACAGTCTTTCTGAGCAGCTGTCAGTCAATCATACCGACGGCATCTCTTTCTGCTTTTCATGAGGTAATTCAAATTTAGATTTGAATCAATAGGCCTATGCGCGCCTTTGTTTCATACATATTCAGATTTTAATTTTTTTTTTGCGTAACACGTCTTAGATTCATAGCAATCATTTTATTCGAGTAGAAGTCAATATTTGTGCAGGAGGCAGAATTAAGATGCAAACTCAAGGCGGTTGTTAATGGGAATACTCTGGCAGTGGCCATAGGCCTAATTAATGCTCCAGTTAGACAAGGTGGAACAATTCACTGTAGGCCGATACCGCCCGACCATGCAAAGGTAACTGTTGATGCTGTTCAGGATGCGGACTTTTTAGCCATCCCCTTACCTGTACCAAATGACGAGATGGTAACCCTGCAAGATGCTCTCGGCAGTTCCACGGCATGGCCGATGTCCATGATATCTATTGGTTCCTCTGATGTTGAGGTATATTGTTATTACAAGTACTTATACTTCTTAATTTGTATCTATACGATAGAGTCGTAGTTGATTCAGGATTTTATCTCAATTTATTATGAATTTTGCAGGAACCACAAGTTCCTGGAGGTGGCAAAGCGAAGAGTCACTGCAAGGCATTTGATGGTATCGAGTTTGACAAGCTGGGACGAACATTCAAGCAGCTGCGTGATCGATTTTTGGAGTCTGATGGCAATCAATTAGATATCGTTCCGCCACTTGATTTTTTCCATTCAGCAGACTCCATATCTATCTATGCCGATGATTATGTCCTCTTGCTTAAACCACGGCAGTGGCTCACTGCGCCAGTTGTTCAGATCTGGATGCTGTGAGTTAATATTCGTAATAATTGCATAATTTAGTACCTTTAATTCAAATTTCACAAAATTCAGATTATCTGTATGCTTTTTTTTTTGCAGGTATTGCCACAATTTCATCAAGGAGGAATTTCCCGATGAGCAGGTTGGTTTCATGGACCCTGCAAGAACATGTGCCGACCAAATGGATCTAGACCGAGGAGCTGTCGTTCAATACATTGGGAAAGCACTCAGAGAAAATCGGGACAAGCGATTGATATTCATACCTTATCATCAGATGTTAGTGTTATATTTCGATTCTCAGTTTATTAAATTTCTTTCAATTCATTGAAATTATAAAATGTGAAATGTTGCAAACCTAACATGCAGAGATCATTGGATATTGGCCGTGCTTATGCCAAGAGATAGGGCATTGTACGTGTTCGATTCCGATAGGAAGCACAATAGAATGTTCATGATCACTGCTGCTGTTGAGGAGTAAGTGCCTTCCTAAATTTCACGTTTGTTTATTAATTTATTATTTTAACAATCTCTCGTATGTACTGATTGTTCAATGTATTCATATTTCAACAGTGCTTTCCGCATAGAATTGGATACTTCTTTAGATATTCATACCGAATGCAAGGTAATAGTTTATATTGAGATATGATATGATTATAGGTACGTACATGCAAAAATTTGTGAATATCTAATATAAGCCATTTGTATGCTCATCATACATTTCAATTTTTCTTTAAAGGTTCAGAACGATTGCGAGGTAATATTTTCTATTGAGATATGATGATTACAGGGACCTAGATGCAAAAATTTGTGAATTCTATACATTCAAGCCATTTGTATGCTCATTAACATACGTTTCAATTTTTTCAAACTTGTTATGTAGTGTCCACAACAACCATTTTCCTGGGAATGTGCATATTATGTCATGTTGCTCATGCAAGACATAATGAAGGAATTCCTCGATGTTTTTCCAACATTAAAGGTATATATGTATATATATATGCATTTATGGAATTTTTCAAAAGTAATACAAAATTAAATTTATAGTCTCTGCTATCTTTTAAAAAATGCAGAATATTCCCGCTAAGCATACCGTACAACGCTTGAGCGACTTTCGCCTAATGTGGGTGCAAGTTTTACTAAAGGAACTAAAGGCGAGTCGAACAAGTATAACAATTTAGGATGTCAAGCATGAACATGATTTATATGTAATAATTTAGGATAAGTTCATCTTTTGTGTAATATTTTAAGATGTGTATATAATGTGTATGATATTTAATTTAATTATATGTGATAATTTAGAATGTGTGATTGTGATTTAGTATTGGTATGTTGGCCAGCAAATTATATATATGGGGGCTGGCCATAATATCGAAATTGCTTTTTTTAGATTAAATAAACATCAGGATCGGTTGAAGTTCTGGAACCGATCCAGATACCAACTTTAAAAAAAAAAGATTATTCGTACAATCTGGATCGGTTTGTTACAGCCGATCCAGATAATTATTATTAGGATCGGTGATGTAAATAACCGATCCTAATTGTTAACAATTTAAATAAAGAAAAATACCCTAGGTTGGATCGGTTTTAAGAAAGAACCGATCCTGATACTGTTTAATCTGGATCAGTTGTAATTTTTAAAACCGATCTAGATTATTTTTATCGGGATCGGTCGTTTGTTACAACCGAGCCAGATTAGTATCTAATCTGGATCGGTCAAACAACCGATCCAGATTTGTTTAGTATCAGGATCGCCCCGATCAGGATCGGTTGTGGCCCGATCCTGATATCTGTCTATAACCGATCCTAATTCTTATTTTTCCACTAGTGCCTAAAATAAATAAATTAAAAATTAAATTAGATAAAAAAAAATTACCACAAAGAAGAAGAGAAAATTCGGAATTCGGTTGGGATGAGAGAATTGTGAGAGGAGAGAGAAAAAAGGGTATATATAGGGGTTAATGCGGGAAAAAAAAAGGAACATAGCCGGCCATTTTCTGGCCGGCTTAGGGAGGGTACATAGCCGGCCAGAAAATGGCCAGCTTGGGTATATTTCGATAATTGATCCGATTCTGGGTATAATTAATAATTTGTATTAAACTTTGGATATTAATAAAAATGTCGGTCTTTTCATCAATACAAAACAATAAATTTAAGAATATTTTATATCGAAAAAAAATGAAAGGAATTATATACATTTTTTTCTCAAGTATCGTTAACAAATATCACACAACAGCATATAATTTTGACATCTTGCAGCCTGCATTATTTTTAAAAAAAGAAAATTTGAAAAATTCATAGAAATGTTCTTTTTATCGAAGAATTTCAAAAAGTTGTATATAATTATGTTGTAACATTTCCTCAATCTTTGATAATTTTCACGTGAGCTACTAAAAAGGATTTCATATAAATATTCCTCTATCTTCCTTGTACACCTATTTCCGTAAATGATTTGTTTGTCGCATAAATTTTAATTTGGTCATGCGTTGGCTAAATTAATTACTGTATTAATTCCCGTCTCGCATAAAGGATTTTGCTTTTCTGAGCGTGTACAGCAAGGAAACAAAATAAACTAAATAATTTGGGAAGAACGGAAAGGGGGAGGGAGCGGCGCATCAATCCATCGATCATCCGACCAAGGATTGAGCTAGTACTCTATTAGGAGGAACGATTATAATGGCGACGAGGATGGAGCTTCCAACTAAGAGAGAATACTCAGGCGAGAAGGAGAAGGAGCAGGAGCAGGAGGCGTCGAAGAAAGCAAAGAGGGAGGAGGAGGCGGGCTCAGTCGATGAAATCATGTCAGATAGTTTTGCAGAGGAGGAAGCACAGCGGGAGGAGTGGAGGTTGATCAAAGCAAATATGGAGGAGGTGTCTGTCACACCCCCGGACAACCCGCCGCGCATTTAAGCGCAAGGCGTTAAACACATCACATACATTATCAATAATACAACCAACAAGCCACTATATTAAACAAAAAGGAGTTCACAAACAAATAGAAAGGGAAAACATGTCAGACATGGCTAATCAAACAGTTACCGCCATGTCTACACAATATATAGTTCATACAAATGTAAATTTAAAGCAAATAGTGGCTACTTTAAGAACTTCCGCTAATTCCTCACTGGCGGCCTTCCTCCATGTCTTCTTCTCCATTTCCTGGAACTCACATAAAAGATAGTGCGGTGAGAGATCGAACTATCTCTCAGTGCGGGATTTAGTTCCAGCCCGGTGTTTTTACAAATCAATGCATTTGATATCCCAAATAACAATAAAGTAAAGATTTCAAATTCCCCCCCCCCCAATTTTCCTATCAATTCAGATATGCAATCATTTCAAAATCATTTTCATCCCCGCCTCTTTTAAATTCACGTTTAAGGTTTTTAAATTCCACACTCTGGAAATCCATGCCCGTACATAGAAATCCGGCGAATCGCCACGCAAGGACGACCCGAATATCACACTCTAGATGGGCCATTTCGGGGACCCATCCGGCGAACCGCCGCGAATTTGGCGACCCGTTCTGTTCTGTTCTGCTCTGTTCTGTTCACATTTCACACTCTGGGGGTCTGTCACACACGGACAGCCTGATTTTCAAAACACATGCTGAGCCGCCTCACACGGACGACCCTAATTTAAAGAAAAACAAATCATTTACTTTCCCCATCCCCAATTCACATTCACAATTCCTATCAATTCAATTCTATGCACCAAGAACTCCTATCATGCAATTCTAAAACAAAATCAAACGAATGTTCGACATCCACAACATGCAGTTTATCTACCAGATTTGAAAAAAAGATTTCTTACCTCAATCCACGCATTTGTATATTATTTGTAAAACAAGACCAGGAACCCGCACCTGTATTCTCACTGACTTCGTTTGAGCGTGTGTCGGTATCTCGCGTATTCGCAGCGTCTCCTAAAATCTCGCGGTTTGCTCCTAAGTTTTAACACATTTAATTAGATTCTTATTTTCCATTTAATCCAAATGATTCATAATAATTTAATACCCTAAATCTCGCATGATATAGTTCTACTCACGATTCTATTTGTATTTATGGCAACTGTCACCTAATTCACACCAATTCCAATATAAATCACAATACCTATGACTCTTAATCCATTTCCCCACAATTAAACTTAATTAAATAAACTACCACCCTCGATTCTTCCCACAAATTTCAATTTGGCATAATTATTGGGAATTAACCTCGATTCTTGTACAAATTACTTGTTTTCAAGAGATAAGAAAGTTTGAATTGAATATTAGGTTATTTGGTTTCGGGTTTGGGGTTAATGGATTCGGGTTTAGGGTTTGGTTTTAGGGGTTCGGGTCTAGGGTTTTGGGTTCGGGTCTAGGTGGTTCGGCCGGCAGGGAAGAAGGGAAGGGAGAGCACGGGTGGGGGTTCGGCTGGCGGCAGGGGGGTTCGGCCAGGGGCTGGCGGCAGGGGGGTTCGGCCAGGGGCTGGCGGCAGGGGGGTTCGGCCACGGGTGCAGGGCCGGCTGGGGTTTCGGCGCGCGGGGCAGGGGTCGGCTGGGAGGGTTCTCAGCGGGGGCAGGGGTGGTGGCCAGCGGCAGTAGCCAAGGGGAGGGGCCTTGTGGCCGGCGGTTAGTGAGAGAAAAGAGAAAAAGAGAAAAAGAGAGAAGGAGAGAAAGAGAGAAAGAGAGAAAGAGATTTTTACAGTTATGAGGAGAGAATGATTGTCTGTGGAGGGAGAGGGGAGAGGGATATATTAATTGGGGAGGTGTGGCTGAAATTAGATTAGTTTTTCTTCTAATTTTTGAGTTTGCTTAACATATGAATAAACCTATTAATATAATTTGACTAAATTTCAATTATTCGTTCTCCTAAATTTTATCATCTGTTATTTATTGACTTCTATTAATTGTTAATTTCCGATTTAATATATCTTATTATTCCTAAATAGAATTCTGTATAAATTTAATCATACCAGTATTTAGAGGCGTTACAGTGTCAAAGGAAGGAGGGAGGAAGAGAAGGTGAAGGAGCAGCTCCGGTCCAAGTGCCGAGCCCTGGAATACAAGATTTATTTTGTAAGTATATATGCGCGCTCCGCTCCCCTTATCTTTTTTTTCTTTTCTTTTCTTTGGGTACGTAATTGGATAAATCAAATCCAAATATCCAATCCAACTGTTCATTTATTTATTATTTTGTTAGAGGAGGAGGTGAGCACTGAGCACCGCACAGAGACTAAAAAAAAGAAAATATTTTACCTGTAGATAATTTGTGTGGCGATTTGAGAGTTAGTCTGGTCTGGCTGCTGCTAGAATAAATATAGCAAAATAGAAGTATTAAGCAGAAGTTGGTAAATGTTTTGCGGCGAGCATACGTGGACCCCAATCGGGCAGATGGCATTTCCTCTGAGGATGATGCACTCAGATTGTTCACTGCTGAGGAGAGGGAAATGTTTTTGAACAAGACCTTCAGAAAGAACTGGCACATGCGGCCAACTCCCGATGATTTGGACGAATACCAGCGCCTGGCTGTCTACTACTCTGTAAGTTCACAATTTTTTCAAATTTTATTTTCTTTGTTTCTATACCTTTATGCTATCTCTGGTTATAATATTATTAAGCGGCTCTAACTACATTCTTGTTTGCTACCTCTTATGCTACTCGTCAGTTTCATCGACTAACATAGTATGATAATGAAACAAGAACTTTGACATGTGCCAATGAAATTTAAAAACCAATATTTCCTTTGTTTCTTCCTTCTTGTATTCTGCTTTTTGATTGTGCTCATCTACTTCCGTCTTCATCAATGCAGGAGGACGACCCATTCTACGCATATGCTCATTCTTTTTATTACTCCTATGAATTTGACTGTAACTATCAGAAGTTCACACGAGAGATAAATAAAACAATTAAGGTGAACTCTCATGTCTTTGCACATTTTGCTGTTGTTATTGTTAATATGATGACGGTGATTACTTGAGAAAAAGCAGAAGAGGGGTTATTATTGACAATTCAAAAGTAAAATGTAATAATTTGGATGTTGACTTGCATCTCTGTTCTTAATATCTCATGAATTTGTTTATTTCCTTGGTTAGTGGGACACTACTTTGTCAGATGCAAGGGCAACAGCTGAAAAAATTTGGAAGAATTACATTCCAAATGATGTTGATACGATGCTTCTAGAAGAGAGTATTTTTGTAGGTTCCTTTTTCTTATCTTTTTTACTTCAATCTTACTGAAATTGTGAGTCTATTTCATAGTTCTGCAATAATGACCTGCTTTTTTGTACACAGCATGCTATTTCCGTGGGCTGTGACATACAAAAAGGGAAAGAGTTGGCTCTATTGTTTGTCGATATCTTTAGACGTGAAGCAGCCGGGGTTTGTATTTTCCAGCCCTCAACTGAGGATTGTATTTATTTACATATTTATTTTCTTATGCACGATTCTTTTGGTGCAAAGGGCCTTTTAATTTACTCTACTCCTGTAACACCTTTACGTAGGAGGGTTTTGTGCAAGCATTGGCGGAAATCGTCAAAGAGCAGGGGTTTGGTTGTTACCCCTTAACCAAAGTCTTAATTGAAAAAGCCCTCAAGGAAGAAAAGAAGGGGGAGGTGCTAATTTTATACGTAAAATCCTTTATATTTACCGGTTTTCCAGATTGCCTATTAATCTATCAAGGTTGGTTTACCTACTTAGCCTGACTTTATTTTACTGTCCCATATCTAGAATATTGGCTTGAAGCGTGACATGGAAGAGTTCATCGATATTCAGGTGAGTTGCTGCTGCACTACTGCAATAGTCCTCCTTTTCAACAGTAATCCAATTCAATGTAGGGCCGGTGAAATGTCAACTTGAACATGTAGATAAATTGTCCGCCTGGTATAACTTGAATCAACAAACCATCTAATATAGGTAATAAAGTTTCAAACAGGATAATTGAAGTGTTTTCATGTGATTGTAGTGTATTGTCAATATATCTAGATGTGGATGTATAGATAGATACCTGTCAACCTGGAACTACTAATTAAAGCAAGTGGCTGTGGTTCCCTAGTTAAATTGTACTTCAGAACGAATGCACGCTCAGCAGTGGCACTTGTGGCAATCACTGTGGCGGTGACACCTTTTTTTTTTATTATTTTGTTTCTCATCACGTCTTTTGATCATTTCATTTGAAATATTTTTGGGGGTTTTCTTGAGTGATATCTATTTTTTTTCCTGCTTGTTGTCATATGAACTCACACATGTAGAGCGGGAAAATATCTCCAGAGGATGACAGTCGTGTCAAGGATCTTATCTGCGATCATTTTTGGAAGTTACCATTGGAAGCTACTGGATATGATTATATTGACTACATCAAGAAGAAGAATAGTGTCGCTCGTGAGTTGAAAATTTTAAAGGATGACCAAGTGCTTGAATGAAAAATTCTTTTGGTACTTCTATGACATGAAGGTGCCTTTTAATTACCCATGTAGTTGGGGGGCTGATGTACATCATGCTTGTCCAAAAAAAAAAAAAAAACAGGATGGGTTTTTAATTTGTGGTTTATCTATTTTGGTGACACTTTTTATGTTTTTGACTATCTAGTTTAATTACACCCTTGTAGTTGGGGGGCTGATGAATTTAGATTACAACACAGTTTGAAAATTTCAATTTGATGGACAATTCCGATCCTCAATATTTTGCTGTAGCTCTGACATCTATGGTTCTTTCATGGGTATATTCTCAAGTTGATCACCTTGCAGTTAATTAAGCACACCTGGTTTAAATAATTGGAAACCAAAATGCTTATGAGAAAACACTTGCGCTACCTAATTAAGCACACCTGAGGTTGCTTTTAGTTGCTTCGTCCTAATTTTAATGCACGACTGAGTGTTTGAATGGAAATTTGTTTTGGTACTTCAGTGACACGATGGTGCCTTCCAAGTGTAGTGTAAAAAAAATTGAAAAAACCCTGAAAAATCTAACGAAAAAGTACCAAATCGAGGAACTCACTCTCTCTCTCGTGAAGGCAATGCGCGAGAACAATTTGGGTGAAGAACAGATATTGGTAGTTAGAAAGAATGGGAAAGAAAAAAGGTGACCTTTTCACATTTAACCTCATATTTTTCATTTTTACTTGAGTGGTACTCTCACAGTCTCACCTTGCCCTTTTAAGAAATTTAAGCTGGCTCTCCAATTTTCAAAATGCAACACCCTACCATATCAATTTTACTAACGCTGTTTCTAATTTGACAAGTGTGTTTTAGTTGCTTAGATTGGATTGATATATTCAATATTAAATTAATTATTATTATAATTATTATGGACTATGTTGCAGAAATGTTATTATTAATTGATATATCCAATTTTCATATTTTGGGTGCATGTCAAGAAAATTAAACGGTAAAAAATGATGTTTGAATTTAACTGTAAACTCTTCTCATCAGTAATTGATTTGTCAGCCCATACTAAAAAAAACTAAAGAGAAGAACATTGAAAATACATTAAAATAATTAGAGGGTTCTAAACTTCTAGTGTTAGTTACGTAATTAAATATTAGTTGGCTAGTTAATACTTATGTTGGACTAGTATATAAATATATAAAATCTCAGTGGTATAATAAAAGTTAGATCATACAGGTTTTAGAAAGAACCTGCATTTATGGAATTTGTCTATTTCCTAGTCACCATTAATTAGGATTTAGAGGTCCAATTAATATCTAAATAGTAGAATCTCTTATCTTGTATTAAATATGTAGATGTGATGATTCGTCAATGAAATTTCGAATTTAATATCAGCCTCTGATAAAATAGTATGTCTTTTTTATTATTTAATGCATTTGTTTTTATTTTATTTTTCTATTTATTTAGACACGTACTCGCCGACACCTCTCCAGTGCTATCTATATCACAGAATCTACGCTTCCTTCTCTTTTCCTATTATTCTCGAATTTTTTTTTAAAGGCCCTTATTTGATTTCATATACTCGATTTTCTAATTGGTCCTGATTTCTTTTCATTTTTTAAATATAATTTACGAAACTTTTGGATTGATTGATAATTGATTGGTCATGCCTTCATTTCTTTACTGATTTGATAATTCTTCATTTTATACTTATGTATGTACAAACATTTGGTTTTCTTGTCTTCAATTTTTTAAAAAGCAATCAACTCTATCATATATACTTTTATGTACATAAGCACTAAATACATTTACAGTTTGCACCATGACTTTCTGTCATGATTAACTGAAAGAAGAGAAGTGAGACAAAAACATCACATATGTGAGATAATTAACAAAATACCTATTAGAACAAATTACACATTAAATTTAACAAAGTATTCATTACATTACAAACATCATATTTAAAAAAAGTGATCAAAACAGATTTTCAATTTCCACAGCAATGCGTGGGCACTTGACTAGTTGGAAAAAAAAAATGCATGGTATAGCTTTTAACCGACATCCTAGTTTTATTAATTTATAATGGAAAAACAATTTAGGAGCATTTTATAAATAGCTGTTTCAGATCAATAATAGAAAGAAAAAAGGATCTCAAATGCATTATATAGAAAAAAAAAAGTGTGTTTACAAAATCCACCAAATAATTGAATAGAAGTTATTAATTCATTTAGAAAGCTAACGCTTACAAAATTAATGACGGTAAATGAAAGTTGACATCTGATTAAAAAAAAGATAATTATGACAGAAAGTAACTACTATGAGTCTATGACTATTTGAAATATAACATTAGATTGCTTGAGTTAATAAAAAACTAACCATATATCTGTCAAAACGAAATAAGTAGGGTATTCTATTAGAAGGAAATTAATCTTCTTATAAAATATTTATTAGGAGTTTAAAATAAAGCTTCAAAGAACGATGATGACGCAACTCGCGTGACATTTCATCCATTTTCGCATAAAGGATTTTGCTTTGAGAAAGAATTAAAGGGGATAAACGAAATATTTTAGAATTATTATTTAAAAATTGACGGGGCAATTAATTAGAAATTTTAAATAATTTGATGGGTATATACCGACGTCCGACAATTAGGCTCCAGCGTGAGCGTGTACAGCACGGAAACAAAATAAAATAGAAAACTCGGGAGTCAGGACCTAGGGTTTGGGAAGAGCGAAAGGGGGAGGGAGGGAGCGGCGCGTCAATCGATCAATCGATCAATCGATCAAGCAAGCAGAGGGAAATATTTTTGGTGCGAGTACTAGTTCTAGCCAGTACTCTTTTAGGAGGAACGATTATAATGGCGACGAGGATGGAGCTTCCAACTAAGAGAGAATACTCAGGCGAGAAGGAGAAGGAGCAGGAGCAGGAGGCGTCGAAGAAAGCAAAGAGGGAGGAGGAGGCGGGCTCAGTCGATGAAATCATGTCAGATAGTTTTGCAGAGGAGGAAGCACAGCGGGAGGAGTGGAGGTTGATCAAACCAAAGATGGAGGAGGTGTTAAAGGAAGCAAGGAGGAAACAGGAGGAGGAAGAAAAGGTGAAGGACCAGCTCCGGTCCAAGTGCCGAGCCCTGGAATACAAGATTTATTTTGTAAGTATATATGCGCGCTCCGCTCCCCTTATCTTTTTTTTTTCTTTTCTTTTCTTTGGGTACGTAATTGGATAAATCAAATCCAAATATCCAATCCAACTGTTTATTTATCTATTATTTTGTTAGAGGAGGAGGTGAGCACTGAGCACCGCACAGAGACTAAAAAAAAGAAAATATTTTACCTGTAGATAATTTGTGTGGCGATTTGAGAGTTAGTCTGGTCTGGCTGCTGCTAGAATAAATATAGCAAAATAGAAGTATTAAGCAGAAGTTGGTAAATGTTTTGCAGCGAGCATACGTGGACCCCAATCGGGCAGATGGCATTTCCTCTGAGGATGATGCACTCAGATTGTTCACTGCTGAGGAGAGGGAAATGTTTTTGAACAAGACCTTCAGAAAGAACTGGCACATGCGGCCAACTCCCGATGATTTGGACGAATACCAGCGCCTGGCTGTCTACTACTCTGTAAGTTCACAATTTTTTCAAATTTTATTTTCTTTGTTTCTATACCTTTATGCTATCTCTGGTTATAATATTGTTAAGCGGCTCTAACTACATTCTTGTTTGCTACCTCTTATGCTACTCGTCAGTTTCATCGACTAACATAGTATGATAATGAAACAAGAACTTTGACATGTGCCAATGAAATTTAAAAACCAATATTTCCTTTGTTTCTTCCTTCTTGTATTCTGCTTTTTGATTGTGCTCATCTACTTCCGTCTTCATCAATGCAGGAGGACGACCCATTCTACGCATATGCTCATTCTTTTTATTACTCCTATGAATTTGACTGTAACTATCAGAAGTTCACACGAGAGATAAATAAAACAATTAAGGTGAACTCTCATGTCTTTGCACATTATGCTGTTGTTATTGTTATTATGATGAGGGTGATTACTTGAGAGAAAGCAGAAGAGGGGTTATGATTGACAATTCAAAAGTAAAATGTAATAATTTGGATGTTGACTTGCATCTCTGTTCTTAATTTCTCATGAATTTGTTTATTTCCTTGGTTAGTGGAACACTACTTTGTCAGATGCAAGGGCAACAGCTGAAAAAATTTGGAAGAATTACATTTCAGATGATGTTGATATGATGCTTCTAGATGAGAGTGTTTTAGTAGGTTCCTTTTTCTTTATCTTTTTTTTTTTTTTGACTTCAATCTTACTGAACTTGTGAGTCTGTTTCATAGTTGTGCAAATAATGGCCTGCTTTTTTGTACACAGGATGCTATTTCCGTGAGCAGTTACATAGAATCAGGGAAAGAGTTGGCTCTATTGTTTTTCGATATCTTTCGACGTGAAGCGGCCGGGGTTTGTATTTTCCAGCCCTCAACTGAGGACTGTATTTATTTATTTATTTACATATTTATTTTCTTATGAACGATTCTTTTGGTGCAAAGGGCTTTTAAGTTACTCTACTCCTGTAACACCTTTACGTAGGAGGGTTTTGTGCAAGCATTGGAGGCAATCGTCAAAGAGCAGGGGTTTGGTTGTTACCCCTTAACCAAAGTCTTAATTGAAAAAGCCCTTGGGGAGGAAATGAAGGGGTACCCGAAGGTGCTAAATCAAATCGTAAGTTCGTTTATATTTACCGGTTTTCCAAATTGCTTATTAATTTATTAAGGTTGGTTTACCTACTTAGCCTGACTTTATTTTACTGTCCCATATCTAGAATCTTGGCTTCAAGCATTACATGGGGAAGTTCATCGATATTCAGGTGAGTTGCTGCTGCACTACTGCAATAGTCCTCTTTTTCAACAGTAATCCAATTCAATGTAGTGCTGGTGAAATGTCAACTTGAACATGTAGACAAATTGTCCGCCTGGGATAACTAATTGTGAAACCCAGATAACTTAAATCAATAAACCATCTAATATAGGTAATAAAGTTTCAAACAGGATAATTGAAGTGTTTTCATGTGGCTGTAGTGTATTGTTAATATATCTAGATGTGGATGTATAGATACATAACTGTCAACCTGGAACTACTAATTAAAGTAAGTGGCTGTGGTTCCCTAGTTAAATTGTACTTCAGAACGAATGCATGCTCAGCAGCGGCACTTGTGGCAATCACTGTGGCGGTGACACCTTTTTTTTATTATTTTGTTTCTCATGGCGTCTTTTGATCATTTCATTTGAAATATTTTTGGGGGTTTTCTTGAGTGATATCTATTTTTTTTTTCCCTGCTTGTTGTCTTATGAACTCACACATGTGTAGAGCTGGAAAACATCTCCAGAGGATGACAGTCGTGTGAAGGATCTCATCCGCAGTTATTTTTGGAAGGTCCCATCCACAGCTCCTGGATGTGCTTATATTGACTACATCAAGAAGAAGAATAGTGTTGCTCGTGAGTTGAAAATTTTAAAGGATGACCAAGTGCTTGAATGAAAAATTCTTTTGGTACTTCTATGACATGAAGGTGCCTTTTAATTACCCTTGTAGTTGGGGGGCTGATGTACACCATGCTTGTCCCCAAAAAAAAAAAAAACATGATGGGTTTTTAATTTGTGGTTTATCTGTTTTGGTGACACTTTTTTATTTTTTTGACTAGCTAGTTTAATTACACCCTTGTAGTTGGGGGGCTGATGAATTTAGATTACAACACAGTTTGAAAATTTCAATTTGATGGACAATTCCGCTCCACAATATTTTGCTGTAGCTCTGACATCTATGGTTCTTTCATGGGTATATTCTCAAGTTGATCACCTTGCAGTTAATTTAGCACACCTGGTTTAAATAATTGGAAACCAAAATGCTTATGAGAAAACACTTACGCCACCTAATTAAGCACATCTGAGGTTGCTTTTAGTTGCTTCGTCCTAATTTTAATACACGACTGAGTGCTTGAATGGAAATTTGTTTTGGTACTTCAGTGACATGATGGTGCCTTTCAAGTGTAGTGCAAAAAAAATTGAAAAAACCCTGAAAAATCTAACGAAAAAGTACCAAATCGAGGAACTCACTCTCTCTCTCGTAAAGGCAATGCGCCAGAACAATTTGGGTGAAGAACAGATATTGGTTGATAGAAAGAATGGGAAAGGAAAAGGTGACCTTTTCACATTTAACCTCATATTTTTCATTTTTACTTGAGTTGTACTCTCAGTCTCACCTAGTGTTTTGACAACGGTTCGGGACGGTCCAAACCCGTCCGGTCCACGGGTCTCCCGGTCCACGGGTCCGGCGGGTTGGACGGGTCCACGGTCCCGGTCCGGACGGGTCTGGTTTTCAGAGGCCAACCCCGGCCCTTGGTTGAACCACGGGTCCGGCGGTCCCACAGTCCGGGACGGTCCGGTCCACGGGTCCCGGGGGTAACGGTCCGGTCCGGGGGGTTTTTTTTTTTCCTGTTTTTTTTTCTGTTTTTTTTTTTACTGTTTTTTTTTCTGTTTTTTTTTCTGTTTTTTTTTCTGTTTTATTTGCTGTTTTTTTTTCTGTTTTTTTTTTCTGTTTTTTTTTTTCCAATTCAATAGTTTGTTTTGAACCGAACAATTTTACACAAATTATTGCACAATTTTTATATGAAAATTATTGCACAATTTTGCACAAATTTCCAATTCCAATTCAATAGTTTGTTTTGAACCGAACGATTTTTATATGAAAATATAATTAGTGGCTAAATTTTACACATTATTGCACACTGATCCCAGTCTTTGGGGATTTCGATCCAATTCGTTTGAATTGATCCATACCAGATGATATAAATACCTTCAGAAATGATCGATTCACCATATTGTCCCCAAACTCAAAAATTCCAATAATCATTGTAAAATTCAAATTATTTGATTAATAATAATACTTGCATATTAAATGTTATCATTTTTTATTAATATGACATAGCATAAAGATATATTGAAGAATTGAATAGAATACCCTAGTTCTATTTCAAGATATGTCACATTGTTAGTGTTTCATTTTAAAATTATAAGCTAGTTACATGTATTTGTGTTAAGTTAATATGTTGTCAATAGTTCTAGGTAAAATATGTTGTCAATACTTGTGTTAATAAATTTTAAATTAGCAATAGTTATAGGTAAAATATATACATATTCTTAGTTATTATTTATACTTTCTAAGCTTGTTTGATAATTTTGAAATAAGAAATGTTATTTATGGAACATTGTTGCCACCTTCATTGTTATTAATTGACTAGTCAACATGATGAATAACCTTTCATGACTTATTTTCCTTATTTTCCTATTATAAAATAGCTAGGTTGCATTATTAAATTATAATATTCAATTTATTAGCTATGTTGCATTATTATTCTTAAGACTTAATTAGGATACAAGACCTATGTTGCATTATTATTTTACAATTCATTTTATTGGTTTGACATTCAGATTATATATGAATCTTAGTATTAGTTGTTCCGCATGTGCGAACCTTAAGACAAGCCAAGAGATGCTTAATCACTCCTATAATTTTAATTTTTTAATTATGTATATTACCATTTTATTATTTTGTTGTCTTAAGATTTGGGTTTAAATTATGTATATTGTAGAGATTTGGGTTTAAATTCTAATCACGTGCATTAATTAGGTATTTTAAATTTGAGCTCTACAATTTAAATTTTCTAGTTCCGCCTCAGTTGTTCAGTTTAAATATTTTGATCGAAGCTTCTTTAGAATTATTTTAGAAATATTGGTATATTAGCTTTCTTTAGAAATATTTTAGATATATAACAGTTATTATACTTTTAAGAGAAGATAATAAACTTTAAAGTTTAATTTATTCCGAATTAAAACAAAACTGTAGTATTAAACTATTAATCATTAATTCGGAATTTGTTTAATTAAAACAAAACTTTAAAGTTTAATTTATTCGGAATTTGTTTTAATTCTAGACAGAACTGTAGTATTAAATGAGAGGGGTTGCTGTTGTGATTTTGTGATATATTGGATCTTTTGTTTGATAGATACGGGCTTAAATGAGAGGTCAAATATTAAAGTTAGTAGAATGTAACACAAGATAAACTGTGGCGGAGTGGTAAAGGTTTTGGTTGTATTGAGAAAGGACCCAAGTTCGAATCTCGCTGCCAACAAAAAAAACCAATTTTGCGCCGGTGTATGCGCGGCTCACGGCTGCGGGTCCGGTTCACGGTCGCGGCTCACGGACGCGGGCGTGGTTCACTGGCTGGTGTATGCGCGGCTCACGGTGCAGCGGGTTCGGTTCGGTCCGTTGCTACAGTACAAAATCCGGGTCTGGCGGGTTCATCCGGTCCGGTCCGGGATGGGTCGGGTCCACGGGTAGAAGGAGGGGTCGGTCCGGGTCTATGAGAAGAAAACCAAACCGCCCCGTCCCAGGACCGGACCGTCTCTAACCCCGGTCCGGGACGGGTCCTGTACACGGGACGGGCCGGTCCAGGTCTGGTCCACGGGTCCGACGGGCCGGTCCTGGACCGGCCGGGTTTTTTCAAAACACTAGTCTCACCTTGCCCTTTCAAGAAATTTAAGTTGGCTCTTCAATTTTCAAAATGCAACACCCTACCATATCAATTTTACTAACGGTGTTTCTAATTTGACAAGTGTGTTTTAGTTGCTTAGATTGGATTGATATATTCAATATTAAATTAATTATTATTATAATTATTATGGACTATGTTGCAGAAATGTTATTATTAATTGATATATCCAATTTTCATATTTTGGGTGCATGTCGAGAAAATTAAACAGTAAAAAATGATGTTTGAATTTAACTGTAAACTCTTCTCATCAGTAATTGATTTGTCAGCCATACTAAAAAAAACTGAAGAGAAGAACATTGAAAATACATTAAAATAATTTGAGGGTTCTAAACTTCTAATGTTAGTTATGTAATTAAATATTAGTTGCCTAGTGCTACTTATGTTGGACTAGTATATAAATATATAAAGTCTCAGTGGTATAATAAAAGTTAGATCATACAAGTTTTAGAAAGAACCTGCAGTTATGGAATTTGTCTATTTCCTAGTCTCCATTAATTAGGATTTAGAGGTCCAATTAATATCTAAATAGTAGAATCTCTTATCTTGTATTAAATATGTAGATGTGCTGATTCGTCAATGAAATTTCGAATTGAATATCAGCCTCTGATGAAATAGTCTGTCTTTTTTTATTATTTAATGTATCTTTTTTTATTTTATTTTTCGATTTATTTAGACACGTACTCGCCGACACCTCTCCAGTGCTATCTATCTCACAGAATCTACGCTTCCTTCTCTTTTCCTATTATTCTCGAAATTTATTTTTAAAGGCCCTTATTTGATTGTCATATACTCGATTTTCTAATTGGTTCTGATTTCTTTTCATTTTTAAAATATAATTTACGAAACTTTTGGATTGATTGATAATTGATTTTTTAAATATCATTTTTTGGATTGATTGATAATTCATTTTTTAAATATCATTTTTTAAATATAATTTACGAAACTTTTGGATTTTCATGAAGAACAAGGTTTGGCTGTGTCTATTAATATAGATTTGGTAATAAAATGCGCTAGTGGATATTTAAGTTGTCCTTTTACAAAGATGGATGCACGAAATCATATAGATAAATACAGGAGTAACAAATTACAAGCACTTGGAGGGGATGACTGTCATTTGATCTTTGAGTACTTTCAAAACAAGCAAAAGAGTGATCGGAACTTTTTCTATGCTTATGATTGTACAAGAGATAGTCGTTTATGGAACATCTTTTGGACAAATGGTCGAAGTCGTGCAGCTTACAAGTATTTCCACGACATGATTGTTTTGGATGCAACCTACTTGACTAATAGGTAATAATCTAATAATTTTGATAAATTTTCTCTTTTTGGTTGCGGTATACTTAGTACGATGAATTCATACATATGTTATTTGTAATCAATGTGAATTTTTCATATGTTTGACATGAAAACATAATAGTTGTCGTATGTATACTTGGTGTTATATGGTAGGTATAATACATTGTTCAGGTGGTATGAATACTTTTAAATTATGTGATACATATTTGTAATAGTTTATATCAGTACTTTGAATTTTTGTATCAGGTATAATATGCTACTCGTATTATTTGCCGGCATTAATCACCATGGCCCTATCACCTTTGCTTGTGCATTTGTTGGAAGGGAAAGTGAAGAAGATTACAAATGGTGCATGAGAAGGTACAAACACTATTATGTTTGGTTATCAATGCAAACATATTTAGGTATGAATACTAAGTATGACAAGTTGCTGGTAAATAATAAATATTTAAAAATTATTTACTTTTAGGTTTTTGGAATGTATGAACAATGTAAAACCAAGTGGTGTACTAACTGATCAATGTCCAACCATTGAGTTAGGGGTTAGACATGTTTTTGGTGCAGAAAATGTGCATAGGTATTGCTCCCGGCATATACTGCACAACTACCGACAAAATGGGGACAAGTTAGTAATAAGAGTGAGAAAATAAAATGGATAAAGTCTGTTGTATATGATTCCCAGACTACACATGATTTTGAGGAGAAATAGATAACACTAATGGATAAAGTGGGGAAGCAAAATGATGTTTGGTTCAAAGTAATTTATGCAATGAGAGATAAGTGGGTGCCAGCATTTTTGAGTACCCAATTTGGGGCTGGTATGACTACTACACAACGGGTGAAAATCATGAATGCATTTCTCAATAGATATTTGACAATGAGAGAAAGTCTTAAGGATTTTGTTCACAATTTTGAAGAAGCACTAGGGAATATTTGGCAGAGAGAAAATGCGGCTGATCATGATTCGAAGTTTCAAGCCTATAAAGTGAATTCTCAATATATATGGAGTATCAATACCGAAGTACATATACAAATGATATTTTCCTCAAAGTTCAACAGCAATTCACATTATGTATGAATTTATCATACAATTTAATTGAGCAACAAAATGGAGAGGTACTATATATGGTTTCTGATTGTTGGGGGAGCAACTTCCAGGTTCTATATAAAAGGACATTAAATGAAGTATTTTGTATATGTAGACTTTTTCAGATGTTGGAGATTCTATGTTCACATTGCATTCAGGTTCTAAAGCACGAAAAAGTTTTTGTATTGATGAAAAATACATTATTGATCGGTGGAGAAAAGATATCAATCGTGAAAATTTGACAATAATTGACTTGACACATCCTAGTTTACCTGAGGAGAACAGGTATATCTTTGTGAGTAATTAATATATATGTATTCCAATTTATTGCTATGATATGAATACTTGTCAGTACAACAATTTGTTATTATGTACATTTTCATTATTTTTTATTTGTTTGTAGGCTATATGAGTTGACTATGTCAACAAATGGAATGATTCAAGATTTGCTTAATATGGGCAGTCTTAATGAGGAGATGCATGCTGAGGTTTGTAAAGGTTTACAAGATTGAGAAACAAAATACCAGGTCTGTTGTAAATTATTGATATAATTTCCTCTCCTTTAAGTTCATTTAATACATCTTTTTATTGGAGTTGAATTATAATTCTATATTTTTTATGAAATTAGCAAATATTGGTGACCAACAAAATAACAATCTCAATGTCAATTCTGGAGTTGATGAAAGTGCTTATAGAGCTAGAAAAAGAAGAAAACCTTCAACAGGCAAACAAAAGGCAAAAGATGTTTCAACAGTTGAAGGTAGAAATGTAGTAAATTAGTATTTTACATATGAATGCTAGTTTGTGTACATATCAATATTTTTCAATTCATTAATGGCAATTAACTGAATTCTAGGTAAAGTACCTCAAACTGAAATAAGTAGTACGACATTTCCAAATGAAACATAAGGGCAAAGAACTGGAACAGGTTTAAATTCTTACATGCTCTCAAATAATATGTATTAATTATAATTTGCAATATAAGTAATTTTGTAAATATTTGTATAGATTGTGAAGCAAAACATGACGAAGTAATTTGTGATGCAATTTTGAGGGGAAGTCAATCTTCTACATGTCTTGATGAACAACCAACTAGCACTGTCGATCAATTTGTGAATTGTTCACCATTTATATGTTGGAATTTCACGTGTATGCCTATGTGGTGAGAATTTAAAATTTTCCCATCACCACTTGGCTCAATACACAAAGGATCTTATTTTTACGACAAAAGCGAACAAGATTTTCTTCAACAAACTAATGTGTACTAAATTAAGATAAATTATCTCATCTAATTTATTGCAAGAGAAAAAGGATGAAACCTTTACCTAAAGAGATTGTCAAATCTCTTGATGGAGAGAAGCCGGTTTCCCTTCTAGATCTCGTGTTCTTCTCAAAAACGCCTCTTAGTTCACCTTGAACCTAAACAACGAACTTACACACCTCTTAGATAGATGGATGTGAAGTTCAAGGCTTAGATCCAACAACCTAATGATCTTCAAATCAACAAGCTATTTGATTTCTTGGTGGCTAAACCTAACAAGAAGAGATGAGAGAAAAATGTGTAATTTTCGGCCAAGTAAGGAAGCACCTTCTTAGTATTTTTGGTCTTGAGAAAAAGTGGGCTGCTCAAGAGGAATTTCGGCCAAGGAAGAAGAGCAGAATTTTTCTCACATATTTCCTTAATTACACCCCTTAAAATAGGCAAGGGGTTAGGGCTATCATTTGTGTAAAGTTTGAACTATTTACACAATTACCACTAGCCTTATTAGCCATTTTATCATCTCTAATCTCATCTTGTGATTGGTTTAATAAATTAATTTATGAACAAATAATATTAATCATATTATTCAATTATGCAATATTCTTATTATTCTTATAATGCATTCAAACATTATACCAAATAATATTTGCATAACTTCACAAATTTATTTATGATCTAAGCATGTCATATTATGACATTTTATTTTAGTATTTCATCTCATGTATTTTATCTAATACATCATTATGAAATATAAAATACTTGTTGTTTCTCTTCAGTTGGTGTGACCGTACAGAGAATCTATGTCATCTTGGCAATAATATAAAACTTTATATTATTGACTATAAGAGGTTCTATCATTACATTATAGTTATCCAAACGACATAGTAATCATTTACTCAATCCACTATTTCCGTGTCTATCCTTGTCACATGATATTATGAATAATATGCAAAATAGGATCGTGTCATTCTTGCATTATATTCTTTTCTTGGTCTCTCAAGTGAATTATAATTATAACTACATCAGTTATATTGCATGCGATATAATTTCACTTTACCAAGGGGCCCAGTAATATCATAACTCAAATTGAGGGACAATGATAATATTAACATATAGATTTCTCCCGCACAAGTTGTACACAACGAACTACTATTTTATTCCTATCATAAGATAGTATTTAAATAGCAATCACATTATATACTTCTCATGTGAAAAACCTACATATCTCATATCTAAGATTCCAAAGACATAATGAAAACATTAATGACACAAAACACAATCCATATAATGTTCCATTCATTTAGGTCATGTTCAATATATAAAATACACATTTATATATTCATGTTATTAAATGATAATGCTTTATCAACATTTATAGAACTTCAATGTACTTTAATTGACATGACAATCTTCCTCGGTAATTAATGTTCCTCCTTAATTACCACGATTGTGAATATATTTAGTGATTAAATGTTTCTCATCTTTGGAGTTCTATAGTACAAGACCAAGAGCATCTTCTTGAACACTTCCAAAGATATAACATATAAATCACAAGAAACATGAATAATAACATTCGTAATAAAATCATGAACAACATATAAATTATTATTAAAAACATAACTTTCAAAACACACATCCTTCACTATACCTATACTACCACCTCACAAATCAAATCGAAGGGGACGGCCTAAAAAGAAAACTATTAAGAATGCATTGGATATTGCCATAAAGAAGATAATTGAGAAGAAAAAAAATATGAAGGAGGAAAAGTTAACTCAGAACGAGAATCAAACTATTACAATGCATTTCTTTGTAATAGTTTGATTCTCGTTCTGAGTTAAGTTTTCCTTCTTCATATTTTTTTTCTTCTCGATTATCTTCTTTATGGCAATATCCAATGCATTCTTAATAGTTTTCTTTTTAGGCCGTCCCCTTCGATTTGATTTGTGAGGTCGTAGTATAGGTATAGTGAAGGATATGTGTTTTGAATGTTATCTTTTTTAATAATAATTTATATGTTGTTCATGATTTTATTGCGAATGTTATTGTTCATGTTCCTTGAGATTTATATGTTATATCTTTGTAAGTGTTCAAGAAGATGCTCTTGGTCTTGAACCATATAATTCTAAAGATGAGAAACATTTAATCACTAAATATGTTCACAATCGTGATAATTAAGGAGGAACATTAATTACCGAGGAAGATTGTCATGTCGATTAAAGTACATTGAAGTTCTATAAATGTTGATAAATCATTATCATTTAATAACATGAATATATAAATGTGTATTTTATATATTGAACATGACCTAAATAAATGAAACATTATATGGATTGTGTTTTGTGTTATTCATGTTTTCATTGTGTCTTTGGAATCTTAGATATGAGATGTGTAGGTTTTTCACATGAGAAGTATATAATGTGATTGCTATTTAAATACTATCTTATGATAGAAATAAAATAGTAGTTCGTTGTGTACAACTTGTGCGGGAGAAATCTATATGTTAATATTATCATTGTCTCTCAATTTGAGTTATGATATTACCGGGCTCATTAGTAAAGTGAAATTATATCGCATGCAATCCGGCCCGCGTGCAAATTCCTCAAAGTCCTCTAATTTCATGTCTGCTGCAAAAACTGATTCGGTCTTGCTTTGTTCAACTTGCAACTCAGACAAGTAATTAGTGTGTTCATTTAAGCTCTCATTAATTTGTTCAAGAAAGTAATCCTCAGCCAAATCTGTTAAACATTATTCGATCACATCTATTCGAAAACAAGATTCGGTTGAAGGATACTTCATAGCATGATCAATTTGAAATCGCACTTTCTCGTCTCCAATGTTCAAAGTTAGTGTCCCATGAGATACATCAATTATTGCACCTGCAGTTCTAAGGAAAGGTCGTCCCAGAATAATGGGGACTTCCTTGTCCTCTTCCATTTCCATAACAACAAAATCAGCAGGTACATAGAACTTACCAACTTGAACAGGCACATCTTCCACTATGCCAAGCGGAAGTCTTACCGATGAATCTGCTAGCTGTAAAGTCATTCGCGTAGGTTTGAGCTCACCTACCCCCATCCGATCATAGATTGTGCGTGGCATGAGACTCACACTGGCTCCTAAATCACATAGAGCCTTCTTGATCGTGGCTTTCCATATAGTGCAAGGAATAGAAAACTTACCAGGGTCTTCCAATTTGGGTGGTAGCTCGTTGCTCAGAATGGCACTGCACTGCTCTGTCAGTTTCACCGTCTCGTGACCCCCCAAGCTTCGCTTGTTGGATAGAATGTCTTTCAAGAACTTGGCATAGGTGGGCATCTGAGTCAAGGCTTCGGTGAATGGAATGGTAATGTGCAGTTGCTTGAGAACATCAATGAATTTTTCGAATTGCGCATTCAGTCTGGTCTCAGCTAGTCTTTGTGGGAAGGGTACAGGTGGCCTGTATGGTGGAGGTTTCTCGGCCCCTGACTTTTTCTGACCTTCAGGTTCTTTCGATACGGCCCGCGTGTCAGTGACACGGGTCGCATGCACAGGTTCTCCAGGTGTGACTGCCGGTCGAGTCGATTCGACGCGGCTCGGGTTCTCCTCTTCAGGTGGCGACGCGGGTCGCATGTGATTGGTGCGGCCCGCGTGCGGTGCGGTCTGATCTGTCTACTTGGCTGGGCCTTCGTACTGGGTCCCACTTCGCAGAGTGACTGCTTTGGCTTCTCCTCTGGGGTTGATCTCTGGCTGGCTGGGAAGTTTACCAGGCGGTGGTTGGCTTGGACCGGCTTTGTACCCCAATTGCTCCATCATCTGATTCTGAGCAGTCAGTTGAGCACTCATTTGTTGCATTTGCTCGAATAACATATGGTTCATTTTTCCTTGCTCATGCATGAAATCACTCACAGCGGGAGCGACATATGGCTTGGAAGGTCCGGGCTGGCCTGCTCGGTTGTTCTGGTTGTTGAAGGATGCATTGTGGTAAAAGTTTCGGTTGTTGTTGTTGCCAGAAGGATTGTTGAAAGAGTTGTTGTAAGAAGGGTTTGGGCCACTGTTGAAAGGTGCTGGGTTGTTTTGCTTCCACCTCCAGTTCTGTTGCTCAACCAGATCCTTGGAGTAGGTTCGGTTGAATGGAGGTTTTGGGAAGTAGGATGGCTCGCTGTTGAGAGAATTCACGTGTTCGAGCTCATCATCGTCCCTTTGCGCCAATGGACAGTGTTCATAAGAGTGCCCCTCCCCGCACATGGCACATGACTCCGGCTGTGATGGATGGCTACCAACAGATTTGACACTCATTTTGTCGAAGGCCTTTTGCATGGCTTCCATCTTGGCGGTTAGAGCTGTGATCTGATCAACTTCGAATAGACCGCCTCCTCCAGGTCTGGAATTGTCGCGGCCGGACCATTCTTGGTTTTGAGCCATGTTGTCGATCAAGTTCATCGCCTCAAGAGGTTCTCTTGACATCAGAGCTCCACCTGCAACAACATCAACAGAAGTATGAGTGCTTTCTGTCAAACCATCATAAAAAGTCTGAATCAATAACCAGTCAGGTATACCATGGTGTGGACACGAATACTGCAACTCCCTAAACCTTTCCCATGCTTCGTTCAGGGGTTCATCAGACCTTTGCCTAAAACTGGTCAGTTGGGTCCTTACCTTGGCAGTTCTCTTATGTGGGAAAAACCTAGTCAAAAATGAGTTGGACAATTCCCTCCAGTTGGTAATCGAATCCCTTGGTAGTGACCCTAACCATTTTTTGGCCTTATCCCTAAGAGTGAAAGGAAATAAAGCAAGTCTGATATAATCATTTGTTGCGCCATTTGTTCTAATGGTAGTGCAACATTCAAGAAATGTTTGGAGGTGAGAGTGTGGATCCTCATGATCCAACCCATGGAAAGTGTTTTGCTGCACGATGTTAACAACGCCCGGATTAAAGTTCGGTTGTTGTCCTGGAATTTGCGGCAGTCTGATTGCACCTCTCACGTCTCTAGCCCTAGGCATATTGAACTCTCGCAATGTCCTTGGTACAACGTCTTCCTGGTACTCATCATCAGTCAGATTCTCGCCCCGCTCTTCGCCTCCGTTGTTGCTCATTGCAGCTTTGCTGGAAGGTCCTTGTCTGTCTGGATCAGTTTGCATGGATCACGTGTGTTGTACGCGGGTCGCGTGAGAAGATGTTCCAGCTGGAGCTGAGTGCACAGACCTCTGGTCAGTTTCGAGAAGAGCTACGCGGCTCGCGTGCAATTCTACGCGGTCCGCGTCGGGTATCGGTCCTCTGCTCCTGAGATGGTAATCGCCCGTAGGAGGTGGTATGAAAGCCAGTGTGTTCCTGAAAGAGAGAAAAATAAAAAGAAAAAGAAAAGATACAGATTAAAATCTAGATTAATCAAAATAAGCAAAAATCCAGAAAAGATAAATGATGCCGTCCCCGGCAACGGCGCCAAAAACTTGTTCGCACAAAAGTGTATCACAAAGTTTCACTACAACAAGCTGTAGCTTTTAACCTTATTCAACTTTCGACTAAGATTGCAAGTGCACAATCCCGTCGTATAGTCTAGTCAGGTATCAATCCACAGGACAGTTCAAAATTAAATCTGGAATTCTACTTAAATCAATTAGGTACTAGAAGTTGGAAAATGTTGGTTTGGTTTATTTAATTCCCTAAATTCAATCAATAACAGAAATAGTTAAATTAACAGAAAGTTTGGTTTTTATCAAATAAAGAAAAGCGTTTCCAGGGTTTTCAATTTCATTGTCAACCTTGCCTCTCGGTACCCACACGACCCGCGTACTTTCATACGCGACCCGCATGGAACACGCGACCCGCGTACTCTCATACGCGGTCCGCATGGACCTCGAGGAAATGTAGCAGTTGTCTGTTTTTGCATTGTTCTTTAGTGTAAGGATTCATTGACCGAACCTAATGTTCCTAAACCTCAACTCTCATTTATTGGCTTAATGAACCTGGTATCAGAAATGCAATTTCACCTTCTTAGGTTTTTAATCTAAGTTAATTGTCCGGTTTACTAAAGGTAACCACTACCTCTCGATAAGTGAAAAGTTCACCTCTCAGTTACTTTTTGGACTCGCCTCACGGCTCGTAAACCTACCTCAAATACTAAGTTTGGTTGAAAGAAACATCATTGCCAAAGTACCAGAAAAATGCTATAGACATCTAGCAATAAACAAACAAGAATCATTCAATCAACTTCAACAAAGCAATTAGAATAATACTCAAACAATTAAACACTATCGTTCAACACAAATTCAAACAATATGCATACAAAACAAAGTATCAAACTACATCGTAACCCTAGAAACAAAGAAAACTACTCACACATAGTCATAAAGCAAATAACACAAATGATAAATGAAATAGTCATGACAAAACCCGAAATACAAAGAAGATCCGTGAAGAACTTTCGTCTTTCGCTTCTCAACTTCGTCTCCAGGCTAGCCGTCAAGCCTAAACCCTAGAATCTGTCTCACGCTCTCTGGAATGGAGAATAATGAATTGGATACCCTTCTGTGGCAAGGGATCCCGTAATATAGCCAATCTGGCCGACCTTTCCTTCCTTGAGCCTCTGTTTCCTTTTCTGTTTTCTTTCCGGAATAGACTCACGCGACCCGCGTGTATTGGACGCGGTCCGCGTGTCTGTGCTCCTCGCGTGTAGAATGGAGATCGCGTCTGTGGTCGCTTCAAGGTTTCATGCGGCCCGCTTCGGATGTGACGCGGCCCGCGTGTAAGGTACCAGAACTTCACAATTTCCCTGATTTTGCTCGTTTTCTGCAAAGTAAGAATGAAAACATAGCAGTACCACATTCTATAGATATTTCATGTATATTCAATGTAAAAGACATGATTTGGTGGTTTGAAACACAGATTTTGGTACAGAAATTGGTCGGATTTATAGGTATAATAATGAGACATCATCCCTCACGGCCTGTTCCCCTGAGACAAGACTTACCTACAGCCTACAAGACCAAACCCAAGTACAACCCGGCCCCCTCGAAGAGGGAGGTATCAGAAACAATACAACTGGATAAATGAAAATGACTTTTTCACATTTAACCTCATATTTTTCATTTTTACTTGAGAGGTACTCTCACAGTCTCACCTTACTCTTTTAAGAAATTTAAGTTGGCTCTCTAATTTTCAAAATGCAACACCCTACCATATCAATTTTATTAACAGTGTTTCTAATTTGACAAGTGTGTTTTAGTTGCTTAGATTGGATTGATATATTCAATATTAAATTAATTATTATTATAATTATTATGGACTATGTTGCCGAAATGTTATTATTAATTGATATATCAAATTTTCATATTTTGGGTGCATGTCAAGAAAATTAAACAATAAAAATTGATGTTTGAATTTAACGTAAACTCTTCTCATCAGTAATTTATTTGTCAGCCCATACTAAAAAAACTGAGAGAAGAAAATTGAAAATACATTAAAAATAATTTGAGGGTTCTAAACTTCTAATGTTATTTATGTAATTAAATAGTAATTGGCTAGTTGCTACTTATGTTGGACTAGTATATAAATATATAAAATCTCAGTGGTATAATAAAAGTTAGATCATACAAGTTTTTGAAAGAACCTGCATTTATGGAATTTGTCTATTGAGTTCTATTTCCTAGTCTCCATTAATTAGGATTTAGAGGTCCAATTAATATCCAACTAACTATTTTTTTAGAAGCGCGGATTCGGCCAAGTTATTAGAGCATTTACATTAAATTTTTTATTTTAATTTCTAATATGACGTATAATTTCTTTTTAATATCTGGAATATATGAGAATTTTATAATTAACAAAAAATAATAAAACAATAATCACTTTCTAATTCCATTTTGACAAAATTATGAATTTTCATTCGTTGATGGTTAATTGCTACATTTACATTTGGACTTTCAGTTCTAATTGTAGTCTAATATGATAATTATTAATTAATTTAGAAATGAAGATACTTTAAGTTAATTTATATTACATCTATGACAGCTGTATTTAATTTCATTGATATAGATGCTCTTAATCTTTATTAGAGAACAATAATATCATGATCTAGAATAATATTTATCATCTTGATTCTTAAAACCGTTTAATTCGTTCTCCAACGAAAGAAAAAATAAATCTAGAAAACATTTATTTAAAACTGTCCTACATACAGCTAACTTAGTTACATAATTCCTATGTGTTTCGCTGTTATTTTTTAATCAACAACTTAGCAAAAAAAAAAAAAAATCCGTCTCTCATTCTAATTCTAGTTAATGGTTCTATTATTGAATACTATTTTTGACATTGAAGTTTGCTAATTATCATCAGTGATTTTGACTTGTACAACAGTACAAGTTAATTCTAGATTTTTTATGACAAATGATATTAATAACTCGAGTTACATAATTTTATCAGAATACATCCCAGACCTACTATTCTAATTTCTAAATGACTACTCACGGACGGAAACGGACCCAAACCAAAACGCATGACCCAAGAACCGAACCCAACATCTCAATCCCGCGAGCCCCCGAGGATTTTTGCCGGGCGAAAAATCCCTCTCCCCCGCGCGAAAAGCCCTCTTTCGATCAAATCCCTACAGTCGCCGCAATCTCTCCATTTTTAGCCCTCTTTCTCCCACTTCTTTACTCCGACAAAATTTTGAATTCACATACCTCAGGTTACCGGACTCAAGCAAATTACGATCGGATGGTTCATTTAACATGACACGAATCTCAAAACAGACCCATGGCACGAATCTCAAAACAGACTCCTACAGTCTCAATAAACCGGATTGAGTTTGACTGAGCCGGCCGTTGCAATTTGCTTGAGTCAGGTACCTGGGAGGATATCTGTCCGCCCCTGCGGCTCTCCGGCCTCCACGACTCCGCCCTGTTGCTCTTCTTCACTGTTTGGTTAGTTTTCTAATTTGTTGATTTATTAGAAATGGGTATTGTATTGCCGTATTGGTAATAGACTAATAGTACTGTAGTTTTAAAGCCTTAAAGCTTACTGTTACTGTGTGTACAGTGTACTTCAGTACCTGTGTATGGACTATGGAGCAAAGCATGTGATGATGTCAATTAGTTAGGCAAAGCTGGAAGTCCCGAGCAAGAGTAGAGTAGTTCTAGGCTTCTAGCCTCTAGCTAGTGTCTAGATTAGATCAAGCTGATGCTTCTTCCCAGATACATTGTTTCTTCTCTTCGTCTCTTTATCTAGTTCTCCCCCTCAATTCATTCCGGCTGATACAATCGAAAATTTCACTAGATCTCTATCTCTCTCACTCACCAACACAGCTGCACAAGCACCTGATAGAGACAGAAAATGAGCACTAGCACAAGCACCTTTGTAATTAGGTGGATCAACTTTCTCACCGTGATATTGACGTTAGCTGTGATTGGTTTTGGGATTTGGATGAGTTTGCACGAAGATGAGTGCAAGAGATTGTTGACAATCCCAGTCATGGGGCTTGGCGGTTTGATTCTTCTCATGTAAGCATTTTGAATAAATAATTATGAAGTTTAATGATTATTAATTAATTGTTGGTAGTCTGACACTGAGTTAGTCTCCTTAATTGAATTGATTTTATAACAGTCTGACTAATAGTTGACCACAGACTTCTGTTTTTTCTTATTATTAATTTTTTTTTTTGGAGGGTGGAGTTTATGTAGCTTTGTCTATTGGAAAACTTGAGGGTAAAATTATGCAAATTTTAGTTAAATCAAATGCTAAATGCAGATATGAGGGTTGTTTGAGTCTAAATTGTTGTTTTTCTTGGACCAGCACTTTTTACTGTCTACCTGCATTGCACAGGTCACTAAGGATACAGTAACTACCATTTCAATTATTGATGTAGATTTTGAAAAATTAAATTGTAGAGTGCAGATTTTGGGGATAATGATTGTCAATGTAGAAACTTTTCGTTTTTCTTTGTATGAACAGCATCAAGTTGTAAATTTGGATAAAGCATAAACTAATTCATTCCAAAATAAATTTCCAAATCTGGCCTATGCGCATGCAGCATTAACCAGTTGATAAGAGAAGTCACTCAGCAACAAGTGTATTTCTACTATATTTAGTTGTTTATTTCTTTGTTCATAATGTTAAGTATGAAACGTATATATTTCAGATCCTTCATCGGGTTTCTGGGTGCTTGCAAGAATATATCCCTGTTGCTTATCTTTTCATGATGCATCATTATTATTTTTAGCACAATTTCTTCAAATCAGTGTTTTTCAGCTTTGAAATACCTTGACGCTATTCTTATAGTATCTCGTGTTGTTGTTCGTCGTTTTGGTAAACCATCATGGTTTTCACCGTACTAGCGTAAGCGTTGTGCAAAAAGTTTGTTATTATCATATTATAAGTTTTAGAACCAAAACTAACGCTTATAATATTTATTGAGCTTTTTTTTTTTTTAAAAAGGACTACTATCTTCACAAATGAATGTCTATATAGAAAATCAATCTTGATAAACATGAAAAACTTTTTTAATTTTCTTTTATTTTCAGGTCTATCATAACAAACACAGGATCTGGTCATAGCCCCTGGACTTAGGTAGGGGAATACAAATTGCAATGCAATTCTTAATTTCTTTATTTGCCACCAATTATTGTTTTCTTAATTTCTTTTTTAGGTATAAAATTCTGACTTAATGAGTTACCACTATTTTGTTTTCCTTAAAGATGTGGCTAGAAAATATAAACCAGTTGTGGAGTAGGTTAAATGTTGACCTTTTTATTTCATGAAAAGGAAAGCCATGAAGTCACTAGACTCATGAATTTGGTACTAGCATTCTGTGATTTTCACATATATACTCTACTGTTCAAACTCTTGAAACTTTGATTTCACATGTAAGAATGCCATGGACATGAACTCCTACAAGATATCTCAACATATGAGAATGCATGGAGTTGAACTCCTCTTGGCTTGCTGGCTTGCTGCCCTTAAAAAACCAGAAAAATATACTTGACATGTGAATGATTGTAAAGAAAATAACACTAATGTCTAAATTGCACTTTTGAACATGAGTACTGACAGGGAATTGAACCCTCATCCTTTCTATGGATTTTGATGTGATTTTGATGATATTCTCTTTTATTTTTGTAAACAAACCCTAATCCAAACCCTAGATTTGAGTTTAGGACAAAGGACGGGCTCTAGGTATGGCACATGACCCTTATACCAACCTTTCAATGCTGTACCAGCCGTGGCAAGTACATAACACAGCAAGAGATGCAATGGTTACTGTCCTTACTGTGTCTCTGATCTTTTTAATTTCATTTTTTTTTTAATTCCAGTGAATATTGTAAATTGAACTGAGTCCATATTGAAGATCAAGATCAGGTAATATTTTTTTTCCCTCAAAATTGTGTAGCAGCTGCTGGAAACCACAATGGTAACTGCCCTTACCTTGTCAGACTTTGGTTATTATGAAAAAATGTCCATTTTTGGAAAAGTATACTCACTAACAGGGTTTATTATGCAAATTACAAAAGAACCCTTGTCAGACTTTGATTATATAAAAAAATAAGAAAAACAGTGAATTTTCTATAACAGCATAGAGTCTAATTTCAGTTTTATTGTTGAATTAATTTTATTTCATGCCATAACCCTTTGATCCAGGTTTGGTACAGATGCACAGTACCGGTGGTACCAATAGGAACCAAATGAAGAGGTTAAAGCATCAAAAGAGGGTAAAGTTAGGGTTTGAATGACAAAAAAATTAAAAATAGGCAAAATAAGGGTAAAAATCCATAACAGCATATGCAATACAAAAAGGAGATCCAAAAGCATAAAACTCAGTTCTTTTGATTTTAAAATTTTGTGAAATTAGGTTTGAATTAAGGGTTAGGATTAAGGGTTTGAAATTTTGTGAAATTAGTAAAGTTGGGTAGTTTATGTGAACAATTGCTAGAAGAAAGTACTGGATGACACGTACATGAAGAAAGTGTTAACATCAATGGGCAATAACTGGAGGAAGTTTAAGACCGATTTGTTTACAACCTTATTGATTAGTTCAAAAGTTATATTCATTAACAATATTCATTAACTTTTCCAGGAAGGTTTGTCATAAGAATGTTGTGCAATTTATCAGTGCGTGTACCAAACATTTCTAATACTTGAAATATCGTTCAAATTGTCTGAGATGTTTAGATACACCTGACATGTGAAATGATATGGGGAATGTAATTACCATTTCATTTTAACAAATCAAACTATAGTGAAGTGTATAGATGATTGTAATTGTATTTTTTTTTTTCAATTTATATGTATTAGTAATGAGGTCATTTGTTGAGTAGAATACTAAAACATGAAATAACCATGGGCAATTTGGTCTTTTATGCTTGCCAGAACTTCCTACCAAAAACCTTACTTGAAATGAAATGTGTACTATCAGTTTTTTCAGTACCATTGAAAAAGATCACAGTATTCACTTTTTTTCTTTTATCTGTGTTTTGATCGATTTGAGCATTCTTTGGCTATCTTTCTGTGTGACACATCCATGGTTTGATTTGGATCAATGGATTCCAAGTTAAAATAGATTCGAGCTGTTATTCTATAGCTTTTTATCATTTTTTTTCGTTTATTTGTGTTTTGATCGATTTGAGCATGTAATATGAGGGAAGGCTATGTTAATAGCAAATAATCCATTATATGGATTCAAAAGATCCTCGTTTCGCTCAAGATCACTATGCTTTTGCGAATTTTTTTTGTGGCATAAACGGATTCAATAAGCTTTTTAATATTTTTTTTTCTTTTATTTGTATTTTGATCGATTTGAACATTCTTCGGCTTTCTTTTTGTGTGACACATACATGGTTCGGTTTGGATCAATGGATTCCAAGTTAATAGATTCGAGCTGTTATTCTATTGCTTTTTACCAATTTTTTGTTTTTATTTGTGTTTTGATCGATTTGAGCATGCAATATGAGGGAAGGCTAGGTTAATAGCCAATAATCCATTACATGAATTCAATTGATCCTCATTTTGCTCAAAATCACTATGCTTTTGTGTATTTTTTTTTGACATAAATGGATTCAATAAGCCTTTTAACATTTTTTTCTTTTATTTGTGTTTTGTGCAATGAGCACGCTCCTTTTCTGCTGATGCATGCAAATTTTGTTCATATGCCATGGAACAGCTTCAATAATCCTTATGGCACGTTGGTGCTCGAGTCCATGAATAATTTTAAAGACAGATGGGAAAAAAAATATGACAGCAACTTTGATGTCAACAATAAAATCAGTTTCCTTAGATTTGTTTCAGGTGTTTGTGCACATTACAACTCTTTTAAGCATATAAAACAGGTTAGGTTCTTAATTTGATTGTACTTTAACATATATTTACATATTTTTTAATTGCATACTTCTTGAATTAAACTAATTTGAAATTTCTTTTCTATTTTGCATTGTAGTATACTTTTGGCAGATTAAAGTTTATTGATGCATTCATATGCACTTGATCTGAATGGTACAAAATTTTCAGATTGAATGATTTTTTACCTATCTAAAAAAATAGTAAAAAAAATTCTAAAAAATGTGAAATTTGGTTTGTAAGTACATATTCATATGGAGATCATGTTGAACAGTTTGAATCGATCGTTAGGATTTTGAAAACTCAAATATTGAGCCGTAGCACGGAGGCCCTCTATGCTATGCGTAGCATATTAGCTAGATTATATATATATATATATAGGTGTTGACTTAGCTTGAATTAAGCGATGCATGTGTAACTAACTATATTTCTTTGTAATATTAGTGGTGCTTCAAATTTTTTGTATTTTAAATTACATGCATGTTGATTAATTTAATTTGCATGTCATCTTTGAGTTAATTGGTGGCCAATGAAGAATATTTTTTTTTCTTTTGGTCACTAAGAAAGTAAATTAATTATTAATGCATGATTTAATGATTGAATGACAATGTGTTTTGGTATTTGTATGATTGTGACTGTCATTTAAGTTTATGAAGTCATATTATAACACTTCTTTTTGGTGCTGTACGTAGCTCTTATCTTGACAAACATTTAACCAATTCTTGGCCTGGATCTGGGACCGTTGGATATAGATCTAACAAGCAAAGGTGATTGAGGGCTTCTCTTGACAGATATCGTGGGGCACGCGGACAGCTGTTATACGGGACTATTATTGAAATAATTAAATGTAAATATGCAATTATTTTGTTAATAAGTCTTCCAATTTATTGAAATAATTAAATGTACTTATGAATCCAAAAGGATACAAATTTACCCGATATTTTTATTAAAACTCAAAAAAAAAAACAAATTATCAAATCTGCTCCCACTCCAAAGTTATATTTATTTCTACCCTAACCGCCTGTGAGCTGGACGGTCCTTTTTCCCCACCTGACCGCCCAGCCACTGGGCGGTCCACTACCAAGATCTGACCGCCCAGTAGCTGGGCGGTCCGCTATAAAACCCCTATAAAAGGGGTTTTTCTCTCTCCAGATGAGCACAGTATTCATTCCTCTAATCCAAAAAATTTCCAGAACCGAATGAGAGAAAGAGAGGCGATTGAGCACAGTAATTTCAGCACAGTAATTCCAGCACAGTAATTCCAGCACAGTAATTCCAGCACAGTAATTCCATAACAGTATTTCCAGAACAGTATTTCCAAAACAGTAATTCCAGCACGGAAATATGTTGGTTGCACTGTATGTGGGCGGGAAGTTTACCCGGGGTGCGGAGGGAGCACAGTACACTAAGGAAGCAGCATACGGCTTCGAGGTAAATGAAAATACCTCATTTGTTGAACTGAAGGGTATTGTGTATGAAAAGATCGGTGTGAACCCCAACCGGTGTGATATAGATTTAGCTACCCGGATTAACACAGTAAGTGATGGTAGACCTTACTATACCCGGTATCCAATAACAAATGAGTCGTTATGGATGAGTGTTTACAACACTTTTGAGTCACAGGGGGTAATGGTAATTGGCTTATATTCCAGGAGAGTTCAGCGTGAACTCGGGGTTGGAACATCTAGGGAAAATAGAGGTTATGATCACTCGGGTTATGACAACCCGCGTCACTCGAGTTATGACAGCTCGAGTTATGAGCACTCGAGTTATGACAACTCGGGTCATGAGCACTCGGGGTATGACAACCCCCGCCACTCTAGTTATGACAACTCCCGCCACTACAGTTATGACAACCCCCGCCCCTCGAGGTATGACAACCCCCGCCACTCGAGTTATGAACCGCCCATATCACCTGTTTATGAGAATTATGTACCTGATTTTACCACCGATCTACCACCACCACCACCTCCTCCTGAAACTCCAATCCAACCCAGATTTCCATATGTACCACCATCAATACCTTTAGTGTCACCCGTTGCTACCCGGAGAGACCTTGACCTTGATGTTGAGCTCGATGCCATACCACAAAGAAATTTGGAAACAGGTGACGAATGGGAAGGGTATTGGAATTCTGATCACCTGTCAGAAGGTGATGAAGATTATTTACCTAAGGAAGATAGATTTCCGATTAAAGGTCGGACAGATAGGCATCCGTGCCCCACATTCAACGATACCACTGCTTTTGAAGAGGCAGACATCTCATTTTTTGGGCCGCGTGTCAGGTACAGTCAAGAGCTTGCTCCGTAGCAGGTTTACACCAACATAGATGAACTTGTGAAGAAAATATATGAGGTCCATGTTCACGGCAACTGGGAGTGCAGAATTGAAAAAAGGGACCGAAGAAGGTTGGTAATTGTTTGTGCCGACGAAGTGCATTGCCACTTCCGTCTATATGCAACCCCTGTGGGTAAGACAGAGGCATGGATTATTAAGAAGTGTGAACCACCTCACACATGCAAGGCTGCGTCATCAATGAAAGACCATGCAAATCTTACGGCTTCACTTATTGCCGATGTAATTGAGAATGACGTTAAGGATGACCCATCAATGAGCCTTAAGGAGGTCGGTAGAGCTGTCAGACGGGTTTACAAGCATGTCGTCCCAAAATACAACAGGTTGTGGAGAGGGCGTGAACTTGCGATTTGCCGAATGTTCGGTAGCTGGCATGGGTCATACAACTTGCTTGCACCATTGCTGCAGGCCATAGCAAGTACAAATCCCGGCACTGTCTTTGAATGTTGGAATATAGGCGTACGAGATGTCGAGAATGCGTTGCAATTCAAGGCCATAGCATGGGCCTTCGGTCCATGTATTCAAGCTGTGCCATACATTAGACCGGTCATCAGTGTAGATGCATGCTTTCTGTCTGGCCGTTACGACGGGAGACTGCTGATCGCATGTGCATATGATGCTGAAAACCAGTTGTTGCCTTTGGCTTTTGCAATTGTTGAGAAGGAGGACGGGGAAAACTGGGGATTTTTTATGAGGTTCGTAAGAAGATAAGTGGTTGGCGACCGGTTCTTTTGTGTCATATCAGACTAGCACAAAGGAATCAAATATGTATTTGATCGCCCAGATTTCGGGTGGTCGACAGCGAACGGTGATTATGTGCACAGGCTGTGTATGCAACATGTTACAGAGAACCTACACAAGAACTGCGGATCTGGAAAATGGGTTGCAGATACATTCAGAATTGGTTGCAAGAAGAAGAAGCCGAGAAGGGTGGAAGAGATGTTCAAAGATTTTGCCAAGGTATGTATATATGAATTATTTGTTGACTTATATTTTCTGAATTATTTAATCAAACATTTTCTCATATGATTTTTTATTTGCAGTACTGTCCAAAGGCAAATTTGTACTTACTCAAGGTGGGAAAAAATAATCCCGCCGATCTGGCTGAGCCACCCGCATATGAGAAGATATTGCAATCCCGTGATGGAGGTTTCCGATGGGGAATTATGACCACAAATGGGTCTGAGTCCTTAAATGTTTTTTTCAAGCAGAGCCGGCAGTTGCCCGTGGCAGCAATTGTAGAGGACACCTTCTACAAGTTAAATGCATGGTTTGTTGCACGGCGTGTTAAAGCCCTCGAATTACTGTCAAGGTATGTATATTTTTATTCAGAGATTTTGTCAAGGTATGTATATTTTTATTTGTTGACTTATATTTTCTGAATTACTGTCCAGGAATCAAACGTTTTCAACAAGGGTGGAGGGAAAACTAAGGAAACATAGGGAGAAAGGTGCAGCTATGAGAGTTGTCCCGTACGGGGATAACCAAATAGAATTCGAAGTGCACTGTCCAGATGAGTTTCCTCCAATCGGCCGTAGACCGGATGAGACTATGGAGTTTGTGAAAAGGATGTTCAAGTATGTTGTTATTTTTGTACCTGACAATACTGTAACATGCACTTGCCAATGAATCCAGTTGGCCCACATACTTTGTTCTCATGTTATGGCGGTGTGCCGAGAGAGAAACTTCTCTGAGGATGATTATGTCGCTGACATGTACTGGACCGATTACCTTGCGAGTACTTGGGGTGCATCTTTCCATCCTTATCCCAACCAGTATCAGTGGCCGCCCTATGTTGGTGATAAAGTCTGTCCCGCAAGCGGGTGGATCAGAAAAGGAAGAAGACCCCACAAGCGTCAAGTAATGACCATGGACGAGATGGAAGGTAGGCGAATGGGACATCAGGCCCGCCGTTCAACAATTGACAGGCAGCGAGCAGGTACGGTTAATTTTATTTATTTACTTATATTTTATTTTGATTTTATTTCAACTGGAATGCAATGCAGATGCCATTAACGAAGCCAACGAAAGAGAAAATGCTAGAGTTGTTGCTGAGGCTACCGGTAGTAGCCACCGCAGTCATGAAAGCCCAGGAACCGGTAGTAGCCATGGAGAGACATCCGGTAGTGCCGCACAACCAGCTGAACCCAGACCCAGACGTCGTATTTTGAGTTTGTTCGGCCGTCGTCGCTGATTACCAAGTTTTGTTAAATTATGTTATGAACTATTTTAGATGTATATTGTGAACTATTCTAATTGGTAGTTTGTGAACTATGCAATGGATTATTTGCCTCGATTATTTTATATGCTTCATTTTTGTTATTTTTATTACTTAATTACGTATACAAAAACTAACAACATAAAATATAAACAAACACAAAACTAATGAAATAAAGTCTACGACATAAATTCCTAAAAATTCTACAGCATAAATTCCTAAAAAATCTACTTCTTACAACGAGCCTTGAAAGTGCATGGCACAAAGTCATCATCAGAGTTTGCCTGATCTGGATCAGTCACAGCAGACGAAGTGGTAGCTTTACCAGTACACGGAACAAACTTATCGTCCGATGCTGAAGGCTCTGGATCAACTTTCTTCTTTTTCAAACCAAAGCCGTAGGGGTTTTCCACAAAGTCATCGTCTGAAATTTCATACGGAATATATCGTCTCTTCCATTCCTCCAGCTTACATGTCTCACAAAAAAAAAAACACGACATATTTCACACTTGTACTTTTTTCCCTCAATTTTACCTCGATCACTAATTGACCCTCCTCTCGCTACGCCACGATCTCGGTTCGCTTTCTTACCTCCACTGTTACTGTCCATACCTCAAAATCGCATCAAAATCGCCTCTCTTTCTCTCATTCGGTTCTGGAAATTTTTTGGATTGGAGGAATGAATACTGTACTCATCTGGAGAGAGAAAAATCCCTTTTATAGGGGTTTTATAGCGGACCGCCCAGCTGCTGGGCGGTCAGATCTTGGTAGTGGACCGCTCAGTGGCTGGGCGGTCAGGTGGGGAAAAAGGACCGCCCAGCCCACGGGCGGTTAGGGTAGAAATAAAAATAACTTTGGAGTGGGAGCAGATTTGATAATTTGTTTTTTTTTTGGGGTTTTAATAAAAATATCGGCAAATTTACAAAACCAATGACTAGCTACAAGTAACAAATTGAGTTGAGGACATGTCTCGTTATAAAAATAAATCAAGCTTTCTAGAATATGCAATTAAACTTATCGTTAAACTGTTTAATCTTTTTATTGACCCTTTAGCGTTTAATAATATTTTAAATTGAAAAAACCGTTAAATGACACGTGCTATTAAATGTCTTCTGTTATACTTAAGGCATCGTTAATTCTCAAAAACTGAAAAATAATTGCAATAAAAATAAATAGATGAGTTTAGAGAAAGTGACACGCGGGATGATAACGGAGTTCGGCTTAAAATACCTACGTCTCTGGAGCGTCGCAACTGCTTCTCCATACGTTTTGCTATTACCCAACAAGAAATGTTACAATTTGTGAACCGGTGAGCCCTTACAACCAATGGAAAGTCACACGACCAATTTGAATAGAGAACGAAGTTTCTAAGTTTGAATTCTCAAGAGAAACACTCAAAAACTCACTCTAACTTAATCTAACTCAAGATTAGTGAAGTGGATTTGAGATTGTTTGAGGGTTATTGAAGTTTTAAGCTCTCACAACAATGGAGTGACTTAAGCACACATAAAATCGCTTTTGAAAAGTTGAGGCGGCTAAAGTTATGTTTGGCTCAAACCCTAACATCTCTATTTATAGTGGCAGCTTCGGAATGAGCATTTTGCCACTAATCATTACCAACGATTTGATCATTTGTAGAGTTAGGGTTTTAGCCCTAATTTTATTTTCTGTGTACTTTGTATAATCGTTACAAATTATTTATAATCGTTAGCAACGATTTAGCTCTGTGAAGTTATGATTTTAACTTTGAATAGTTTTTTGTGTAACTTCCATAATCGTTACCAACGATTGAGCTCTGTTTGCAGTGACAGCTTACTCTGCCTTTAATCGTTACAACGATTAATTGTCAATCGTTACCAACGATTGATCCTTGTTTCAACATCAAATTTACTTTACCAAGTTCATAATTTTTACAATTTAAATTTTTGATAAATATTTTGATGTTTTCTTCGGTTCAACTAATCCATATTGCAATTCCAATTTGTCTTGAACCTGCAGAATATCTCAACTCGAGGAAATTGTTAAATTCAATGGTTATATGTTTCGCAAATTAGTCAAATAGTTTAATTAGAGTATTTCTTACAACAACAATCTCCCCCTTTTGACGATTTGCAAAACATACATCGCAAGTAAGTGCATAAATTGATTTTTCCCAATTTGAATTTTCTCAATTGTCATTTTTGCATGTCTTGCAATTTCTCCCATTTTGGAAATCGACGAAATGGAAGAAAATAGCACAAGTTATGAGTGCTGATGTCTCATTATTAGACCTATAAATTTGACCAATTTTTGTACCAAAATCTGTGTTTCAAACCACCAAATCGTGTCTTTTACATTGAATATACATTAAATATCTATAGAATGTGGTACTGCTGTGTTTTCATTCTTACTTTGCTTAAAACGAGCGAAATCAGGGAAATTGTGAAGTTCTGGAACTATACACGCGGGCCGCATCACAAATGATAGATCAAACCCTGATGCGACCACAGACGCGATCTCCATTTTACACACGCGAGGAACATAGACACGCGGACCGCGTCCACTACACGCAGGTCGCGTGAGTCTATTCCGAAAACAAAACAGAAAAGGAAACAGAGGCTCAATGAAGGAAAGGTCGGCCAGATTGGCTATATTACGGGATCCCTTGCCACAGAAGGGTATTCTATTGATTATTCTACATTCCAGAGAGCGAGAGACAGATTCTAGGATTTGGGCTTGACGGCTAGCTAGGAAACGAAGTTGAGAAGCGAAAGACGAAAGTTCTTCACGGATCTTCTTTGTATTTCGAGTTTTGTCATGACTATTTCATCTCTCATTTGTGTTATTTGTTCTTTGACTATGTGTGAGTAGTTTACTTAGTTTCTAGGGTTACGATGTAGTTTGATACTTTGTTTTGTATGCATGTTGTTTGAATTTGTGTTGAATGTTAGTGTTTAATTGTTTGAGTATTGTTCTAATTGCTTTGTTGAAGTTGATTGAATGATTCTTGTTTGTCTACTGTTAGATGTCTATAGCATCTTTCTAGTACTTTGGCCTTGATGTTTCTTTCAACCAAACTTAGTATTTGAGGTAGGTTTACGAGCCGTGAGGCGAGACCAAAAAGTAACTGAGAGGTGAACTTTTCCACTTATCGAGAGGTAGTGGTTACCTTTAGTAAACTGGACAATTAACTTAGATTAAAAACCTAAGAAGGTGAAATTGCATTTCCGATACCAGGTTTATTAAGCCAACAAACGAGAGTTGAGGTTTAGGAACATTAGGTTCGGTCAATGAATCCTTACGCCAAAGAACAATGCAAAAACAGACAACTGCTACATTTACTCGAGGTCCACGCGGGCCGCATATGAGAGTACACGGGTCGCGTCTTCCATGCGGACCGCGTATGAAAGTACGGGGGTCGTGTGAATGGTATCGAGAGGCAAGGTTGATAATGAAATCGAAAACCCTGGAAACGCTTTTCTCTATTTGATAAAAACCAAATTTTACTTTCTGTCAATTTAATCATTTTTGTCATTGATTGAATTTAGGAAATTAAACAAACCAAATCAACATTTTCCAACTTCTAGTACCTAATTGATTTAAGTAGAGTTCCATATTTGATTTTGAACCGTCCTGTGGATCGATACCTGACTAGACTATACGACAGGATTGTGCACTTGCAATCTTAGTCGGAAGTTAAATCAAGGTTAAAAGCTACAGCTTGCTGTAGTGAAACTTTGTGATAGACTTTTGTGCGAACAAGTGCTCTCCCTCAAAATATGCACTCCCCCTCAATTTTGGAATATATGAGTAACGACAAAATGGTTGTAAGCATGAGTAAAGACAAGATGATGGAAGGTGAATCTGTCTCAGTACACTTTCTCAAAGTGCAGGGTTATCTGGAGAAGTTGGAGAAACTGAATTCTTCAATACCCGAGGACATTGCGGAGGATATCATTCTAGGATCGCTTCCATACTCTTACAAAGAATTCGTCATGCATTATCATATGCGTGAAAAGAGTCCGACATTGAATGAGCTCCATAATGCTCTCAAAACTGATGAGGTTCACATGGGAAAGACAAAGGAGAAATCTGTCCTTGCCATCGGGTCAAATAGCAAGAAGATTGCCAAGAATAAAGGCAAGGCAAAGAGCAAGACAAGTAAAGCGCATCCTCATCAAAGGCAAAAGTGAACGAGCACCTCCAAGGGAAGTAAGAAAAGAAACTCTCCTAGCTCAGACAAGGAGTGCTTCTATTGCCATGAGAAGGGACATTTCAAAATGAATTGCACCAAGTACAAGCGTGACTTGGATGAAGGCAAGGTTGAATGCAAGCGCCCTAAATGTATACTTGTTATTGAACTAAATTTAAATTTAGCCATAACTATTCAAGATTGGGTAATAGATACCGGATCATGTGCTCACTTAGTTTCTAATGAGTAGGTACTAAGGATAAGAGACCTCTCTCGAAAGGAGAGGTGGTATTAAAGGTCAAAAATGGTGCAAGTGTTTCGGCGATCACTGTGGGCACCCTTGATCTTCATTTATCTAGTGGTTTTTGTTTAAGTTTAAAGGATGTTTATCATGTTCCTTCAGTATTTCGAAACATTATATCTGTATCATGCTTGGATGCAGAAAACTTTTGTTTTGTAATAAATAACTCTAGTATGGTTATTGAGAAGAATGGTTTATTTTGTGCAAATGTTTTCATTTCAAATGGATTATTGATCACTCAAAAGAGAGCGATGTTTTCTTTTAAAATTTACAAACTCAGAAATGCTATCGGTTCGGATCACAAGCGCACAATCCTATCGAGTAGTATAATCGAGGTCGATTCACAGGGAATATTGGTCTACAGTCTTAAGCGATCAAATCACAATCTTTCGAAAGGCTAGACGAAATCTGAAAATTTGAGACTTGAAGTTGTGATCAATGTAAATTTGGCACAATTAAATGTAATTAAAATAAAGATAGAGATGAGAATTCATAGGGTTTTGGCACACCATTGCTACTCAATTCTCTTTGATATTCTACTTCTGTCGGGTCTAATTTTCTATTGTTGTTTATGGAAGACACTACATAGGTCACTGCGAGTTATCTTACGCAAATTGATGTCTCATTATTAGACCTATAAATCCGACCAATTTCTGTACCAAAATCTGTGTTTCAAACCACCAAATCGTGTCTTTTACATTGAAAATACATTGAATATCTATAGAATGTGGTACTGCTGCGTTTTCATTCTTACTTTGCAGAAAACAGGCGAAATCAGGAAAGATTGTGAACTTCTGGAACCATTCACGCGGGCCGCATGAAACCTTGACGCGACCACAGACGCGATCTCCATTCTTACACGCGAGGAACACAGACACGCGGACTGCATCCACTACACGCGGGTTGCGTGAGTCTATTCCGGAAACAAAACAGAAAAGGAAACAGAAGCTCAATGAAGGAAAGGTCGGCCAGAAAGGCTATATCAGGAGATTCCTTGCTACAGGGAGGATATTCTCAATTCTGAGGAGTGCACCCACTAACTCCACTTCTATCTTCTAAATTGGGCAAGACCTTTGGCTATAAAAGAAGAAGAATTTCATCTCTCTCATGATCCATTATTACATATCCATTTTCCACAAATTGAGAGAGAGAGATCCTGTAGAAATTCTCGAAGCTTTTCAAGGAAGGAGAAAAAGAAGATTCAAGCAAGGAGTTGGCAAGATCGAGGTTTTGGATCTAAGAAAGGGTGTAATCATTTCTTTATTTCATTTCTTATTGTTTTTGCCAATCTTTGTTATGGATCTCTCCAAGAGAGAGTAGTTCTCTTTCTAGGGGTTTAGGTCAATGCATGAACTTGTTTAATTCTAGCTTATTCGGATATTTTTTTTATTATGATTGTTTTATCATATTTGATTGTTAATTTCTGTGATTTATTCTTTATGAATCTCATTAGTACTTGAATTTTAGTTCACCTGGTTAGGGTTTATTGAATTGAAGTAGCTTGAAATCACGTTGATCGTGTCTTTCCGCTTTAAGTTTATTAAATTCTAGCATTGGTCAAGGTAAGGAGAGTACTGATTGAAATCATAAAGACATACCTTAGGATTTGGATTAGAAGCGACCGTACTTTGATATCCAAACCGGAACTATAGGAATTAAGGTTAGGATTTGGTGAAGGACTTAATCGTGAAGTCAAATCCTAATTAGAACACCTTAGAACAAATATCGATATATACTTTGAAGCATGTGACTTAAATATCCCTCTAGGTTAGTGACAGCCCTAGAATTCGAGGAACATTAATTCATCCACCCAAAGTATTTGTATTAATATTTGTTCCAAAGGCTAACATAGGTTAGAAACCTCATCAAATCAAACATGAATTCAAACAAACAAAATAAATAGAATTAGCAAGGAATTGTAGACCGAATGCCCCTAGATCTCCTCAAACTTGAAAACAAACCAATTTTTCTTTCCTTTATTTTATTTACATTTATTGTTTGAAACTCCTCTCTTTCGGATATTGAACCCAACCTTAGGATTTTAGAACAAACCCCCCCCCTTTTACTTTTATTGTTTAGTTTTAGAAGTAGTTTTCTTTATTAAAAATTGGTATTTCCCTATCTCCCTGCGGATCGACACCTAAATACTACAATCGATAGGTTGTGCGCTTGCAACTAACCTATTCATTGAGTACGAAGGTTTATAAATATTAAAGGCAAAAGAGTACAAAATTCTTATATCTAAAATACTCAACAGTGTCCTATGTAGAATCTCGATAAAAGATCTGTCATTCTTGCGTAAGATAACTCGCAGTGACCTATGTGGTGTCTTTCATAAAATAACAACATAAAATCAGACCCGGCAAAAGTATATTATCAAAGTAGATTGAGTAGCAATGGTGTGCCGAAACCCTAGAAATTCTCATCTCTATCTTTATTTTAATTACTTTTAATTGTTTCCAAATTTACATTGATCACAACTTCAACTCTCAATTTTCAGATCTCGTCTAGCCTTTCGAAAGATTGTGATTTGATCGCTCAAGTTTGAACCAATATTCCCTGTGGATTGACCTCGAATATACTATTCGATAGGATTGTGCGCTTGCAGTCCGAACCGATAGCATTTCCGAATTTATAAATTTTAAAAGAAACATCGCTATCTTTTGAGTGATCAAAGCCTTGCGTTGCTACGACAAGACAATGAATTTTTCTATAGAAATTACCATTTAAATGAATAAATTATACAAGTACAAGTCAAATTTACTATTTACAACAAAAATTCTCATAATCCATGAACAGAAAGAGAAAATTTACATAATCTTGCTATCATGTCTTGTGCAAACAACTCAAACTTGCTATTCATAATATCCTGTGAAATGAAGAAAACAGTACCTAATATTGAGAAATGGGTTTAAACAGGTCCAATTGTGTTGCGCTATTCTGACATAATTAAGAAGCCCCTTCCGTTGAACAAAAGTGAGGTTTTAGATTTGTAGCTAAGTCACCACAATAGGATGAAGTTGGCTTGAATGTCAAAAACAACAAAAAGTTTCAAATTGTCAAAAATAGACAAGAAGTTGTAAACTGTTTAAAATAGTCTTTACTATTTAATTACACTTCTATATTAAGCATAGATTAACAGATTTACCGATCTATCTACGTAGAATAATAGAAATAAAATCATCATTAGAAAAATGACAGATTTACCAAAATATGTAGATTAACATGATTTATTAAGTAAAGTAAAATGACAAATATGTTCGCTGATTCGCTGTGATATGAAATCAGATATCAGAAAATTAAATGTTGTGAGCCAGCGCACTACAAGACAAATGTTAACTTGCTAATTAATGTGCTTAGGCAGTTGTTCAAATTTTTGTATTATATTTTTCATGTAATTACCAGAAGTAATTATAGTGATGTGAAATTGACAGTACTATTAATTGCTTTTATGCAAGAATGTTAAAAAATAATAGGACAAGAGAGATGGGACTAAACTAAATGATTATAATTTATATCGTACGACAAGCAAATAAAATTCATCATTAATTGGTAGCCAACTAGTGTATTGAAAAAAACCGGGCAGTCCAGGACTGGACCGGCCAACCCGTGCACCGGATTCGGACCGTCCCGCGCAGTGCACCAAACCCGTCCCAAACCATTGTTAGGCAAGGGTCGGTCCGTGGACGGGCCGGTTTGGTTTTTCTCCCACATACATGTGCATACCCCCCCCCCCCCCCCGTGTAGACCCGTCCTAGACCGGACCGGACCCTAACCCGCTGGACCCAGACCAAACCCCCTAAACCCGGACCCTAACCCGCCTACCCGGACCCTAAACCCGCTAAACCACCCTGGACCCGCTAAACCCGGACCCTAAACCCGCCCCTGGACCCTCCCCTGAACCCGCCGGACCATTTGACTTGAGTTGATATTTTACTGTAGCAATACGAAATTTTTTGAATCCAACGGCTCCAAAATTACTATAGCAATCCGAATTCCCTCCCCAAAAAATCCCTATAAATTTACACCCCATCCTTCTCTTATTTTCACACCAAACTCTCATTATTCTCAATCTCATATTCTCATACTCTCATTATTTTTATTGTTCCCAAATTTTAATTTAATTATTAGGAAAAAATATAGTTGCAAATTTATTTTATTCCACAAAGGCGCAAGATTTAGTTGCAAATTTATTTCATCCCGCAAAGGCGCAAGATTTTCCCGCAAGATTTGAAGGTTCGATTTGTTTCATGTTATATTTATTTTTTGTTAGATTAAAATATTAAATAGGTTAATTTATTATAAATAGATTAGATTTATTTAAATTTCGTTTTATTTTTGAAATGTATTAGTTTCATTATAAATAGGTTAGATTAATTTTTAAAATAGCTTAAATATGTTAGATTTATTGTTAATTTTGTTAGATTTATTTTTAGAATAGGTTAGATTTATTTTAAAATATGTTAGATTTATAAACGAGTCATTGAGGAACTCAACCGATAACAATGCATTGATACTTTCCGAGGTAGAATGGCAACAAATAACAAACCTAAAAATATTTCTTGGAGTATTTTTACTACAACCGTCAAACTATCATGCTCGTACACACCGACGGCACATGAGTTGCTTCATCATCACTACTATATTTCCAAGGTATATAGTCAGTTTGAATGTATAGAAAACATGGATGAATCTCTCAAACCGATCGTATTTGCCATGAAAGAGAAGTTCCTGAAATATTGGGAAGTAGTACCCCTCCTGACTATTATCACAAATTGCCTGCATCCGGCGTTCAAGAAGAGGTTAACGGTAAAAATGCTTGAAAGGTACAAGCGCAATCTAAATATAGAAGCATCATTAGAGGAGGCACGCGTGACCAAGGCATTGGATGAGATGTTCAACATATACAACACAAGAAGAAATGTCAATCGACCGTCTACGACCCATCGCGGTGCTAGGTATGAATATAAATATACATATGCTTTTAATCTCTATTATTTATAAATTAAATGTTATTTGACTACTATTTTTTTAATAATGACAGGAGTAGCAGCAGTAGTGGATTTCTAATGAATTTGCAGGATGATGAAGACCCGCAAATGTCCCACAGTAGCACCAACGAATTAGTAAGCTATTATTTGGCGAGGCCCGAACATGATTTCATTGACGTCCTAGAGTTCTGGAAGAATAATGCAAGTGCCTATCCGACATTGGCGATGATGGCCCATGACATATTTGCCATGCCCGTGTCAACCGTCCCTTCTGAATTATGTTTTAGTTCGGCGAACAGGATCCTCACTGATAAATGCAGTAAGTTGGGTGCACATGTTTTCAAGAGACTTGTGTGCTTGAAAGATTGGATTGATGCAGAAAATCACACACAACATGGTGGAGTAGAAGCAGCATCATCCAGTGTCGAAACTCATCCAAGCGGTAACGAGCTAAACGAGGATTCAGACGGTGAGCAAGAGAGCAATCTATGGTATATGCACAATAACTTATAGATAGGTAGTGTCGATATAACTTTCTAAACTCTTTTCAGTCTTTATGATTATTTTTCTAAAATTAAAATTTTAAACATTTCAATTACTTTTTTAAATTATTCATTATGAAAATTACTAACAAAAAAAAAGTTAGAACTCCGCCTATGTTATTTTACATAGCTGGTCCCAAACCCAGAATAAAGGAGGATGGTAACTTTTGTTTTTAAATCAATTGTTTTAAAATAATTCAGTTTTAAAGATCAAATAATTCGTCTTTTTTTTTTCTAAAGCAATTGATTTAAGGAATTTTTGTAATATCAAAACTAAATTTTTGTAATATAAAGAAATGATCTAACTCGGTTTTGTTTTTAAATCAATTGTTTTAAAATAAATCTGTTTTAATAAAAGTGTTGGAATGTCATGAATTTTAATTTATATCTTATTATAACAAAAATTGTTCGGTTCAAATAACAAACTAATTGAATTGGAAAAAAAACAACAACAAAAAATTGGTTTTGGACCAGACCGGACCGTGGACCCTCCGGACCCGTGGATCGGACCGTCCCGGACTGTGAAACCGCCGGACCCATGTGTTGATCACGGGACGGGTTTGGCCTCCGAAAACCGAACCCGTGAACCCGTCCAACCCCCCGGACCCGTGGACCGGGCGGGTTTGGACCAGCCTGCCCCGTTGTCAAAACACTATAGCCAACGTCGATCATCAATTCATATAGCTAGCCAACATCATATTTTTTTTATTTTTTATTTTATAAAAAGAACTAACAGATGTTGTCAGTTGTTCATTTGATTAGGTCTGAAGGATGTTTAACCCAATAGGGGGATTGGGATGGGGAACGCTCCCCTGAAGGCGATTCCCGACCACCACCGCCACCAAAACATCTAGAACCTTCGTCTCAACTGTATTCTAGCCCTTGCTTTGATTGCTATCTATCAGCATTTATTCCCTTCCCACCTAAAACTCTATCTGCATTTACTGCCTATCCCAAATACACCTCTCTCTCTCTCTCTCTCTCTCTCTCTCTCTCTCTCTCTATCGGCATTTACTTCCTCTCCGAAATACATCCCCCTTCAGCACCTTAAACACCACCTACTCCTGACACCTACTCTCAAACGAAATGGAGAAGAATTTTCCCATACTATCGAAACAACTGACCCGGGGATGCATTTTTCTCTCAACCAACAACATCCACGCACAACTCAAAGAAGGGTTCAACAGATCCTTAAAAATCTCTGACAGACACCATGAATTACAAGGGGGTCGACATATGACAGAAGTCCAGGCTTATCTTACACGCCGTTATGGGGGCTCCCCAAGAATTTATCCCTACTGGAAATGCGCGCTGGCAATCTACCGCTTGGAACTACCGCGAGGCCTGAGCCTCAACATGGTGGTCATGGATAGTGAAAATTGGGGGCATACGATGGGTTGGTCATTTGCAGCCTAGGATTTAGAAGAAGATTCGCACCCCCAACTAAAACCCTTCCGAATTCTGGTCAAAATCACCAATTTTCCTCAAGAATTTTGGCACCCTATCTTCGTACATGAAATTGTAACTGGTTTTGGAGATATAGAACAAATTAATGATAATAGCATGGGGGCACAAACCGAACAGGAATCAGGGTATGGGTCGATATCATCGACCCCCGACGAATCCCATACTTTGTGGCTCTCCCCTACTCACTAAAATGGAAAGAATGCAAGATACACCTCTTGGAATGCAAGATATAACTGTCGGAGACGAAGGAAGTAGCGGCCCTAAGGAGACCCTGGAGGAGGATGGCGGGTACATGAGACGATCCTTGCTAACTGCCCATGACCTTCTCATCCACCACAGCAGCCCCCGAACACAACAGAGTGCAACAGGACCGTCGCCATCGCATGGAATACGTGGTGGACCACAAACCAACATCCGGGATCCACTTGGTTCTCATGCACCACTACCATACAACAATGTACCTCCCTCATCACGAGACTACATAACTGATGTCTCGTTATTTAACCTACAAATCTGACCAATTTCTGTACCAAAATCTGTGTTTTAAACCACCAAATCGTGTCTATTACATTGAATATCTATAGAATGTGGTACTGCTGCATTTTTATTCTTACTTTGCAGTTCCATTTCAACACATGACTATACCCCAAGTTATAGAACTCTGCGTTCGCTATCCCGATCATGACTTCCCTGAGTTGGGGAGCTCCGCTTTAAAGAAACGGCTTGCAGCCTGTCTTTTCTTGCTTCTGTTGCTAGCAAAGAAGTAGTAGTATGTCTCGTGACCTCGACTCACAAGCCCTCAGTAAGAGGACTCCTTGTGTTCATGAGATCAAACACGTAGGGGAAGCGAGGTAGCTTCCACTCACCTCGACGACCTTGCGGAGGAGACCTAAGGCCCCTATTACTCTGGAGGCGTTGCGTCGTCTGAGCAAGCATTGGCAAGGCCCCGTGTCGTATGAGCGGATAAGAAGCAAGTCAAGTGAGAAAGCTAGATGTGAGGCACTACGCTGAGTGAGTAGCTCTCTAAGGAAGCCGTTTGTTCGCACAAAAGTGTATCACAAAGTTTCACTACAGCAAGCTGTAGCTTTTAACATTATTCAACTTTCGACTAAGATTGCAAGTGCACAATCCCGTCGTATAGTCTAGTCAGGTATCAATCCACAGGACAGTTCAAAATTAAATCTGGAATTCTACTTAAATCAATTAGGTACTAGAAGTTGGAAAAAGGTTGGTTTGGTTTGTTTAATTTCCTAAATTCAATCAATGACAGAAATAATTAAATTGACAGAAAGTAAATTTTGGTTTTATCAAATCGAGAAAAGCGTTTCCAGGGTTTCCGATTTCATTGTCAACCTTGCCTCTCGGTACCCACACGACCCGCGTACTGTCATACGCGACCCGCGTACTCTCATACGCGGTCCGCGTGGACCTCGAGGAAATGCAGCAGTTGTCTGTTTTTGCGTTGTTCTTTAGTGTAAGGGTTCATTGACCGAACCTAATGTTCCTAAACCTCAACTCTCATTTATTGGCTTAATGAACCTGGTATCGGAAATGCAATTTCACCTTCTTAGGTTTTGAATCTAAGTTAATTGTCCGGTTTACTAAAGGTAACCACTACCTCTCGATAAGCGGAAAAGTTCACCTCTCAGTTACTTTTTGGACTCGCCTCACGGCTCGTAAACCTACCTCAGATACTAAGTTTGGTTGAAAGAAACATCAAGGCCAAAGTACAAGAAAGATGCTATAGACATCTAACAGTAAACAAACATGAATCATTCAATCAACTTCAACAAAGCAATTAGAATAATACTCAAACAATTAAACATTATTGTTCAACACAAATTCAAACAACATGCATACAAAACAAGGTATCAAACTACATCGTAACCCTAGAAACAAAGAAAACTACTCACACATAGTCAAAGAACAAAGAAAACAAATAAAGATAAAAGAGATCATAGAAAAACTAGAAGAACGATGAAGATCCGTCGCAAAACTCTCGTTCTGCTCCTCTCAACTTCGTCTCCAAGCTAGCCGTCGAAACTCAACCCTAGAAACTGTCTCCTGCTCTCTGGAATGCACAATAATGAATGGAATACCCTTCTGTGGCCAGGGATCCCGTAATATAGCCAATCTGGCCGACCTTTCCTTCATTGAGCCTCTGTTTCTTTTTTTGTTTTCTTTTCGGAATAGACTCACGCGACCCGCGTGTAATGGATGCAGTCCGCGTGTCTGTGCTCCTCGCGTGTAGAATGGAGATCACGTCTGTGGTCGCGTCAGGGTTTCATGCGACCCGCGTCGGAAGTGGCGCGGCCCGCGTGTAAGGTACCAGAACTTCACAATTTCCCTGATTTCGCTCGTTTTCTGCAAAGTAAGAATGAAACACAGCAGTACCACATTCTATAGATATTTCATGTATATTTAATGCAAAAGACACGATTTGGTGGTTTGAAACACATATTTTGGTACAGAAATTGGTCAGATTTATAGATATGATAATGAGACATCAAATTCCCCCAAGCTTAAATCTTGCTGTCCTCAAGCAAGGATCGTACTTAGGTACCGGGTTGGACTCTAAGCTTACCTAAATGCAGACTAAATTCTTAAAAGTGAAAATCTACATGAATTGCTTTAATCAAAAACTTCGAGAATCCTTTTGGTATAATTTAGACTTTCCTTGATCAAGTTTGATTCACCACACAAATTAACTAATCAAACTTCAAATTCCGAAATGTTTCTAAGACTTGCAAAGTCAATTACCCGAATTAATCAATTTCTCATTCTTTCATTGAATCTATGCCCTCATTTGTGGTGATTTTTCTTTCCTTTTTGCCCCCAAAGCTTGAAACAAGCTTAGGTCAGAAAATCGAGAACCTCGTGTGTTGGTGTATGCAAAGCTTCTTTTCTTTTCTAAATTTGGGAGACAAGCTCAAAGGCGCCCAATTGGACTTATTGCCAGTACTCTTATGTTCTCCATCTTTTTATTCAAAATTTTTATTTTTATTTTTACGCCTACACCATGAATACACACATCCAATGGTATTCATTCATACCAATGAATATCCCAATGTTTCCTTGTTTTAAATCCCCATTTTCCCTATTTAAAAGGCACAGTTCAGTTTCAAAATGGTTTTTCGATACGATTCAAGTTTTCTTCTTCTCAAGTTCTCAAAACATCCTTTTCCTAATCAGTTCTTTTATCAATTGTGGGGTTAGTTCTAATATCTCAAGGTCATCTTAATTAAAACCAAAAAATTTCATCAAAGTTCCTAATTCAAGCAATCATGCAAATTTTCCACCTCAAAATGCAAGAAAAAGTAAACATGGCCTAAGTAAAAAGAAAACAAATCCTAAAAGTCAAAAGTCTCCCCCCCAAGCTTAGTCTGAGCATTGTCATCAATGCTTCAAGACTGAAAGATAGAAAAAGTAAAGCAAGCAAGGGAAAGAGAAGAACAAACCCTGATCAGTCGCGTGGAGAGGATGGCCCAGGGTAGTACCAGTGCTCATCATAGTAGCGCCAGTCACGCAGCTCGTCCTCAACACTGCTGAGCCGGTCGTGGTAATCAGTCAGCTGACACTGAATGTCGTAAAGTGTGTCACCATGCTGAATCTGAGTCGCTCGCATGTCAAGCTGAAGTGACCGCATGTCACGCTGAGTGGACTGCATGTCCGAGATGAGATGGTAGAGGTCCTGTATGGTGGGCTCTGCGGGGTGAGAAGTACTCGGCGGGGGAGAAGAAGGACCCGCAGGTATAGGTGCATCATCAGCAACAGGAGGAGGGGGAGGAGGCGCAGCCGGTGGTGGTCCCGTGAAAAGCCAAGTAGACCTGTCCTCAAAGGAGAGAGGCGCGTGGACGGGCAACCTGTACCTAAGAGAACCGTCTGGCATGCGCCAAAGGTAGCCAATGCGGCGGCCACATTGCGTCTTGATCGTGAGAAATGTCGCCAAACGGAAGGCCTCGACATCCAGGAGGCGTGGCCCTCTGCAGAGCGTATCACCAGTGGTCGGTACCTCTAACCGCTCAGCAATGCGGGTGACGTAGGCACCGATGGTGATGGCGCCTCTGGCTCTCGTGGAGCGTTGAAGATCAAGCCAGTGGCGGATCATGATGAGCATCAGGTCGGGCCGCTCTATCTCTCCGTCTGGCCGGAGCATGTGATCCAGAAGCTTGAGATCCTCAACATTGGCACGGGAGACTGTCTCGCCACGTGCAAGGAAGTCCTCCAGAAATGGTCCTTGTCCAGGCCCATACGGAACTCGAGAGATGAGGTCTGGGGATCCGGCTGGAAACCGAACCACTCGCGGAGCTGAATGAGTGTGACGCGATGAGGCTGACCACGGAGGAGGAATTTGATGTAGTGGCGGGAGTGGTTGCCCTGGTGATCCTCTTTGAGCTGGAGAGATGAGAGAAACTCAAGTGTGAGTCTCTCGTAGGCAGGATGATCAATGGCCCAGAAAGCGGGGGTGAAGCCGATCCTACCAGTGAGCAGTAGGAAGTCCTCCTTAACTCCGAATGCGCCGAGGGTAGTCATGTCAACTCGGTGCGTGTTTTCGAATCTCTTCAAGCTCAAGGACTCGAAGTGTTCAGAGTGGTGTGAACTAGACTCAGGTGGAGAGGGAGCGCGTGCAGGTTGTGGCTGGGCACGGCTACGCAGCTGCCTACGGTCCTGGACTTGTGTGGATCGTCGCTCACGGTTCATGATTTGGCTCAGGTCTCAAACGATGCGGGTTGAGTGGGATTTTACGCGGGTCGGACGAAGTTGACGCGGGGCGTGTAGACTTCATTAGGGTCACGTGCCGTGCGGGTTAGGTTTTCGGTGGAATGGACATGGCTGAGGTGTTTGAGGGTGGAAAGGTGATGTGGGTAGCGGAGATGAAGAGAAGGGTGTAGAGACGTACCTGAGGCGTGCTGTTAGGTGAGAAAGCGCTGGAGGTGTCGAGAGAGAGCAAGCGGAGAGGAGTTGGAGTGGGAGACGGCCACCAGGATGCACCCAGTGGTCGGATCGAAGGGCTCGGGTGCACTGTAGGAGGAGAAGGAGGTGGTGCGGTCGTGTTGAGAAGAGAGGTCGGATACACTGTGGAAGGAGAAGGCGTGAAGCGGGGCGGATTTAAGTAAGGGTTGCTCTGTTTCGCACCCGTAATGGATGCGCCTTCTTTAATGCTGCGACGGTTGGCGATGACGCGGGTCGCATTGCTCATCAACAGGTCACGTCTCTCACGCGGATCGTGTCAGTTTTTCTCGCAGGTCGCGTGGTACACTGAATTTCCAGTTCTCTTTTGACATTCCTAGCTCAAAACAACTAAAAACAAATATGTATGCAGACAACAGAAATGAAAATTATTCAAAAAGGAATATGAAACTAATTTAAGCGTAAGAAAATTAAAAAGGGCTTGGGTTGCCTCCCAAGAAGCGCTTGTTTTAGGTCTCAAGCTCGACCAACTCCTACTAAGTTTTGGTTAAAGCAGGATCGGAGAGATCTGGAACAAATCGCAGTCGGGATAGATGATCATCCACGGTGTCTTCAACTCTCTTTTTGTCTCTACTTTCAATATCAAATTCCTGCAAGAGAAGAATCTGTCACACCCCCGGACAACCCGCCGCGCATTTATGCGCAAGGCGTTAAGCACATCACATACATCATCAATGAAAACATCCAACAAGCCACTTTATTTAAAAGTAAATGGAGTTCACAAACAAATAGAAAAGGGATAACATGTCAGACATGGCTAGTCAAACAGTCACTGCCATGTCCACACAATATATTGTTCATACAAATATAAAGATAAACAGATAGTGGCTATCTTAACAACTTCCACTAATTCTTCACTCGCGGCCTTCCTCCATGCTTTCTTCTTCGTTTCCTGGAACCCACATAACAGGTGGTACGGTGAGAGATCGAACTAACTCTCAGTGCGGGATTTAGTTCCAGCCCGGTGCTTTTACAAATCAATGCATTTAATTCCCCAAATAACATAAAAAGAAGGTTTTTGAAATTACCCCCATGTCCCTATCAATTCGGATATGCAATCACTTTAAAATAACCAGTTTTATTCCCGCCCCCTTTTTAACTTATTTCAAAAGGTGTTGAAATTCCACACTCTGGGAATCCATGCCCGTACATGAAAACCCGGCGAATTGCCACGCAAGGACGACCCGAATATCACACTCTAGATGGGCCATTTCGGGGACCCATCCGGCGAACCGCCGCGAATTTGGCGACCCGTTCTGTTCTGTTCTGCTCTGTTCTGTTCTCACACACATTTCACACTCTGGGGGTCTGTCACACACGGACAGCCTGATTTTCAAAACACATGCTGAGCCGCCTCACACGGACGGCCCCAATTTAAAAACAATTCATCCAAGTTCCCCATTCCCAAATTCACATTTAATTCCTGTCAATTCAATTTCATGTCTCAAGAAATTCCTGCCATGCAATTCTAAACAAAATCAAACGAATGTTCGATATTCACAAGATGTAGTTTATCTACCAGATTGGGAAAAAGGATCACTTACCTTAATCCATGCATTTTTATATTATTTGTAAAAAGACCAGGAACCCGCACCTGTATTCTCACTGACTTCGTTTGAGCGTGTGTCGGTATCTCGCGTATTCGCAGCGTCTCCTAAAATCTCGCGGTTTGCTCCTAAGTTTTAACACATTTAATTAGATTCTTATTTTCCATTTAATCCAAAGGATTCATAATAAATTTAATACCCTAAATCTCGCATGATATGGTTCTACTCACGATTCTATTTGTATTTATGGCAATTGTCACCTAATTCACACCAATTCCAATATAAATCACAATACCTATGACTCTTAATCCATTTCCCCACAATTAAACTTAATTAAATAAACTACCACCCTCGATTCTTCCCACAATTTCAATTTGGCATAATTATTGGAAATTAACCTCGATTCTTGTACAAATTACTTGTTTTCAAGAGATAAGAAAGTTTGAATTGAATATTGGGTTATTGGGTTTCGGGTTTGGGGTTAATGGATTCGGGTTTAGGGTTTGGTTTTAGGGGTTCGGGTCTAGGGTTTTGGGTTCGGGTCTAGGTGGTTCGGCCGGCAGGGAAGACGGGAAGGGAGAGCACGGGTGGGGGTTCGGCTGGCGGCAGGGGGGTTCGGCCAGGGGCTGGCGGCAGGGGGGTTCGGCCACGGGTGCAGGGCCGGCTGGGGTTTCGGCGCGCGGGGCAGGGGTCGGCTGGGAGGGTTCTCAGCGGGGGCAGGGGTGGTGGCCGGCGGCAGTAGCCAAGGGGAGGGGCCTTGTGGCCGGCGGCTAGTGAGAGAAAAGAGAAAAAGAGAAAAAGAGAGAAGGAGAGAAAGAGAGAAAGAGAGAAAGAGATTTTTACAGTTATGAGGAGAGAATGATTGTCTGTGGAGGGAGAGGGGAGAGGGATATATTAATTGGGGAGGTGTGGCTGAAATTAGATTAGTTTTTCTTCTAATTTTTGAGTTTGCTTAACATATGAATAAACCTATTAATATAATTTGACTAAATTTCAATTATTTGTTCTCCTAAATTTTATCATCTGTTATTTATTGACTTCTATTAATTGTTAATTTCCGATTTAATATATCTTATTATTCCTAAATAGCATTATGTATAAATTTAATCATACCAGTATTTAGAGGCGTTACAGAATCCATCTAATCAAACGAGGTTTTGCATCTTGTTTATTCAACAAATACCTGAGTGCGGCATGATCGGTGTAAACAATTATTTTTGAGCCAACTAGATATGATCTGAACTTGTCAAGAGCAAACACAATTGCAAGAAGCTCATTCTCGGTGGTTGTGTAGTTCATTTGGGCTGGATCTAGCACCTTGCTAGCATAGTAAATGGCGGACGGCTTCTTGTCCTTTCTTTGCCCAAGAACTGCTCCTACAGCATAGTCGCTCGCGTCGCACATGATCTCGAATGGTAGAGACCAATCAGGTGGTTGCAAAATGGGTGCTGAGATGAGGGCTTCCTTCAAACTACAAAAAGACTTGACACAATCATCAGTGAAAACAAAATCAGAATCTTTAATGAGTAGATTGGTCAATGGTTTCGCAATTTTAGAAAAATCCTTGATAAAGCGGCGATAAAATCCCGCATGACCTAAAAAACTGCGAACCCCTTTAACACATGTTGGGATTGCAAGTTTCTCGATCACTTCAATTTTCGCCTTATCAACCTCGATGCCTTTGGAGGTCACAACATGTCCTAGGACAACACCCTCCTAAACCATGAAGTGACACTTCTCCCAATTCAGAATCAAATTGACATCTTCACATTTCTGCAAAATCTTACAGAGGTTAGATAAACAAGAATCAAAACAAACACCACACACAGAAAAATCATCCATAAAGACTTCGACCTCATTCTCAATAAAATCAGAAAAGATGGCCATCATGGCTCTCTGAAAGGTCGCTGGTGCATTACAAAGACCAAAGGGCATCCTACGATATGCAAATGTACCATATGGACAAGTAAAAGTGGTCTTTTCTTGGTCTTGTGGGTGAATGGGTATTTGAAAGAAACCAGAATAACCATCAAGATAACAAAAATAAGAATGATTAGCCTTTCAAGGAGTTGATCGACAAATGGCAACGGAAGACCTAAGTCAAGGTAACCCTTCTTTGATGATAAGAGCATTCTTGATCTGACTTGGTTGAGTAATGCGTGAGATCGATTTCCACCTTGTGAAAGAAAGGTGAAATAGGCCGAAGGCAGACCTAAGTCAAGGTAACCCTTCTTTGAAAAACTTTGGTATTGCTCTTAGATCAGGACATAATGAATCAGAGTACATGGAACCATCTTTTTATCTTCATTTTTCCCATAATGAAATAATATGGTGGATTAACTGATTTTCTTTTAGTCAATGAAATAGCCCAATGCAAGAGATTTCTAGTAAAAATACTAGCTTCTTTCAGTTCATAATAAGATGAGAATAGTTTGATTTTAATTCTAAAGATTTTTTCTTAAGTATTATGTACAGAAGGTAGGAGCCGTATGAAATGAAAATATCATGTACGGTTCTGGAATGGAGACCTTTTCAATATATTGAACGACCGTAACGAATGTTGGCTCAATCCGAGGGAAATTATGCAGAACCCAGCTTACCCAAGCATTTACCTATGCCCTCCCTAGCTTATCCATAAGAACAGACATTTCTTCATATAGTATTTGACCACTTCTCACAAGCCCTATTCCAGGAATACATCAAGTAATATCTCTTATAGGCAAAAAGAAAACACATATACCTCTTTTTTATTAAAAAATAAAAAGAAAAAAAAAGAAAGTGGGAGACAAAATGACAAGAAGATATTGGAACATCAATTTTGAAGAGATGATTGAAGCAAGAGTTCATTTAGGTAATTATAAAAGGAGATGGAATCCTAAAATCACTCTTTATATCCTTCTAAAGCCCAAATACAAACTTTTTAAACACGTCTTCTTTTAGGGGGCCGGCATCCATTATGTGGCAAAGGTGTTACATCACGTATGAAACTTAATTTTACACCACTATGAACAATGCTTTTTAATGCTGCAGCTCTTCCAGGACCAGCACCGTTTATCTTAATTGCTACTTTTTTCATACCGTGTTTCACTATTCCTTATTTCATTTCCTAAAAAAAGTAAAATTTATTATGTGGGAAATCAAAATATCTTTATCCATACTATTTTAATCAATCAAAAAATATTTTATCTTTATTACTTTATTGAATCTTTATTACCTTATTTTTAATAATAAATTAAAAAATTAAAAGTCAAAGGTTACGAGCCAAGGTGAATAAGATATGGTTCAAGGGTAACAAGTACACGTAGTGGTAGTAACAAGTGTGCAAGCTGGTCTTACCGCGTAGGTGAGGAAAGGAAGTCGAAAGCAATGGGCTAGCCAGTTGGAGAGAGAAGCCAAGTAAAGTAGTTACCTACAACAGAAGAAGCTGTAGGAGTAGACGACAGGAGCCTATGTAGAGCTTTAGGAGTGATGGATGAATGGGCTGCTAACTCACCTTCCTTCCACTGGAATAGGTTTTTCTTGAACAAGAGCATATCTTTTGGGCTCCAGCCGTCAAAGACTTTGTTTTGTCCACATCAGATCGGTCAGTAGTAATAGTGGAAGACACTACTCTTTGAAGAATATCCATTGATAGTGTGTGGCTCGTTCATGTTCTTCACTGAAGGCCTTGGGTTGGGAAAGAAAAAAAGCAGATTAGAAAGCATACTTAAGATAACTCGAGAAGGCCAAAGATGTTCGACTGGTGTGCCTACTTGTTTCCAGTGAGTGACTGAAAAGCTTCTGAATCAACACGGGCCGAGTTCTAGCTTCGGTCTTGAAAGAGGTCTAGCCAGTAGATAGAGGTCTTGATAGCATTCATTGGATAGAAAAACATCGAAGCAGAAAGTTAACAAGAAGTTATTGGCCGATGCCCAGGTAAGTGGGGGTGCTTCGTCCGATCTGCTTTTCCTTATTTTCTGTGTGTGGGAATGAATATATCTTCAGGTAGTAATTAAAGTGTCAGATTAGTTGTTTTCATATTTCACTTGACTCTGGTATTCCATATTGTAAACTAATGCACTAAAAAGTGAAAACAAAAAAAAGCATGAATCAAACAAAACAATGCAAAAGTCACGCCCCCATGCAATATTTTTATAGAATATATGTGGTATGGCCAAAAGATCTAGAAGTCCTTGTGGGGGAGAAGCTAGGAAAAAACCCTATAAAGGAAAGAAGCAGCGAGTGCGCAGGTGTCACAAACGGATTCGTTGGTTGGTTATGCTTTAAGTGAAGTTAAAGGGTTAAACGAGCGAAATCAGGGACTATTGCGAGTTCTAATGCCCTACACGCGAGCCGCGTCACATTCGAAACGGGCCGCATCAAACTCTGACGCGACCACAGACGCGATTACTCTTTACACACGCGAGAGACACAGACACACGGACCGCGTCGCGTCAGCCTATTCCGGAAACAACACAGAAAAGGAAACAGAGGCTCAATGAAGGAAAGGTCGGCCAGAATGGCTATATCACGGGATCCCTTGCTACATTCACATGAATTCTGCATTTTGGAGAGCAAGAAATAGATTATAGGGTTTGGGACTTGACGGCTAGCTTGGAGACGAAGTTGAAAAGCGAAAGACGAAAGTTCTTCACGGATCTTCTTTGTATTTCGGGTTTTGTCATGACTATTTCTTCTATTATTTGTTTTGCTTGCTTTTTGACTATGTGTGAGTAGTTTACTTAGTTTCTAGGGTTACGATGTAGTTTGATACTTTGTTTTGTATGCATGTTGTTTGAATCTGTGTTGAATGTTAGTGTTTAATTGTTTGGGTATTATTTAATTGCTTTGTTGAAGTTGATTGGATGATTCTTGATTGTCTACTGTTAGATGTCTATAGCATCTTTTCTAGTACTTTGGCCTTGATGTTTCTCTCAACCAAACTTAGTATTTGAGGTAGGTTTACGAGCCGTGAGGTGAGACCAAGCAGTAACCAAGAGGTGAACTTTTCCATTTATAGAGAGGTAGTGGTTACCTTTAGTAAACCGGACAATTAACTTAGATTAAAAACCTAAGAAGGTGAAATTGCATTTCCGATACCAGGTTTATTAAGCCAACAAACGAGAGTTGAGGTTTAGGAACATTAGGTTCGGTCAATGAATCCTTACACTAAAGAACAACGCAAAAATAGACAACTGCGACATTTACTCGAGGTCCACACGGACTGCGTATGAGAGTACGGGGGTCGCGTCTTCCATGCAGGCTGTGTATGAAAGTACGCGGGTCGTGTGTGGTACCGCGAGGCAGAGTTGAAGATGAAATCGTTAACCCTAGAAATGCTTTTCTCTATCTGATAAAAACCAAATTTTACTTTCTGTCATTATTGAATTTAGGAAATTAAACAAACCAAATCAACCTTTTCCAACTTCTAGTACCTAATTGATTTAAGTAGAATCCATATTATATTTTGAACCGTCTTGTGGATCGATACCTGACTAAACTATACGATAGGATTGTGCACTTGCAGTCTAGTCGGAAGTTAATTCAAGGTTTAAAAGGTACAGCTTGCTGTACTGAAACTTTGTGATACACTTTTGCGCGAACAATTACCCAGGTAACGATCAAAGTGGGACAAATTTTGGTTTTAGCTTTACAATTATGGTTTCCCAAAATGGCACCCTCTCCTCAGTCTTTAACGGGTCTGCCCGATACCACCCTGTTGTTTCACCAAAATAGAAAAAAAAAAGTACCCTCTCTGTAGCTATCTGTGTAGGGCAGGTTATCATAATGCAAGGTCAGCGGCAAAAAGAAAATAGCTGGCCCTGCAGTAAAGACAAATGGTGTTCACATTCAATACTACAAGAAAAAGCCCTAGAAATACATGCCAAAAAAGAACCAAAGTACTCTCAGACTCTGGAGGCTGGCCCTAAAAAAGAAACCTCATTCAATTCACAACCCAAAAAGGCCTTCCTGCCAAACCCCAAGCCCATTAATACACCCATTAAGGAACTTGACCTACCCCTCCTACCAAGCCCATATAACATCCCCACAAACCAAAATCGCAAAACCCACCCAACTCAAGCTCCACAAATCCGTTACCCATCCAAATCAACCCAGCAGCTCCACACAATATCAGCATAGATGGATGATGATAGCTTCATTGCTCAATTTGCAAGTCTTAGTTCTGGACCCGAACCCGTTACTCCACTCATATTGCCATCAGCCGCCCTTGAATCTTGCGATTGGAAAAGTGTGCCCTCGCTAGGATAGTAACTGACAGACCTATACAAGACTCCAACTTTTGATGCTCATGCGACGGGCCTGGGGAAGTCATCCTGACAGAACCATATCCAACCTGGCTAGAAACATTTACCTGGTCCAGTTTGTCAATGAGGAGGAGCTACAACGGGGCATGTCTAGGGGAGTCTAGTCGTACCGATGTGATGCGATCGTGCTCAAGGCCGTGCAGGGGCAAGCCGACTTGACAAACCCGTAAATTTTAACAATGGAGCTGACTGTTCAACTGCATAAAATCCCTCCTAGAACCATCTCGCGGGAAGGCATCCTCATGGTTGCTAGGGAGATTGGGGTGCCTAGCTCCGATGTGTCAGAAGCATATTTAGGAGGTAACAAATTTTACAAGGTTAAAGTTATTGTACCAATTGATCAACCTCTTAAAGAATCACTCCCAATCACCCACCCCACACTTGGTACTTTCAATGTCTACCTATCATATGAAAGATTGGGAAGAATCTGCTTGTTTTGTGCAAAAGCTGGTCATTGATCACTCAAAAGAGAGCGATGTTTCTTTTAATATTTATAAACTCAAAAATGCTATCAGTTCGGACTGCAAGCGCACAATCCTACGAGTAGTATATTCGAGGTCGATCCACAGGGAATATTGATTCAGAGTTTTGAGCGATCAAATCGCAATCTTTCGAAAGGCTAGACGAAATCTGAAAATTGAGAGATGTTGTTGTGATCAATGTAAATTAGGAAGCAATTAAAAATAATTAAAATAAAGATAGAGATGAGAATTCCTAGGGTTTTGGCACACCATTGCCACTCAATCCGCCTTGATAATATATTCCTGTTGCGTCTGATTTCCTGTTGTTGTTTATGAAAGACACCACATAGGTCACTGCGATTTATGTTACGCAAGAATGACAGATCTTTCATCGAGATTCTACATAGGACACTGCGAGTTTTCTTACGTAAATGACTGATCTCTTAAATACCCCAAATTACTACACAGATCACTGCGAGTTTCCTTACGCAAAGTGATGGAATTTGGTTCGCGTTTTGTTGTTCTGGTTTATCGTTTCCCCGCTAAGATTTTCTTCACATAAACCTAATAGATCTCAACAAGGCTAATTCATACAAATAGTTTCTCTTACCATTAAAGCATTGTCACTACCCTTCTAAACCCTAAACTAGATCATTGAAGTTAGATGAAGAGATCGTAAATCACAAAAGCATTTCGATTCAACAACAAGAAATCATAATCAACGGAAATATATATATCAAAGCATCAAGAGTAACAAGGTTTACTGCCTAGCCCTAAGAAAATGAACTTAGCCGTGAAATGGCATAGTTACAAGCACTCCCATCTTCTCTCTTTAATCAAATCTAACCCTAATTACAAAGATAAGTTATTCTTCTGCCCAGGGGCCTTATATAGGAGTGGAGGGACGTCTGGAGGTTGAGTAGGGGCTAAGAAACTAATCTGGATACAGCTGTCGGCAGTTATTCCCCAAGAGGCGCCTTCGGTTATGGACCATATCAGGTGATACGGTCCGTATTAGAACCTTGTCGCTGAGGGTTTTAGTGCTTCTCACGCTATCTCTTGGTCTGTGCTAGGCTTGGTCCGTATTAGGCAATATGGACCGTAACAGAGACTTTGTCGACAAGCGTCGCTGATCCGATTGACCCGATTCTAGCTTCATTTGGTGTAAAATGGTCCCAAAACCTGTTTTCTGCAATAAAACATAAAGAAGGGTGACAGTAGTCTTTTTCTCTAATAAATTAAACATAAGTGTGAGAAAATATGCAAAACTTAAGCCAAAACCCTACGTAAATCATCATTATTTTGACTCTGATCACGCCTCCCAACTTGAATTGTTGCTTGTCCTCAAGCAACGACATCCCAGTTGGTCAAAGGTCCGGTCTTGGTTAAACCATACAATCTCAAGGACTTGCTAAAAATTAAGTTAGAACTTGGGTTTGGTACAGTTGGTATGACAATAAAAATTTAGAACTCTAAAATATTCATGACCTCTCCCTTGAACAATTTATTCACCCCATTATTGACCTCATTATGCATACCCTAGGAAAATTATTACCGAGCAATTTACTTCACAAATATCCTTAAAATTGAAAGTATTAATTTCTCCTTCGATTATAAACGGATCCCTTCCAAACAATAGGAATTCTAATGATATAAATTTTGATTTTCCTTCCCAATTGATTGGAGCAAAGTGTGACAACTAAGTGTGTTGGTATTTGTGACTATTTTTGAAAAATTAAATATGTACAAAAATTAAAATTTGGGAGGTTTTATCGAGCCTATTGGTAACCAGTCTTGTGTAGGCACCCGTACTCTTTTTATCCTCCATCTTTTATTCTATTTTTTTCTTTTTCTGAATTTTTCTATTTTTTTGGATTTTTCTCATTTCTGATTTTTTTTTTGCATTTTTTTATTTTTCTGAAATATAAAATATTTTTGTGTCACAAGCACCATGATTACACACAATTTCAAGTATTCATTCATACAAGGAATTATTGCATAGTTTTGCTAGGTGTCTATCTATAATAAGGGTATTCTAAATCACTATCAAACTTAAAAGACTTTGCAAAACTAAATCACTCAACAATAAAAATACTAGGGTTTGCAATTTTGGTCAACTTTCATGGTTAGCAATTAATTGTTCACTTTGAGATCACTAATTATTTTAATAATTCCAAATTTTTGGTATCATGGCCAATTGTCTAAACCCTAGCCTAACTCAATTTGAAACAATTCCTATTTGATTAACCTACTCCTAAAAATAAAATAAAAATGCAAGCTAGCTAAAAATCTCAATCTAATCATCCTAGGATTTTCGGTAAAGCCTCCAACCCTAGTCAAAAATTCGGTAAAGCCTCCAATCCTAGTAAAAAATTGAGTAAAACTACTAGCACCTAAGAATTTTAAAATGCGAAAAAATTTAAGAATACATGGTCAATTTACCTCCTACCCCTTGAATAAAATTGAGCATTGTCCATAATGCTCGAGAGATAAAAATAAAGGAAGTAATAAAGTAAAAAAGACCGGGGAAAGATACAACTCACTGCACCTCAATCCTGAGGTGGTGGAGGTGGTGGTGGGCGATGGATCTCCTCGTAGAATGATGGGTCGAAGAGTCCATAGGGTGGTGGCTGGTACAGCAAACCGGTGGTGAGGGCACTGATGTCTCATTATTTGACCTATAAATCCGACTAATTTCTGTACCAAAATCTGTGTTTTATACCACCAAATCGTGTCTTTTACATTGAATATCTATTGAATATCTATATAATGTGGTAGTGCTGCGTTTTCATTCTTACTTTGCAGAAAAAGAGCGAAATCAGGAAAGATTGTGAGTTCTGGAGCTCTACACGCGGGCCGCGTCAGATCCCACGCGGGTCGCGTCAGACCCTAAAATTTCAGCACCCGAACTTAAAACAGTCATAACTTTTGACTCGTAACTCCGTTTTGAGCGTATGACGACTTTTCGGAAAGCTTACGAGAAGATCTACAATCTGAGACAAAGACATAGGCATGCGGGCCTCATCAGACTTTTCCGGAAACAAAAGCAGAATTGGAAACATATGCTAATTGAAGGAAGGTCGGCCAGAAAAGCTATAAGAGGGGATTTCTTGCACCTGAGAGGGCATTCTGTATCTGAGGGACAATTCCTAGGGTTAGGAGAGACGGCTGGCTGGGAGACGAAGAAGAGAGGAGCTGAACGAGAGTTTTTGCGACGAATCTTCATCGTTCTTCTAGTTTTTCTATGAACTCCTTTATCTTTATTTGTGTTATTTGCTTTTTGACTATGTGTGAGTAGTTTACTTAATTTCTAGGGTTACGATGTAGTTTGATACTTTGTTTTGTATGCATGCTGTTTGAATTTGTGTTGAATGTTAGTGTTTAATTGTTTGAGTAGTATTTTAATTGCTTTGTTGAAGTTGATTGAATGATTCTTGATTTTCTACTGTTAGATGTCTATAGCATCTTTTCTAGTACTTTGGCCTTGATGTTTCTCTCAACCAAACTTAGTATTTGAGGTAGGTTTACGAGCCGTGAGGCGAGACCAAAAAGTAACTGAGAGGTGAACTTTTCCACTTATCGAGAGGTAGTGGTTACCTTTAGTAAACCGGACAATTAACTTAGATTAAAAACCTAAGAAGGTGAAATTGTATTTCCGATACCAGGTTTATTAAGCCAACAAACGAGAGTTGAGGTTTAGGAACATTAGGTTCGGTCAATGAATCCTTACACTAAAGAACAACGCAAAAACAGACAACTACTACATTTACTCGAGGTCCACGCGGGCCGCGTATGAGAGTACGCGGGTCGCGTCTTCTATGCAGACCGCGTAGAAAGTACGCGGGTCGTGTGAATGGTACCGAGAGGCAAGGTTGATAATGAAATAGAAAACCCTGGAAACGTTTTTCTCTATCTGATAAAAACCAAACTTTACCTTCTGTTATTTTAATTACTTCTGTTATTGAACTTAGGAATATTAAACAAACCAAATCAACCTTTTCCAACTTCTAGTACCTAATTGATTTAAGTAGAGTTCCAGATTAGATTTTCAACCGTCCTGTGGATCGATACCTAACTAGACTATACGACGGGATTGTGCACTTGCAGTCTTAGTCGGAAGTTAAATCAATTTTTAAAAGCTACAGCTTGCTGTAGTGAAACTTTGTGATACACTTTTGTGCGAACAGGCATGCTGGTAGTACTGCTGTGACATATAGCGGGCCTGCTGTGCCTCACGCCTGTTGTTGGTAGCATACCCTCGCAGCTCGTCCATGCCCTGACGAACCTGTCCTACACAGTGACGTGTCGCGTCACACTGCTGGTCAAGCCGGGCATAAGTAGTCCTAGTGTCAATGGAGAACCTCTCCATGTTTGCGTTGACCCTTTGGACTGCTTGGAGAACTCGGTTGTATCCACTCTGAGGGGCATCAGATGGTCTCATCCCTCGTCGCGCTGCTTCTGCTGCGAGCGCCTCTTGCCGAGCCCTTTGTTCATTGGCCACCAATTCTTGCATGTATGCGGCGGCTGCTGCGTTTTGGACCCTCTCCTCTTCTTCAGCTTCGGCCTCTAGGGCCTCAAAATCTACCTCATCATCATCCTCCTGAGCAGCCTGTCTGCCAATAGGGGCCACTTGCCTCCATCTTTGCTGGTTTTTGAGAGGTAGTGGTTTGCAAGGCATTTGGACCCTCCTTCTTTCGATGTTGTATAAGTATGGCTCAGGAGGTCTGCCACTAATCATTCTCATCGCAGAGAGGCACTTAATATCTAAGAATTTCATGGCGGTACCCTCTTTCAAGAAATCTACTTTCATAGTGAGTTGGCGAGTGAGGATTGTTGCGATGGCACCGATGGAGATGTTCCCTCTGCCCCTTTTGTTTTGGCCAATCGAGTGGATGTGGTTGCGAAGGAAGTGGCCGATGTGTGGAGGCTCTTCCGGTATAATGAGCATACACTTGAGGATGTAAAGGTCGGGGAATGTGACTTTCGCTCAGGTTTCACCTCGAGCAAAGAGAGAGTTGTTGAGAGCTGCCTGCATGTACCGGAGCACCGGATGGACAATGTGGCTGGCAACTCTAGGATCGCTGTCGCGGTCATTGGTGATTAGTTTCCAAATTCCTGCTCGTCATTGTATGCTTGCGTGCCTTCATCTTTAAAGCCAAAGATGTCGCAGAAGTCACGCATTGACACCTCATGTTCTTTGTTCATCAGCTGAAATTTAATTTCATCATTTTCGGAGGAGAAGGTGGCAACGAACTCGCGGGTGAGGTCGTCATAGACCGGGACATCTACCAGCTTGTTGAGAAAGTCCCAGATGTGAACCCTTTTTGCTAGGGTTTTGAATTAGGCAAGGAGGCCGAGCTCTTCGAGGGTTTCGGTATGGATGGCCTTGTGGTTGATGATCTTATTGTCTTCTAGTTTTTCGAAGATGTTGGCATGTGTTCTCTTCGAAAATTTTATGGCCATGGGGTCATATTCTTGCCCCTCCATTGGTTGACGCTCGTCTTATGCAGGAGAGTCCGGCAATTCTTCCTGTTCGGAGTTTCGTTGTTCGGGTGATTCAGGTGGTGGATTTTGTGAAGAAGACTCTCCCATCTTCTTCTTGCCTTTACCTGTTAAAGCCTTGAGAAGACCTCGAGTTTTTGGGCCATTTGTGGGGTCTACTAGTCACTGTTACGGACCGTATTAAGTTGATACGGACTGGATACGGACCTAGGTGCTGGTGAAAATTGGCCAAGTACAGGACTGAATACGGACCGTATTGACAGATACATACCGTATTATACTGGTACTGGTTCTGGTAAAAACTGAAAAACCTTAATTTTTTTTGTATTTTTTTTCGTGATTTTTGGTATTAGACTAAATCTAGAAAACAAAAATGTAATTTAAAACTAAATTGCAAAGAAGAATAAGAGACTAATTTAAGAATTTGAAGTTAAAATCAAAAATTAAGAGGGAAAGGGGGAAGAACCGAAAATGATGAAGATCGGTGGTGTTTACGGTGGGTACAGGTCGGATACGGCCCGTATTGGCAGTTGGTGGTAGTGCGAGAGGTGGTTGACGCGATCTTCTTTGGTGGCCGGCGGTGTATTGCGAGGTTGGCTCGGGTTTTTGCAAGAAAGAGGAGGAGGAGAGGAAGGAGGAAGAGAATAGAGAGGGAAAGAGAAGAGAAGAAGAGAAACGGGAGAGAGGGCTCAAAAATAGAAAAACTTCTATTTTGAACGATTACCCAACTTCGCGCCTCTTCGTTAACGGGTTTTAATTCTCAGATTGGCTTTGATTACGGACCGTATTGGCTGATACGGTCCATAACTAATCTGAAATTTTTGATCCTGATAACTGTTTCTTGGCTCTTCCTCTGGATACGGTCCGCATTGGCTAATATGGGCCGTATTCGCTTCTGCCTCTCTTTTTTTTCTTTTTTTTTCATCCAACTCCTTGCTCCGTATTCACTGTCGTAGTCCGTATTGGCTGATACGGTTAGTAACAGAGAATATTTCTTGACTTTTCCAATGTCTTTAACCGAGCCCTTCCTCTAGCATGTTCACCTGTTCATGAAAAATGAGTGGATGTAATTCATTCCCCTATTAAAGTCCTAAATAAACTAAAAATAAATAGTTATAAGAAAATATAAAAGTGGCCTTAGGTTGCCTCCCAAGAAGCGCTTGTTTAAAGTCATTAGCTTGACTCGGTGTCGCATTAGTTTCTTCCAGATGTCCTCCCGTCAATGCAAGCGGGTTGCTTGTCGGGTGGTTCGCCTTCAGCGTTTTTTGTGGTCTTGTTGTTATTGTTCTTCTCGAAGAAGTCGGTTAGTGTTTGAGGTCCGGGGTCGAATGCCAGACTCAAACCGAGTACTGATTCGACCTCAACCAGTCTTTGAGAAATTGCATCGAGTTTTTCGCGTAGGTTTTTGATTAATGCAAGGGCTAAGAGAGAATAATTCTTGTTGTTTACGATATTATGGCTCTTGTTCAGATCATCGGTTTGTGATGTCACGGAGGTTGGGTGGATCTGACCGTCATCTTGTATAATGAACAGTCTCTCTATTTCTGCTTCGCGCATCACTTCTCCGATGTCTTCCAATTCATCCAGTCGTAATTCATCATTGCCATACTCATCTGCTGTTTTCAAATTGTAGACAAGATTTATGTCAGGTGGGACTTTGGTCTCATTCATGTTGAAGATCATCTTGTTTTCGCCAACATTTAATGAGATCTTCCCATTTCTAACATCGATCATTGCCCCACATGTGGCGAGGAATGGCCTTCCAAGGATGATTGGAATCTACTCATCTTCTTCCATATCAACTACCACAAAATCTGCTGGTATCCAGAATTTACCAACTTTGATTGGGATATCAAGCAACATTTTCCTTTAGGATATCGAATTGATCGGTCAGCTAGTTGCAATAAGTCCTTGTTGGTGATAGGTCTCCACATTCCAATTTGTCAAATACTACTTAGGCATCAAACTCACACTTGCCCCCAGATCACATAAAACTCTCTTAAAATCGGTTGTGCCAATGGTGCATGGTATCAGAAGCTTCCCGGATCTTTCAACTTTGTTGGTAATTTGCTTTGCACGAGCGCACTACACTCCAGATTGAGCGGAACTGTTGAGAATTCTTGGAGTCTACTTCGGTTTGAGATAATCTCCTCAGAAATTTAGCATACGAGGGTATGCTTGCGGTTGCTTCAGTGAAGGGGATTGTGACTTGTAGTTGCTTGAGTGTCTCCATGAATCTCGCAAGTTGCTGCTCCATCTTATGCTTGGTAGGCCTTGGAGGGAATGGTAGAGGTGGCTTGTAGGGTGGTGGTGAAATATATTCAGGTTCGGGTTGTCGCTCGTCTCCACCTACGGTGTCATCCTGCTCCTTGATAAGGTCTGTCTGCAGTTCGAATACGGGCAGCTCCGGTGGTTGCAGCTAGTATTCTTCGAAATGCGATGGTTCTGCATGCATCTCATCGGAAGTTGGATCGGGCATGGGAGGTCCCTGATAAGCTGTACCGCTCCTTAATGTTATGCTTTTGCAAGTCTCTCCCGGGTTTTCTTCCGGTTGGCCCAGAAATTTGCCTTTTCCGCGTGTAATACACGAGAGTTCTTTTACCATCTTAGAGAGATTATCTTCTAAGTCTTTGTTGCGGTTTGTTAAGGATTCAATCTTTTGTGCGATTTCGGTGTTAGCCTTATCTTGCTTCTCTAGAAATCTCTCCATTAATGATGTGATGTCAGGTTGCTGCGGTTGGTTGTATTGCCTTGGTTGGTAATTCGGTTGGGGATTGTTGTATCTCGGTTGATAATTGGGCTGTGGTTGATAGTTCTGTTAGGGTGCAGCATGCCTTTGATTGTTTGCATATGAGAGATTTGGATGGTTTCGGTTGTTCGAATGGTATGTATTGTAGGCGGGTTGAGGTCGAAAGCTGTTGTCGCACTACTAGAATTTGGACTTCTTACAAGGGCAAAATTTCGGTTGTTGCAAGAGCTCACTCTTGCAACAAGCCCGAAAAAGACTTTTTGCAAGGGCCACCCTTGCAAAAACTATCGTTGGAACAAGCCTCCATGTAAATACTCGAATTTTGACTTGTTACAAGGGCTACCCTTGCAATAACTTTTCCCAATCTTGTTGCAAGAGACTACTCTTGAAATAACTACGCTTGTTAAAAGTCTGAGATTTGGCACCTGCAGGGAGTATTTGCAAGGATAAAGAACGTGGGCCCCATCTTAGTATTTGCAAGGTTGAAGAACGTGGGTCCCACACAGTTTATTGCAAGGCAAGTGAACTAAACAATTACATGGTTAGAGAAAGTGGGCCCCATCTTAGTATTTGCAAGGATAAAGCACTGAACAATTGCATGGGTAGAGAAGGTGGGGCCCCCTGTTTATTTGCATGGTTAACGAAAGTGGGCCCCACCAGGTTATTTGCATTGATTACCCATGAAAATAATAATCTTGTATGGCATCATTTTCAACATGGCCCTATTCTACAGTCATCCCTGTACCAACCCGGTACCAACCCGATACTCTTTTACATCTCTAATTCCCATTGAACCATTTTAACATAAACACATTGAAATATAGATCGAAAGCATGTAATAAGCATTAATCAACATATTATAATTATCATGCATTGTACCAAAATACTGAAAAACATTATATCAACAATATATAACACAAAAGTTTGCTTAACTGCTAATAACAGCAATCCATTTATACAATTATCCAAGTACATTGTTAACAAGAAAATAAATCTGCTAAGGTTTCCCTACATAACCATATGTGAAAATAACAATGTCACATCAAATACATAACCTCACATGACCCACCAAAAGAGTATAAAGGGCACACTCCTGAGCTGGTGAATCTGAAAATAAAACAAAAGACACCATAAAATAGAAAATATATAGTTTGAAAATGTAATAGTTTTTTTACCTCTAGAAAACGTAACAATTCTAAAGCATAACCTCTAGAAAACAGTTTTAATACAACAATTATTACCTAATAGAAGAGAGACAAAAAGGACCACTATTGTTTTCTTACACCACATACACCCAAGGCCATGACTGAAAAAAAAAACTCACTAGTGATTGGCACATTGCACTTCTCTTCATAAAAAATGAGCAAGGGAAGGATACATGTGCAATGTATCTCACCTTGTAGAAGATACTTCACTTTTTTGTAGGACAGTAATTTTTAGACATGTAGGTGTACAAAAGAAAAGGAGTTATAGCATAGTTATACTTCACCTTTTCACCAAGCTTGAAGGCTGGAAGGCCTCTATAGGGACATCCACTGCACCTGAAAATAGTGAATAAAAAAAAAAGATACCACCAGATTAAAAGTTGCGGTAATTCGCACCTCAACCCAATCTTTTAATAACCCAAATAAGCGAGCAAGTTAGACAGATTTCACAACACAACTCATAGTACCACTAGATTAAAAGCCACTGATTTGAAGCAACACAATGCACAAATATAGTGAAATTTTATTTCCTGTAAACTTCATTTGTGCTATCAAATATTATACACAGTACTTACAATACTTGTTTTTGCAGAAAAATAATACTGATACTTGTTAAATTTAACAGAAAAAAGATATTTGAACAACTTGTACCCAAACCTTTAATATTCTCTCACCAGTGAAATAAGAAACCAGTAACAAACCTTCCAAGACAACAATTAATCACACCCGAAATTCATAACGTATCAAGATCTTAAATATCAAGCTTTCAATTTTGAAACCGCACTGCTCAATTAGTGAATTACCAAACTAATTCCTATACATTGCTGGTTATCGGCAATCATTGGCAACCATTTACAACCGCACTGCTCTCACCTAAAATTCTAGTTTTATTTGGGCAAATCATCAAACACTTAAAATACATGCATCAATGCAATAAAATTTACTCAAAAATTCAATCCTTTCACATATTTGGCAACTAGCTCCGAACAAAAAGAGATGTAAACCTCACACAGTAAATCAACTTAGTAAGATAAGGTTATAACATATGTACATGTTGAATTTTAGGAAGAACATTGGTTGTCTTTTTAAGAGGAAAGGATGTACCAGCTTTTCCAAGACGCCTTTTTTCCCTTAACCTGCATCATATGAAATTTATATTAGTCTGGATTTTAACATCAGAGAATAGAAAGAAAAAGAAAATTAAAATATATGAATTTAATAAATTACTAATCAGAACTGACTGGGCACTGTCGATAGATTGAACATCAACAAATCCTGATGCACATATATTAAATGGGAAAAATCTACAAGGCCATGGTCTCTCGTGGAAAAATTGAGGCTTTATTTTGATTAAATTGAGGCTTTATTTTGATTAAACAAAGACAATGCAACTAACTTGACTTAATTCAGCCTAATAACAAGATTGCCTGAGACTCTGGATTTCCAATTAGTTGTAGTGATGGGTTAAAATCAATTCAATTCACACTAAAAGTAATAAAAGTAATAACTTAATTCAGCCTAATAACTTATTGACTTGAACTAGAGAAATTCAATTCACACTAAAAGTAATAAAAATGGACAAATCCAGAGGGTTGTAGTTGCACAAAACCACAAACCTGAGTTGTACGACTAAAAGAAAGCGACTAAGTGTGAGAAGCAAATCTCGAGCACAAAATTTATCACCAGCCGAGATCACCAAGAGAGAAACAACACACCACCACGAGAGAAGGTTCCTGGCCGGAGAACCTCGCTTTTCTTCTGAAAAGGCCTCTCGCCTGAATCTCACCGATCGCCTTTCCTCTTCCTGCCATTTTAGATCTAGAGTTTTTTTTAAGAGAGGCACTGAAGAGAGCGCGAGAAATGAAAACAAATAGGAGGGAATCCAATTAAGCGGACAAAATAAGGTGAAAAATAGGAGGAAAGTTGAAAAAATTGGGGGAAGGTGAAACTCTCTTGGGAGGGAAAATGAAAAACCTAAGTTAGGTGGCTGCGTACAGAGAGAAGAGGGAAATGAAAAGTTAGAGATAAATAAAGAATTCATATACTTAGAGGTAACATAATATTTGTGTTTAGATCGGACCATGTGATCATCTTTATGCACCAATATCAAAGGATCTTGTGCATTATCTACCGCCGGATCTAAACAGAAATATTATGTTACCTCAGAGTATTGAGACTCTTTACTCACAGCTATTCAAAATGAATAAATCAAGACCATTCTTCACTTATCGGACGGATAGAAGTTTGATATATACTAATCACCTAATGTATGTATAGCAGTACATATAAAAAAAATTCAAAATTTTTTTTTTTTTTTTACATCTTATATGTTCAAATAATTCTTATACATGACACTTTTTTATAGACTTTCATCATTATATGGTCCTTCAAATTTAGAAAATATTTTCGGACCGTTCATTTTCATGCGGAAAATCAACGGTTGATCTACAATGAAATCATTCCAAATCTGTTTTAAAATGATCAAGAGAGAACATTGAACATAACCAACATAAAAGTTTGAAAATTTTATTATGTATGAGCTTCGATCCAACACGAAGTTTTTATTGCCATACGATGCTTCAATTTTTTATCAACTAGATGGATGGGTAAATAAAAACAAAATTTCATCAAACTTGGGCGCAGGACAATAAATGCAGTGCTCCTTAATTTGAACGGCTCCGATCGACCAACAGATGACATATACCCGTGCATCTTCATTAACTCACAAAACAAGAGTTTATGTTTCATGTTCATGCATGGAAGATGTGAGTCATATGTGCAACATGCATGTAATGCTATATAATTTAAACATGTCAAAATAATTTAAGTAAGCAATAAACATGTTATTACATTAATCATTGCATAAATTTCATTAATATAATTTCCATAGCAAAATATTTTATAAAATTAAAGTAGAATTTTGATTTTAATTGACTAAATTTAACTAAATATTTTCACTTCTATTGACACATGTTGAAGGGGTAATAATGATGAAATTCTATAAAATTGATAATTGTAAGTATGATTTGGTCATATAAACCGTTAAAAATTTGAATTTTTTTTAATTGTTTCTATATTATTTGTTGTATATGTTTTTTCGAATCTGTGCATATGTAAATCACAAAATTTATTTGTTAACTTTTAATTTTATTGTGACTTTAACAATTTGTTGTATATGTTTTATCGAATTTGACCTTACTAAATTAATGACGAATATGTTCATTATGCGTAAAATTTATGAATCAAGTAAATTATTAATCATATAAATTTTGGAAATGTCTACTTGTACTACAAATTTTATTTGAGAAAAAAAATGTACTAGAAATTTTATTTGAGAAAAAAAAATTTACTACAAAATTTATTTGAGAAAATTAATTGTACTTCAAATTTTAGGAAGATAAGACTTTGTATTGCAAATTAAGTTTATAACTTGCATCATATATGATGAATCAAATTAAATCGGTCACTTTAGACCTCTTCTAATTTTTTCTATGTATTTGTGCAGTTAATGCATCAAAATCAACAAATTTTACAATTTCGCTCAAGTACCATATTTTTCATTTCCCTCTAAAATTTTATAATTTTTTGACAACTTCCCTCTACATTTTTTGACGTCCCTCTAAAATTCATTTTCACGTCCCTCCAATTTTTTCGTGTGTTCCCTCCAATTTTTTCAGCAAATCCACTTCTCCCTCTGATTTTTCCCAAGTCCCCGCCTTCCTCTCTATCAATTTACCAAGTCCTGCCTTCCTCTCAGCCAGTCAGCCGCACCCCACTTCCCCAATCAATCTCACCCTCCCCTCTCTACCTCTCAAATTACATCTTCGCCTCAATTCTTCTCCAGGACCTCCCCTCTCCATCTCTCAAATTGTGAATCTGACCCCAGCCCCCAAACCCTCCCCCCACCGCTCTCTCTCTCTAAGACCGAGCACCCAATATGCACAGAAGGTATTTGTGGAAATGCCTAAATGGGAAGAACAATTAACACGACCAACACTTACCATATTTAATAGGTGATTTTTTTCCCATATTTTTGTTAATGTCTGTTTCATTTGGTCAGTTGCTGTCAGATGATAAATTCAAAGTCAATCCTTAGGTAACGGTTGATAGTTTTATCTTGTGGTGCATGTAAGGTGTTTGTTGAAATGCCCCACACAATTAGGCTAAAGTATTATGCTAAAGTGACCATTAGGACTAATTCAATGCTTAGTGTTTTGTTTGAATATGTGTTATTTAAGGAAAACATTGATTGGTTACAATAGATATCTTGAGGTTCTTGATATTGACTAGTAAAAGAATATTGGGGCCTATTCTTGATAAGCATATATAGGTACCACTATTTCCACTTTAGGTGATTTTTTTCCCAAATTTTTGTTAATTGTCTGTTTCATTTGGTTAGTTGCTGCTAGATGATAAATTCAAAGTCAATCCTTAGGTAGTTGATAGTTTCATAACGGTTGATAGTTTTATCATGTGTGCATGTAAGGTGCTTGTTGAAATGCCCCGCACAATTTGGAGTGTTATGGTATATCTTGTTTGTTTATTGTGCAAAATGAAATGAGACCAAATTAAATCTTGCTTCTGGAATGAAATTATAAAATGAAACGAGGAGACCAAAAACATTATTGTATTAGTCTACCTATTACTTACTGCTTTGTAAAAAAAAATGTTACCTTGGTGTTTAGAGCAAGCTAGCAATGTATTCTCAAAAACCTTAATTCTAGTAGAAGCATGTGTAATTCATTCGTAGATACTTCGCATGAAAACAATTTGAGACTGTTTTAAGTTGAAATTTCGATTGAAGTTAGGGGCGATTGTAATAAGGCAGCAATGGACCTCTCCATTCATGCCTAGAATTGAGACATCTTCACTACAGATAACAGCATGATTTGTTTAGATATCAGCAGGATTTATTTCTATAGAATAGTTTTCCATTTCTGTTTTTCACAGCTCACCTTCTGTCTTTGAGCTCATGTACGTTGGCCTATATTAAGGCATGTAATAATCTTCTTTAATATAATGAAAAATAGCATCTGATTTCAGATTGCTCGATGGAAGGCAGGTGGTGGTGAAGAAGCTTGGGCCGCATCGAGGCTATTTTAGATTGATCAATTACTAAATCACACTGAGCATAGTTATAACTTTTTCGCAATTACTCAACATCTTTTGGTTTATTTGCAAGTAATCCGAAAATTATTGGCTCTTAGCAAGGATAGTTAAGTGTTACATGATTTAGGTGCAATTTTTGTAGGATGGAAACACTGAATTGAAAGGCATCCATACAGCTAGAACATGATTTATTTATGAAGACCTTGCTCTGTAGTACTCCATTTATGTGTCTAAAGGGAACATTTAGTGAATATTCTGACTCAACAGAAGATGCTGACAATGAGACAGTTGATGTATTGCAATTTGGAGAATTATTTTGTATCTCAATTACTTTGTAAGATTTTACTATTTAAGACAAATATTCCAATTTAAGTTTCCGAATTATTTGTGTATCTTAAATATTGTACTCTTTTCAAACTACTGCTGTAATTCTTGTTGCTGTGGTTTACATAATAAATTCAATTTGAAAGGAGACATTAAAAATATACAGAAAAGGCTCTGCACTGTAGTACGAAACAAGTTACAAGGGTAAGCCCTTGCAATTAGTAGTTGTCAGAATAACCAGACTTCTTGCAAGGGTAGTGTAGGACTTCTTACAAGGGCCTTCAGAATAAAATAATAAAAACAGAATCTTCAAAACTTGTTGCAAGGGTCAGCCCTTGCAACTGTTTTGTCTCAAATCTTTAGACTTATTACAAGGGTATGGAATGAGGTTTTTGCAAGGATATTCATTAAAATATAATATCTGGCTCTGCTAGCGGATCACGGGTCTTCAATTATTATTTGCAAGAGTAGATAAGAGACAATTTCAAGGGTAAACATCAAATCTTTTGCATGCGTTACTTTTTCCAAGGGACACCCTTACAACAGGTTTTCTTGTGTCAGAAATGCCATTTCTTTTGCAAGGGCCGTTCACACTCTTGCAACAAGTAAGTGCTACTCTTGCAAAAAGTCCAAATTCTAGTAGTGTCGATTGCGTTTGCTCGATCTATTTCTTCCTCAGTTACCGTCACATTCATACATTGGGTCATCTCATGCGCTCCTCCATAATAGCCACATGCTGTTGCGGCATTGACTGCTGCTACCGTTCGCTGCTTGGTTTGCTTGTTGAGTGTCATTTGCAAAGCATCAATATTTGCGCTCATCATGTATATATCATCTACTCGGTGCATGCCAGGTGTTGGTGTTGGCTTCTTTCGCTCAGGGATCCAGTAGTGTTGGTTGATTGCAATCTCTTCAATTAGGTTGTAAGCCTCGTCAGGTTCCTTGTTCATGATTGCTGCTCCTGCGGAAGCATCAATAGACAACCTATCGGCAGGGTTTAGACTATTATAAAAAGTTTGGACAATCAGTCATCTTTCTAGACCATGATGTGGACAACACCTCAACATATCCTTATATCTATCCCATGCTTCACACAATGTTTCACCATCCCTTTGTTCAAAATTAGTAATTGCATTTCTAAACCTCGAAGTTTTGGATGGTGGAAAATATTTTGCAATAAATACATTAAACAATTGGTCCCAAGTTTGAATGGAGTTGGCCGGTAAGGAAAACAACCATGCTCTTACTTTATCTTTTAATGAGAATTGAAATAGCCTTAGCCTGATTGCTTCATCGATAACTCCGTTGATCTTTATCGTCTCGCATATCTCAAGGAAAATTGACAAGTGAAGATGTGGATATTCATTTGGAAATCCTCCAAATTGCTGTTGCGAAACTATATTTATGAGAGCAGGTTTGATCTCAAAATTACGGTTCGTAACAGTTGGCGGGTTTATGCTAGAAGTTTGGGTCTCGCTGCATTCGTGAGCGGTACGCAATAGTCTCGTAGAAGTTTGGGTCTCACTGCATCGTGAGCTCCATTGATCAGTTCGTTTGGTGGAATATTCATGTTGATCGAATCTGAGTCTTCTTCCCTTTCAGAATTACTTGAGGAAGAACTATGATTGGTTCTTATCGGTGATGTGGTAGCGAATTGTCCTCTCCTACATGCAATCCTCTCGGATCTTCGTATGGATGATTCGGCCAGCGTGCAGTGTCCTAAAAAGAAAAGAAAATCTGAAAATTAAACTAAAAACTAAAAAATAAAATAAAAATAAAAACTAAATTGAAAATAAAAGAAAAATAAAAATGCAGAAAATAAAAAGAAATCTAGGTGTTTCTAGTTAATTGGATTCAATGGTCAAAGCAAGGGCGTCTCGCGAGGCCTTGCACAACGAACCGTTATTCCTCAGCAACGGCGCCAAAAAGCTTGACCACTCAAAAGAGAGCGATGTTTCTTTTAATATTTATAAACTCAGAAATGCTATCGGTTCGGACTGCAAGCGCACAATCCTATCGAGTAGTATATTCGAGGTCGATCCACAGGGAATATTGATTCAGAGTTTTGAGCGATCGAATCACAATCTTTCGAAAGGCTAGACGAAATCTGAAAATTGAGAGATGTTGTTGTGATCAATGTAAATTAGGAAGCAATTAAAAGTAATTAAAATAAAGATAGAGATGAGGATTCATAGGGTTTCGGCACACCATTGCCACTCAATCCGCCTTGATAATATATTCTTGTTGCGTCTGATTTCCTGTTGTTGTTTTATGAAAGACACCACATAGGTCACAGCAATTAATGTTACGCAAGAATGACAGATCTTTCATCGAGATTCTACATAGGACACTACGAGTTCTCTTACGCAAATGACTGATCTCTTAAATACCCCAAATTACTACACATATCACTGCGAGTTTCCTTACGCAAGTGATGGAATTTGGTTCGCATTTTGTTATTCTGATTTATGGTTTCCCCGCTAAGGTTTTCTTCACATAAACCTAATAGATCTCAACGAGGCTAATTCAAACAAATAGTTTCTCTTACCATTAAAGCACTGTCACTACCCTAATGGACTAAACTAGATCATTGAAGTTAGATGAAGAGATAGTAAATCACAAAAGCATTTCGATTCAACAACAAGAAATCATAATCAACGAAAATATATATATCAAAGCATCAAGAGTAACAAGGTTTACTGCCTAGCCATAAGAAAAGGAACTTAGCCGCGAAACGGCATAGTTACAAGCACTCCCCTCTTCTCTCTTTAATCAAATCTAACCCTAATTATAAAGATAAGTTATTCTTCTGCCCATGGGCCTTATATAGGAGTGGAGGGACGTCTGGAGGTTGAGTAGGGACTATGAAACTGATCTGGATACAGCTGTCGGTAGTTATTCCCCAAGAGACGCCTTCGGTTACGGACCGTATCAGGTGATACGGTCCGTATTAGAGCCTTGTCACTGAGGGTTTTAGTGTTTCTCACGCTATCTCCTGGTCTGTGCTAGGCTTGGTCCGTATTAGGCAATACGGACCGTAACAGAGACTTCGTCAATAAGCGTCGCTGATCCGATTGACCCGATTCTAGCTCCATTTGATGTAAAATAGTCTCAAAACCTGTTTTCTACAATAAAACATAAAGAAGGGTGACAATAGCCTTTTTCTCTAATAAATTAAACATAAGTGTGAGAAAATATGCAAAACCTAAGCCAAAACTCTACGTAAATCATCATTATTTTGACTCTGATCAGTCATGAAATAGAGCACTGCCCAGACCGTAACAGAATGGAACGATTGAGGTTAAACCCCAAATACCGTAATAGGCCAGGTATGCAGACAAGTACCAAGCCAAGAGTAGGGCCATGGCTGATCGACCCCTCTCTCATCCCTATCAATCCATCCATAAACCTTAACCAGACACAAAATCAAATCCCCCCATAAGCTCAGAACCTTGACATGCCACACAACAATCTTTCAGCTACAACCCCACCCATACCAAACCCCACAGACGAACCATCAAACACTTCCCAATACACATTCACAGCCGAAAACCTCCCACACCAGTACACCAGCACTGACAACCCCATCCTTCTAGACATAACCACCATTCCCAAACCCATAAACCGACCCTACAGAGGTAGAATCACCAAAGAGTGCGACCCAGATCTTAACCAAAACTGCTAGCGGGTCCTTCCCATCGGATCATGCCAGTGGGTCCAAAAGGACAGGGCTAACAATCAACTAAAAGAAGAGCAGTGGAAGCCCCCGCGTCGACCGGGTCTCCACCAAAAGTATAAATACCCTCTCATAGAATTGTCGCGGTGTGGGGAGCTGCGGAAAAGACAATTTCTGGATCGAACCCTCCGGGCCACGAGAACGACCATCACTTTCATTTGTGAGACCAAATGCTCACAATAAAAATTCAACCTATTTCTCCCACACTTTGTCTTACCAAACCACTGCTTCGTACCGGCCACCGGCCGGTCCGGAGGCCTCTGGCTGCTTTGGAGTCAAAATGTGAAAGTTTGTATTCTCTCTAATTCCAAATTCATCATTCATGCAAAAGTTACAAGCCTGGACAGATCTGAATGGTCTTTGTTTTGAGTCTATAGAGACCCATCACACAACCTAAATGGATACATTTTGAGGGATATAAAAATGATTGTGCAACAAGAAGTTAATTTTAGTTGCCGATTTTAATGTCATAGCTGAGTCATATGAAAAATAGGGTGGGAACCCGGCCATGAATTCAGATAGCAAACGATTCAGAGAGTTCCGTTTTGAAGCACAATTAATGGATCTCAGGTTCAAGGGACCCGCCTTTACCTAGACAAACAACCAAAGCGCATATACGGAGATACACCAAAGGCTAGATATGGTTGTAGCAAAGGAAAATTGGTTGCAAATGCTTCCTTATGCGTATGTTAATCACCTACTGCGGATTCATAGTGATCACGCACCGATTTTGCTAAGAACCAAGGATAGGCCAACCATGCCCTACCGCTTTAAGATTGAGAATTGGTGGTTTCATGCTGAGGGGTTCAAAGAAACTTGGGAAAATGCTTCGATAAGAGCAGCAACCCTGCCATGGCATGAGAGAATGACAGCTGTTTCAAAATCCATGCAAAGTTGGGCCAAGTCACACACTACCCCACAAAACCGAATTCGAGACCTCCAAAATAAGATCTATAACTTTCAATTGCAACACCCAGCCATACAAAACCACATCATAGAAATGAGATTGTTGGAGGAATACTCTAAGGCTGAAAGGGACCTTGAAGAATATTGGTGTCAACGATCACGTCTCCAGTGGCATTTGGAGGGTGACTGAAACACCAGTTTTTTCCATACAGTCGCTACCACAAGAAGACGAGCAAATATGATAAATTGAGTTGTTGATGAATTAGGTACTTTAGTGACAAGTGATTCAGAAATAAGGCGGGTTTTCATAAGGCACTTCAAAAGTGTGTACATTCCCGGCATGACCCAATCAGCCAACCATCTGGAGTTTTTTTCGAGCAACTAGAGGGATACCAATTCAACAAAATACCACATGACAAGCACCAGCAGCTAGAAGAACCTCCTAGTATGGAGGAAATCAAACAAACCTTTTTCCAAATGGGTCCTGACAAAGTGCCGGGCCCAGATGGAGTCATCGCCCGCCTACTACAACGCCACTGGGCCCTATTTGCACCTGATCTGACAAAGGCAATCCAAAATGCTTTCCTTACATAATCACCCCCTCCTCAGTGACTTGACAGCCAAATTATGTGCTCATTCCAAAGATTGAGGAACCACTGACTCCCAAAGATTACCGCCCCATAACGATTGGCAATATAACCTATCGATTGTTAATGAAGATAATTGCTAATCAGCTCCAGCCCCACATGGCCCATCTAATCTCCAATAGCCAAACCGCATTCCTCAAAAACCGTCACATAGCCGAGAACACAATACTAGTCCGTGAGATACTACATTCTTTCAAATCAAAAGGTTACAATCAAGAATCATTTATGCTTATGCGGACATTAGTAAAGTGTTTGACATTGTGCGGTGGTCTTTTGTTACAAAAGCGATGTGGTTAGTCAATTTTCCTCAAAAACTGATTAATCTCATTGTGGCATGCATGCAATTGAGTACGGTTACAATTCTGGTTAATGAGGGCGGGCAAGGTTTTCTCAAGACAACTAGGGGATTGAGGCAAGGGTGCCCTCTTTCTCCGTATCTCTTTATTTTGGCTATGGAATTTCTAACCGAACAATTCGACATGCACCAACAAAGGGGGGATTTGAAAGGCATCAGCCTAGCTCGTAGTGCACCAATCCGCACACATGTTATTTACACGGATGACTTGATGATTATGGGGAGGGCCTCCTCAGCCGAAACTAGAACAATGCTCACAATCTTTGATGTCTTTGCGCAAACATCTGGTTTGACAATAAACCCAGCAAAATCCACCATCTGGTTCAGCAAAAATGTGAGGAGGTAACCAGAACAAGGGTACTAGCCGATCTCAATGCACGGGTTGCTGAGGAATCTGAAAAGTACCTAGACATCATGGTAACTCAATCCAACTGGCAGCATGAACTTACACATAGCCTACTACTGGACCGTTTGTATTCCAAGTTAGCGGGATGGAAAATTGGTATGCTTTCTTTCGCAGGTCGATTGGCATTACAAAAATCTGTTTTGATGTCTATCCCGGTCTATTACATTTCTGTGGCAGCACTACCAGCCAAGACAATTAAGGAAATTAATTCGGTATTAAGACGGTTCCTGTGGGGGAAGACAGATAAGGAAAGGTACATCTCCTTCATTGCTTGGCACAAAATCTGTCTAAGTGTAGAAGTTTGGGCATACGAGATGTTAAGTTATATAACGAGGCACTCCTTCTCAAAGTAGTGTGGCAAGTGGCATCAAACAGTGACAAAATTTGGGTACAAGTAGTTAGGGCGAAATATTACTCTCGTGGGGGATTCTGGGCAACCAAAAACAGGAGCAATACCAGCCCTCTGTGGCGTACCATTCAAGATCTCAAACAGTTTTTTCAAGAACAGGCATGGTGGCAGATGGGTGATGGCACTGGAATCAAAGCAATTAATGAACCATGGTATGATGGGTGGGGGTTACAACAGATCAGATCGAACGAACAATGAGACCTGACCGTATCTGATCTGTTTAATCACACCCTCAATACATGGAAAACATACCAGATAGCAAGCCTAATGGGAACAGCAGCACAAAGTGGCATTGTTAACGGGGCAGAAAAACCGAACCCAGATCCGCTAATAAGGGATAGGCTCATTTGGAAGGCAAATAGAATAGGCAAGTACACCACTAAGGAATGTTACATACTTCTAAAGCAACAAAGACTAACCCAACCAGTATACAGTGAACCACAAATCATGGCTTGGAATAAGATATGGAGCCTGAAGGGTGTCTTGCCCAAAATCAAAACTTTTCTCTGGAGAGGGGTACATGGGGGTCTAGCAACAGCAAGTGAGATGAACAGACGCATCAGAAGCATTAGCCCAATCTGACAAAGATGCAATACAGAAAATGAGTTCCTAGCGCATACCCTATTCGGTTGCCCAGTGTCGCACGCCACCTGGTTTGCATCATCCTTTGCCCTGAGATCAAATTCCCTTCCTCTAGATTTCACAGCAGATTTCCTAAAAATCACTGCGGAGCTGAAGGCAAATCAGCTAACACCTTTTTGCAACTTATTGTGGTTCCTCAGGCTTGCCCGAAATGCTGAGATATTCCACGGAAAGAAAGCAGTGCCAAGCTCTATAATCCACCAAGAAAAGCTGATGGAAGTCACTGACACCACATCAAAAGAGCGGGCGCAAGATGAGGACTTGACGCAGTACCAGCACCATATTCCACAAGGTATGGCAGTACTCTTGATTGATGCCTCATGGGGACAGGGAATTACAGCGGGATGGGGAGCTGCGTTATACAATGAGCGGGGAAGAATGCAATGCACAACCTCAGGGCATTTCACAGCAACTGACCCATTTCATGAAGAGACCTTGGCTCTTTTGTTCACTTTGCAAGGATGTCATGCGCAATTTAATGAAATTGGGGAACCCGGGCTCCAGATTTTTCCGATTGCAAAATATTGGTTAATCTGGTAAATGGCGAGGCACAGCTAGACCCACCATCTTGGCAAGCTGCTGGAGATCTAGCACACTGTATGAGATGATCCAATTCATGCAAGGAAGGGTTAAGGTGAAGTATTGTTGCCAGCAAGGGCTGGCTGTGCCACACAACTTAGCAAATGAGGCGAGGAGAAGGGCTCAAGAAACTCATGATACAAGGAGACAATTCACCACATGCATCACCCTAGGAGAGCAGATCATCAATCCAATGTTCTTTGTTACAGGGACAAATTGATGAACTGCCTAGGAGGAGCACATAGAACAGAGACTCACGGATTCATGTGTCCCAGGAGCTGTTATTAATTCTTAAGAAATTATGGTTGTGATTTTAACATTTCAGCAGCTCTGTTTGATGCCTTTTAATTTTCGTAGGTTGATGTAATATGAACTGGTTCGTATTTTTCAATATATGCCAAAGGGCCTTCCATAAAAAAAAGTTGTTCATTTGATTAAAGCTAGCCAACATCATAGCTAGTTTGATTTTATATTTTGAAATTCATCATTAATATATATATTGGGAGCATCTAGAATTAATCTTTTGGTGATATGATTATTTTAGGTCGGTTAGTCCGACATTTTTATTAATATCCAAAATTAATTACAAATTAATTAATTTACCCATGATTTCCGAATTTTTCCAAAAATGTCCAAATCGGCCATAAAATAGCTGGTTTTCTCTCTCCTAGAAGAGCAAGATAATGAAATCTAACACTGAAAATTCGAATTTTTGTTTAAATTATTTGTTAGATTACTTCTTTTGATTTATAATTAGCATATTTATACTAAAATACACTAGATTACTTGAAAATATGTTGAATTACATTAAATTACGCTAAATTACGCTAAATTATGTTAAATTACGCTAAAATACGGTAAATTATGGTAAATTACTATGTGTCTTCATAGTGATGTATAATTAAAAACTATTTTTTTTTCTCTTTTATCTTCATAGTGATTTATAATTAGAAATTTTTTTTTTAAAAGACACTATGAAGAGCAAGATAATGAAATTTAACATAGAAAATTTGAATTTTTTGTTTAAATTACTTGTTAGATTACTTCTTTTGATGTATAATTAGCATATTTATACAAAACACGCTAAATTACTTGAAATTATATTGAATTACACTATATTACGTTAAATTATGCTAAATTACGCTACAATACGGTAAATTACGCTAAATTGCATATGAATAGGGAAGATATCTTCACTGAAAAGGCGAAAAATGACAACAAAACTTCAAACGGCCATAAAACGGCGCTCGAGTGTCCGATTTTAGCTAATGACCACTTTTTCGGAAAGCTTGCAAAAATACGCATGCGTCCGTGCTAGCAATGCCGGATTTTCAAATTCAGAACTGCCAAAAAACTAAGTGAAGAGCCTCAAAACTTGAGTTGAAGTTTTCGATTAAGATTTTCATTTCTATTATTCAATCTAAGTATCTCAGTAAATTAGTTACATAATGAACTTGTAGAATAACAATTTTTACTATTTTCAGAATTTTTTTTATGAATCATGAAAGATGCCACAAAATCGATCTACTTTAGCGTAATTTTGCGTAGTTTATCGTAATTTACCGTATTTCAGCATAATTAGCGAAGTTATTGTAATTTAGCGTAATTTAACATAATTTAGTGTAATTCAACATAATTTATTGTAATATAGTGTAATTCAACATAATTTCAAGTAATATAGTGTATTTTAGTATAAATATGCTAACTATAAATCAAAAGAAGTAATCTAACAAAAAATTTAAACAAAAAATTCGAATTTTCACTGTTAGATTTTATAATCTTGCTCTTCATAGTGTCTCTAAAAAAAATTTAAAAAAAAGAAGAGAAAACCGACCATAAAATGGCCAATTTATGGGAGAAAGAAAACCGGCCATTTTATGACCGGTTTGGACATTTTTGGAAAAACTCAGGAATCATGGGTAAATTAATTAATTTGTAATTAACTTTGGATGTTAATAAAAATGTCGGTCGGTTAGATCATAGGCTTCGGCATTTGTACGTTGAATTAATAAGCTATGGATGTATTTCACCGACTCCCAATAAACAATAACATCTCTGTATAATTAATTAAGAGTGAGTCTATGGTACTATGCATAGCACGCATTGGTCCGTACTACGGATCAATATTTTCGTTTTCAAAATTCTAACGGTCGATCCGAACCATTCAACATGATTTTCATATGAGAATATACTTGTGGGCTAAATTTTTTATTTTTTAGAATTTTTTTTACTATTTTTTTAGATAGGTAGAAAATCATTGTTTTTGGATGGTCCAGAATTTTCAGATCAAGTGATTTTCTACATATCTTAAAATATAGTAAAAAAATTCAAAAAATATAAAATTTAGTCTGCAAGTACATATTCATGTGGATATCACGTTGAACGGTTCGGATCGACCATTAGAATTTTCAAAATGAAAATATGACTCCATAGTACAGACTAATCTGTGATATGCATAGTACCATGGACTTACTCATTAATTAATTAATTAATCTGTATAATGAAATTTAAGCCATGTATATATATATAGAGTAAGGCTAAAACGCTTCCTCTAGTATATCAACAATATGTTTCCGGCCTCCAAAATCTATCGAATGAGTTTCAAATGACAAATTCAAACCGTTCTAACCAATTTTCTTACCGAGAGCTTCCTTTTCATATAAAAATTATTAATTTTCGAATTTATTTACTATAAAGTCAAGTGGTCAAAAAAATGAGCAAAATAGTGCATTAAAATACGCACAAATCCTTCATATTTTCATCGCTTGACTTGATGGTAAATAAATTCGAAAAATAAATTTTTTATATAAAAACGAAGCTCTCGTTAAGGACATCGGTTTGAACAGTTTGGATTTGTCGGTTGAAACTGATTCGATAGATTATGACGGCCGGAAGCATATTGTTGATATACTAGAGGAAGCGCATTAGTCGTACTCTCTACACACACACACACACACACAGTGAGTGACTAATATCAAACGTTTGTTCCTAGAACATGGAACAAACAACGCTTTGATTTTTACATTTTGAAGGTCCAAACAGTCAATCCAAACCGTTCAATATTCAATCTATATTAAGATGTACATGGAGACCATATTTTACATTTTTTTTTAAATTTACTATTTATTAAGTCAGTATTAAAATCATTGTTTTCAATGATACAAAAAATTCACTATTTATTAAAATTACCAATTTTAACTGACTTAATAAAGTGTAAAAAAAATTCAAAAATGTAAAATTTGGTCTCCAAGTACATTTTAATATAAAGATCTCATCTAATGGTTTAGATCGACCGTTTGAACTTTGAAAATAAAAAAACTAATTGATTACACCACAGCTCTGGAACAAACGTTTTTATATTAGCTAACCTCTGTACTATGTTGCTTTCGCCAGTGCATGAGAGTGTGCCGACGTGTTCTACTATTTCAATTATTTGTTCTTTCAGAATAATTTAAAAAAAAAACGTTCATTTTTATAGGGAAGTAGACAAGGATCCTAATAAAAATAATAAAAAGGGATTATATATGTTTTCCAAAAGCACTTGTTATTGCTTTTTATGTGCTTGTTCAAACTTACAGATTTGGATGCATAAAGAAGTTCTTCATTTCTTATTTTTTTTAAAAGACCATCATCAAATAATTAAAATTCGGAAACCAACTTGATTACAATTTTTTTTAGAAAATAATCACCACCGAATTTCATCTTTGAGCATTTTGAAACCGAACATGAAGTTCGGTATTAAGTGTTGTACAGTGGTTACACAAGCCAACCCGTTCTAATTTAGAAAAAAGTCAAAAGGTTATACCAAATTCGATTTAGGTTTATTATTTCTCATACCGAACTTGAAGTTCGGTTTTATTTTTATTTTATTTTTTCGGTTGAAACTGAACTTCAAGTTTCAGTTTTAATTTTTTTTAGGTTGAAATCGAACTTGAAGTTCGGTTTAAATTTTGTTTTTAATCATTATTTTGTGATTTTCTGTGACATTGAATGAATGAGAAGGTTAAGTCATTCAAAGTTCATATTCAAGTAAAAAATTTCAAACCGAGCTTCAACTTTGGTGGTGATGGTTTTCCAAAAAAAACTTTGTAATCAAGTTGGTTTCATATTTTTTAATTTTTTGGTGATGGTTTATAGAAAAAAAAAATCTTCACTTTTATATACAAGTTATTTCATTAAAAAGAATACGACATATAATAATAATGTTATTAATGTAAATTTCTAACATTTTTATTAATATCCAAAGTTAATTACAAATTAATACTTATGTCCAGAATGCCCGACTTTCGTCAAAAATGCCCAAACCGGCTATAAAATGGCCGGTTTTCTCTTCTTTTTTTCTTTTTTTTAGAGATATAATGGAGAGCAAAATAATGAAATCTAACACTGAAAATTTGAATTTTTTGTTTAAATTATTTGTTAGATTACTTCTTTTGATTTATAATTAGCATATTTATACTAAAATACACTAGATTACTTGAAATTATGTTGAATTACACTATATTACAATAAATTATGTTGAAAAATTACACTAAATTACGTTAAATTACGCTAAATTACAATAACTTCGCTAATTATGCTGAAATACGGTAAATTACGCTAAACTACGCAAAATTACGCTAAGGTAGACCGATTTTGTGGCATCTTTCATGAATCATAAAAAATAGTTAAAAAATTCCAAAAATAATAAAAATTGTTATTCTATAAGTTCATTATGTAACTAATTTACTGAGGTACTTAGATTGAATAATAGAAATGAAAATCTTAATCGAAAACTTCAACTCAAGTTTTGAGGCTCTTTCCTTAGTTTTTTTTGGCAATTCTAAATTTTGAAATCAGGCATTGCTTGCACGGACGCATGCGTATTTTTGCAAGCTTTCTGAAAAGTGGTCATTTGCTGAAATCGGACACTCGAGCACCCTTTATGGCCGTTTGAAGTTTCATCGTCATTTTTCGCTTTTTCACTGAAGATATCGTCCATATTCATATGTAATTTAGCGTAATTTACCGTATTGTAGCGTAATGTAATGTAATTTAGCATAATTTAATGTAATATAGTGTAATTCAATATAATTTAAAGTAATTTAGCGTATTATAGTATAAATATGCTAATTATACATCAAAAGAAGTATCTAACAAGTAATTTAAACAAAAAATTCAAATTTTCAGTGTTAGATTTTATTATCTTGCTTTTCATAGTGTCTCTTAAAAAAATAATTTCTAATATAAATCACTTTGAAGATAAAAGAGAAACAAAAATAGTCTTTAATTATACATCACTATATATGAAGCACACAGTAATTTACCAGAATTTACTGTATTTTAGCGTAATTTAACATAATTTAGAACATATTTTCAAGTAATATAGTGTATTTTAGTATAAATATGCTAATTATAAATCAAAAGAAGTAATCTAACAAATAATTTAAACAAAAATTTGAATTTTCAGTGTTAAATTTGATTATCTTGCTCTTCTGGGAGAGAGGAAACTGATCACTCAAAAGAGAGCGATGTTTCTTTTAATATTTATAAACTCAGAAATACTATCGGTTCGGACTGCAAGCGCACAATCCTATCGAGTAGTATATTCGAGGTCAATCCACATGGAATATTGGTTCATTGAGCGATCGAATCACAATCTTTCGAAAGGCTAGATGAAATCTGAAAATTGAGAGTTGTAATTGTGATCAATGTAAATTAGGAAACAATTAAAAGTAATTAAAATAAAGATAGAGATGAGAATTTCTAGGGTTTCAGCACACCATTGCTTCTCAATCCACTTTGATAATATATTTCTGTCGGGTCTGATTTCATGTTGTTGTTTTATGAAAGACACCACATAGGTCACTGCGAGTTATGTTACGCAAGAATGACAAATTTTTCATTGAGATTCTACATAGGACACTGCGAGTTATCTTATGCAAATGACTGATCTCTTAAATACACAAGTTACTACACAGATTACTGCGATTTATCTTATGCAAATGATAGAACTTGGTTCGCATTTTGTTGTTCTGGTCTGTGGTTTCCCCGCTAAAATTTTCTTCACATAAACCTAAAATCTCAACGAGGCTAATTCGTGCAACATAGTTTCTCTTACCATTAAAGTACTGTCACTACCCTAACAGATTAAACTAGATCATCAAAGTTAGATGAAGAGATAATAAATCATAAAAGCATTTCGATTAAACAACCAGAAATCATAATCAACAGAAAATATATATATCAAAGCATCAAGAGTAACAAGGTTTACTGCCTAGCCCTAAGAAAAAGAACTTAGCCGCGGAACGGCATGGTTACAATCACTCCTCTCTTTTCACTTTAATCAAATCTAACCCTAATTACAAAGATGACTTCTTCTTCTGCCCAGGGGCCTTATATAGGAGTGGAGAGACGTCTGGAGTTGAGTGGAGGCTAAGAAATTGATCTAGATACAGCTGTCGGCAGTTATTCCCCAAGAGGCGCCTTTGGTTACGGTTCGTATCAGGTGATACGGACCGTATTGAGACCATGTCGCTGAAAGGTTTAATGCGTATCATGCTATCTTCTGGTCCGTATTCAGCTAGGTCCGTATTAGGCAATACGAACCGTAACAGAAACTTAGTCGACGAGCGTCGCTGATCCGATTGACCCGATTCTTGCTCTATTTGGTGTAAAATAGTCCCAAAGCCTGTTTTCTGTAATAAAACATAAAGAAGGGTGACAGTAGTTTTTTTCTCTGATAAATTAAATATAAGTGTGAGAAAATATGCAAAACTTAAGCCAAAACCCTACGTAATTCATCATTATTTTGACTCTGATCAGAAACCGGCCATTTGACCGGTTTGGACATTTTTGGAAAAACTCGGAAATCATGGGTAAATTAATTAATTTGTAATTAATTTTGGATATTATTAAAAATTGTTGAGTATTTTAGATATAATAATTTTGTACTCTTTTGCCTTTAATATTTATAAAACCTTCGTACTCAATGAATAGGTTAGTTGCAAGCGCACAACCTATCGATTGTAGTATTTAGGTGTCGATCCGCAGGGAGATAGGGAAATACCAATTTTTAATAAAGAAAACTACTTCTAAAACAAAACAATAAAAGTAAAGTGGGGGGGTTTGTTCTTAAAATCCTAAAGTTGGGTTCAATACCCGAAAAAGAGGAGTTTCAAACAATAAATGTAAATAAAATAAAGGAAAGAAAGATTGGTTTGTTTTCAAGTTTAAGGAGATCTAGGGGTATTCGGTCTACAATCCCTTGCTAATTCTATTTATTCGGTTTGTTTAAATTCATGTTTGATTTGATGAGGTTTCTAACCTATGTTAGCCTTTGGAACGAATATTAATACAAATACTTTGCGCTTTATGGATTAATGTGCCTCGAATTCTAGGGCTGTCACTAACCTAGAGGGATATTTAATCTCATGCTTCAAAGCATATATCGATATTTGTTCTAAGGTGTCCTAATTAGGATTTGCCTTCGCCTTTCGGTCCTTCACCAAAATCCTAACCTTAATTTCTATAGTTCCGGATTGGATATCAAAGTACGGTCGCTTCTAACCCAACCCTAAGGTGTGTCTTTATGGTTTCAATTAGTAGTCTCCTCATGACCAATGCCGGAATTTAATAAATTTAAAGCGGAAAAACACGATCAACGCGATTTCAAAACTACTTCAATTCAATAAACCCTAACCAGGTGAACTCAAAGGAACGAGTACTAATGAAATTCATAAAGAATAAATCACAGAAATTAACAATCAAATCCGATAACACAATCATAATAAAAACAAATATCCGAATAATCTAGAATTAAACAAGTTCATGCATTGACCTAAACCCCTAGAAAGAGAACTACTCTCTCTTGGAGAGATCCATAACAAAGATTGGCAAAAACAATAAGAAATAAGATAAAGAAATGATTACACCCTTTCTTAGATCTAAAACCTCGATCTTGCCGACTCCTTGCTTGAATCTTCTTCTTCTCCTTCCTTGGAAAACCTTCTAGAATTTCTGCAGGATCTCTCTCTCTCAATATATGAAAAGTGGATATAATAATGGATATGTACAATAATGGATGATGAGAGAGATGAAATTCTTCTCCTTTTATAGCCAAAGACCTTGCCCAATTTAGAGGATAGTAGTGGGGTTAGTGGGTGCACTCCTCAGACTGCCATGGCTATTTTTGGCCTTCTAAAACGTGTTCCTTGTTGGCCAAAAATAGAAAACCTCCTGAAAATGCGAATTTCTGGCTGTCTGCGAGTGCAGTGCGTCCGCACTGGAGTTGAGTGCGGGTGGTCAGGGTCGCACCGACTCCAAATCCCCTTTGGTTTCAAGTTTCCTTTTCTGGATTTTCTGCAAAATTTCCTGAGTGCGTCCGCACTGGATCTTAGTGCGTCCGCACTGGGAGACTTTTCAGGCTGATGCGGCCATTGATGCAGCTGTACAGAATTATACATTCCGAATTTGGATCTGTTTCCTTCATGAAAGTTGTAGATCTCTTTGTCCTGGTTCCGTCAAGTTTTGAATCACCCAAATCGGAGTTCGTATGACGAAGATATGGCCAAAATACAAACTGTGTGTCGCTGAGTGCGGGTGCACCCATCCGCACTCTGGGTCAGTGCGTCCGCACTGCGCTCGGACTTTTCTGTTTTCATCTCCTGATGGCTGAGTGCGGATGGCTGACCCGCACTGGAGGTCAGTGCGTCCGCACTGGGCTCTATTTCCTCTGTTTTGCTCTGAAATTCAAACGGGCATAACTCATGATCCGTAACTCCGTTTTCAGTGTTCTACCACTTTTCGGAAAGCTTGCGAGAAGATCTACAATTTGCTCCATTTCCTGTAACTTAAATAAACTTTGGCAGTAACTTGATTCTTGGATATATTTCATTCTATTCTCTACTAAAATACAAGATATTTGGTGTTACTATGTGATAAAAACTAGATCGAATGTGTATATAATTTAGACCTATCAAAAATGTTGGCCTAACCGACCTAAAATAATCATATCACCAAAAGATTAATTCTAGATGCTACCAATATATATATTAATGATGAATTTCAAAATATAAAATCAAACTAGCTATGACGTTGGCTAGCTTTAATCAAATGAACAACTGATAACATCTGTCAGTTCTTTACAAAAAATAAAAAATAGGACGTTGGCTAGCTATATTAACAGATGATCCACGTTGGCTACCAATTAATGATAAATTTTATTTGTTTAGTCATGTGCATGTCGTACGATATAAATTATAATCATTTAGTTTAGTCCCATCTCTCTTGCCTGTTATTTTTTAACACTCTTGCATAAAAAGCAATTAATAGTACTGTCAATTTCACATCACTATAATTACTTCTGGTAATTGCATGAAAAATATAATAGTACAAAAATTTAAACAACTGCCTAAGCACATTAATTAGCAAGTTAACATTTGTCTTGTAGTGCACCGGCTTACAACATTTAATTTTCTGATATCTGATTTCATATCACAGCGAATCAGTGAACATATTTGTCATTTTAATTACTTTACTTAATAAATCATGTTAATCAACATATATTGGTAAATCTGTCATATTTCTAATGATGATTTTATTTCTATTATTCTGCATAGATTGGTAAATCTGTTAATCTATGCTTAATATAGAAGTGTATTTAAATAGTAAGGACTACTTTAAACAGTTTACAACTTCTTGTCTAATTTTGACAATTCGAAACTTTTTGTTGTTTTTGACATTCAAGCCAAATTTAGCCCATTGTGGTGACTTAGCTACAAATTTAAAACCTCACTTTTGTTCAACGGAAGGGGCTTCTTAATTATGTCAAAATAGCGCAAGACAATTGGAGCTGTCTAACCCATTTCTCAATATTAGTTACTGTTTTCTTCATTTCACAGGATATTATGAATAACAAGTTTGATATTGTTTGCACAAGACATACATGACTGCAAGATTATGTAAATTTACTCTTTATGTTCATGAATTATGAGAATTTTTGTTGTAAAAGTAAATTTGACTGGTACTTATATAATTTATTCATTTAAATAGTAATTTCTATAGAAAATTCATTGTCTTGTCGAAGCAACGCAAGACTCATCTCTAGTATTATCTAATGAAGATTATAGATCATTTTTTTAAATTAAGTGAGAATTAGCATATTGAATATTTTTCTCATTTTCGCTCTTCTCTAAACCGTATAAAATGACTTGTTTTGACAGAAAGAACGTAAATTAATAGACAATAGAAAGGATATAAATTAACATTGAAATTCAGCGTTTCTACACAGAAAAAAAACGTTAAATTGTATGAACACGGAATAATTTAACTTTTATAGTATAATAAAACGAAATTTTGAAGATTCGGTGATATAGATTTAATTTTTTTTTGTAATGATACCGGACTCCTTGAGCCTGTCGTCAGATTTCAAGTTTTCAACGCTCTTTTGATGAAATTCGATCTAGGTTGACCATTGACTGTCTGACTGAGCTAAATTAAGCATGAAGACTTCATTAATGGGCAATTTCTTAATCAATGTCAAAATTATTTGATAAAAGCTGTGCTTTCTACAAAGCAGCATCGAAAGAAGAGCCCTCCGTACTTGCGTCATTTTGTTATTGTTGTTTTTTCCCATATCAGAGACCCAAACTCTTCACAGTTTTACTTTGTCATTAATTAAACCTGTTATTCTTTTTTGGGAGTGAGCCTATGGTGCTATGCATAGCACGGATGGGGTCCGTGCTATGGTTAAAAATTTGATTTTTTTAAAATTCTAATGGTCGATCCAACCGTTCAATGTGATAATCATATGAATATGTACTTGCAAACTAAATTTTATATTTTTTCGAATTTTTTTACTATTTTTTTAGATAGGTAGAATTTTGATGGTCTAGAATTTTCAGAAAACACTGATTTTTCTACTTATCCAAAAAAATAATAAAAAAATTCGAAAAAATATAAAATTTAGTTTGCAAGTACATATTCATATGGTTATCACATTGAACGGTTGGATCGACCATTAAAATTTTAAAAAATCATATTTTTGGCCGTAGCACGGACCCCATCCATACTATGCATAGCACCATAGCCTCACTCCTTTTTTGGATCGACGGGCAATGCATGGTTCGTTTTCCTCTCTTTATTTTTCTTCCAAATTTTCTCGAATTTCTCTGGTTTTTTTTTCAGAATATTCTATGATTAAAACCTTACAGCTAATCATGAAGTGGATAAAAGATAAAACTCCAAGCGGGTTCGAATAATCCGTTATGTGAAGTAGCCACAAATCCGTTGTCAAAGATTTGCACTTGAGAGCGCATCGCAAGTGTGGGGCCCGAGCACTTCTGCCAGCCAATCTGCAAGGGACAGAGAGAAAGATGTTTGTCCTTATTAGGCTTTGATCGGGTGTGGTTTTGTTCCATGTGGTTGACATAAATTGTGAAATATCGTAGCGAATTAATTTTTGTCTATTTTAGATGGTTTGAGGTGATTTTTCTTATTAGAATGCTAGTCTTTTTTTTTTAACAATTTTATTATAAATATTTTTTCAATATTTTTGTAGTCTTTTTGAATATTTGTACGAATTAGACTCTCAAATTTATAAGTGTGTTCATTTTAGTATGAGAAGAGTTCAAATGTCTTCATTTTTGTGTGCATCAAGTCTCTATTTTTAGAACTAAAATAACATAAAATTTAAAAGTTAAATGTCAAAATAAAACCGTTAGATATCATCTATATTATTTTCTCTCTGCATATATAAAAGATCAAGACATTTAAAATTTTGTTTTCATTAATATCAAGAACTTGTAAAAATACAACGATGTGAATAAATTATGGACGTTGATCAACTTATTAATTCATATAAAACAAAAATTGAAAAATAATCATTTTATATGTGCATATAGAACAAATAATATAGATCACATTTAATGGTTTAATTTTGACATATAAATTTACGATTTTTGTTATTAGGAAATTAAAAACTGGAGGCACAAAAAATAAAAGTATTTGAATCCTCCTCTTTTACTATAAAAATAATATATGTTGTTTGACTTCTAATATTGATGATATAATATTTGAAAAATATATAATTGATGTTAATACACCTTGAAATTGATCATCACTCAAAACAAATAGTAAAGATCAGAAAACAGTTTTATATTACACTTTTAAAATAGTAAAGACATCTTCGTTTGTTTATAGGTAAACTTTTTTCTTCCGCATTGTTTAACCTACATAGTTTTTGTTACTGAGTTATGCTTCTAATTATAACAAAAACTAGCCATTAATTTAGTGGCTATACAAAATAACTTCAAAAATATGACTTTGATAAGGAAGGGATTAATGTCCATTAAATGAGTATATCTTTGATAAATCTTTACTATTGAATTTGAACCAACCTCAATATAAAATTCAATATATCTGTCAGAAAATTCATAACCGTCCAGTTATTTAATAAAACCGCACATCGAATATAACTAAACAATGGACAAATTGTGAAGTGATATTACCAAATTACCCATTCATTCATCTATATAAACTCCTTTTTTCCTCAACTTATTCCCATAAAAAAAAAACAGAAAATAGATTAGAGTGAAAAAAATATTGGTGGTTGAGGAAAGGAAGTTGAAATTGATGGAAATTTTTAGTGTGAGGGTTTATGGAAACTAATTTTCTTTTATTATCTCAATAATCTTAGAGAGCTGTTGTATATTAGTTTCCTAGACCACTCATGCCGATGATTTCCATCAATTCATTCTTTTCCTTCATTCATCATTTTCTATTTCATTCTATAAACTCGTCAAAATAGAATAGACAATATATAGAGAAAATTATTTGTGGTGAGAAAAGTGGATTTTTTTTAAAAAAAGTAAATAAAATAATAGAAGTTAAAGAAACGACATGATTGCCTCGTTTGTTATAAAAACAGCAAAAACCGAATAGCCAATTCGGTTAAGTTATTTTTTTTTCTTAACCGAATAGGCTATTCGGTTAAGCATATTTTCACAGAACGGATCCCGGAATTATGTAACTAACCGTGTAACACCCACCATTAACCGAATTGGCTATTTGGTTTAGATTATTTTTGGATTTTTTAATGTAAACCGAATAGCCAATTCGGTTTACATTATTTTTTTATTTTTTATTATAAACCGAATAGGGTATTCGGTTTGGACTTTTTTTATTTTTTATTGTTAACCGAATATGGTATTCGGTTATGAGTATTTTATTATTTTTTTTAACCGAATAGGCTATCTGATTGGCTATTTGTTATTTTCTTAAACCGAATTGGCTATCTGATTGGCTATCTTTGTTATTTTGTTAAACCGAATTGGCTATCTGATTGGCTATCTGTTGTTTTGTTAAACCGAATTGGCTATAAATTACCTTCTCCTCTCTTCTCTCCTCAATCATTTACCTTCTCCTCTCTTCTCTTCTTAATTATTTATTTCAGAGACAGAGAGACAGAAGAGACAGAGAGACAGAGAAAACTTTTCTCTCCGAGACTTTCGTGCTTCTCCAGTGGGTCGAATTTCAGTTTTCCAAATTACAGATCGGACCCTTCATTGTGTTTCTAGCGTTCGTCTGAAGATTGTAGTAAGTTTTTTTTTCAATTATGATCATATTTTTGCTGTAAAATTAAAAATTATCGAATATTGATCGTGAAATTTTTGTTCAGGAAATGTCTCAAGTATTAATAAATGTGTACCACAGACGCGAAATTACAGACGCACCGACCTGTACATTTTCTGTTACTAACTCAACTAGTCTTGATGAGCTAAGAAGACAGATATATGTTGGCATTCGTTTGCTCCCTAGCCGGTTCGATCTGACAATCACCGCGCGTTTGAACACGGCACCACCTGGCTCAGCAGAAAAATACCAGTTGTTCAACGTAGACCACGAAACGATCTGGGATATGGTGCTTGCGAATGCCACTCCGGTACTGAATTTTAAACTTCTTGAATTAGTGGTTGAGTCAGTACCAGTTGTTAGTCAGACCAATTATGACCCGTACTGAGGTAGTGTACCTGGAACTAGCAGAGGCATACCGGTGAATGATTCACCCATACATTGTGATGAAACCACCGAAATATCTCTCGTTGATTTGCATGATTATTTTGACCAACTGAATAATGATACTGGCTCAGACACAAGCTCTGACCCTGGTGAGCCGGTTGTCGGGGAAGATGATATGGCCGAAATTGAGGATCAGATTAGGATGGAAGAAGTAAGGAAGGAGTGGCAATCGTCTATTCCTTTTATTAATCGGGGATTACAGCATCCTTGTTCGGTATTTCATGACGATGTGCCGATGCCGTACAAGGATGAAGCATTTTTTGGTTATCCACCCAGAACCGACGGTTCATTTTCGGTGGGACAGATATTTGAATCCAAAGCTGATCTTAAATCGAAGTTGAGTGGATTTGACATGGATAATAACTTAGAATTACAACAATCCCATAGCAATCGTAAGGTCTATGTTGTTGTATGTACAGCGGAGGGGTGTTCTTGGAGGTTATACGTAAAAACCACTGAGACGGGCAACTGGACAATTGCAACAAACCCATACGCGCACAATTGTTACAGTACTGCTTGTACAGCAGACAGTCGTCAGATGACTGCTAGGATGATTGAAGATATAATCAAACCGGGTCTCAAGGAGGACCTGGAGATGTCAATAAAAGCATGTCGAATTGCAGTTAGACAGGAGTACAAAACGGTTCAGCCTTCATACAACAAGATTTGGAGAGGGAGGGAGCTGACTATTGCCGATTTATTTGGTTCTTGGGAAAAAAGCTTACGAACTACTACCTTCTATGCTCGGTGCAATCCAGAGGTCTAACCCAGGTACAAAATACAGAATTGAGTACAAACCATCTACAACGTTGGGCGAACATATTTTCACCCGTGTGGCATGGGCTTTCGGTCCATGCATTCAATCCTGGCCATATCTCCGACCAGTTATAAGTGTAGATGCTGGACACCTATCCGGCAGGTACAAAGGAAAACTATTCATGGCATGCGCTTATGATGCAGAACAACAATTACTGCCAATAGCATTCGGAATTGCGGAAGAGGAGACTTCAGATAATTGGGGCTGGTTTATGCAATTTGTACGCGAAGATGTTGTCGGCCCCGGTCGGGTAGGGGATGAAGCTCTCTGTTGGGAGAATGAAGAAGGAAGGAGTGAGGGGGCCGGGTTAAGTTCTTTGGCTTCACCGAATCCCCTATTTGGTTAAGCCAAATAAGCAAAAAAATCGGCTTCACCGAATCCCCTATTCAGTTAAGCCAAAAAAACAAAATAATCGACTTTACCGAATCCCGTATTCGGTTAAGCCAAAAAAATGGCTTCACCGATCTTCTGTGGCAACCCACTGTATCCCCTGTTAAAACCACCAGCTTAACCGAATAGCGTATTCGGTGAAGCAAAAAAAAAAACTTAACCGAATTCGCTATTCGGTTTTTGCTGTTTTTATAACAAACGAAGCAATCATGTCGTTTCTTTAACTTTTATTATTTTAATTATTGTTTTTAAAAAAAATCCGAGAAAAGTACAATAGCCTATAGAAACTAATTTAATTTAATTTAATTGTAGTTCACTTTGGTTTTCGCAAAAAAAAAGTTTAGACTCTAAGTTAGTTTTCAAAACTGTTTATAATGATAATTTTCATTGCTTCTTTTCTTTTCATTTCTTTATCCACTATTTTTTTTTTCATGATTGTTTGATTGCATAGTAATAATAGATCTTATTGTTTTACTACAATAGATTGTTATTATTCAAGAGGGAGCCGACGGCAATCAAAATTATGCATTTGATTCATTCATTTTTGCTTATTTTCAAACAAATATATTGGATATATGACTTTTGTTAGCCATGCGAATATATTTTAAATGGAACTTTTTCTTGATCTATCAATTTGCATCCTACTTTATAGTAATTTGTAACTTATATGAGGTAATAACTATTCAGTTTTATGATTATTATATAATCTCGTTTTGAAAGAAACAAAACTCAAATCTTAAGAAACCGCCTTTCTTTAATATATTAAGCAATAGCACTTTAATTAATGTGTGCATTATGGAGACTTTTAATATGAAAAGTTCGAAATAAAAACCAATTTGAACAGATTTTATCTTTGTTATTTTTATTTTTTTATCTTTTATTTTAATCCGTGAAAATGTATTGGAAAAGTTGGAGTTATAAACTGTAATTTGTAATATACCCAACACAATGCATCACAAGAAAATAGTTAAGAGTTTGAAATTTGATATATACAATAATTTTAAGTCCAAAATACGGTACAATGAATTTAGGCTTAAGGTTGCATTTTAAATTATCTTATTTTAATTATATTTACTTTTTTTATTTTAGTTTTTCTAGTCTTTTGCCGAGCTGGATTGCGGGTTTTGGTCCAATTCAATTTTGTGTTGAATGATTTCCACACTTTCAACACCCCCCCCCCCCCCTACCCCGCCCCCCGTAAGGTTGAGTATTCATTGATTATTAACTCTCTATCTCAATGTTATCAGAACTGGACCGGACACCAACCCGGTAAAGATTCGGGTTAACGGTTTATTAGTTGGACCGGTAGTTCAACTAGTTCAATTGCAAGTTTTATTTAAATACTCACATATATATGAGATATGAGGATTGTTATAAAATATAATTTAAGATCAATTTATAGATATATTTCAAATTTAACATTAAATAAAATAAATTAGTATTTTTTTATAAAATACGACTGAATGATTTTTTAAGGTGAATGAATTTAATAGCTCATAATTTTCATTCTTATTAGATAAGTACTATGACATTATTTTGTAATAGCAACATATTACATTCTAACGAAAGATAAAGCACTTCAACAAAAAAAAAACGATAATTAGAATACATAATGTAATAATAATTATTGTAAGTATTTAAAGAAATATGTATATACTAATACATAACTGATACTTTAGAATATATAAAATGTAAGACTTTATGTGTAAATTTCGTAAAGATAAAATAAAATATGTTAAATGAATAAAGTTTGAACCTACCGATAGGCCACAGCAATGTGCATGGCTACTATCTTAAACGGTTCTACAAAGTTCAAACTTTTGTACTGCATGCATTAAATGAGAAATAGTACTAACTAGTATAGTAGCCCTGCCGTGATTTTTATTTTTACCCAAAAAAAAATATATTTTAATATAAATAACCAGGTTTTTAAAATATTTTTAATTTTACCCAAAGCGCTAGGAAATCCAGCGCTCCGAATTCTTAATTCGGAACGCCAGGAAATCCAGCGCTCCGAATTCTTAATTCGGAACGCCAGGAAATCCAGCGCTCCGAATTCTTAATTCTAGCGTTCGGAAATTTTAATTCGGAACGCTAGGAATCCTAGCGTCCCGAATCTCTGTTTTTTTTTTGAAAACTTATATAAGCTGCGTGGAGGGAGAGGAAGGAAGAGAAGAGGGAGAGGAAGGAAGAGGGAGAGGAAGGAAGAGAAGAGGAGAAGGAAGAGGGAGAGGAAGGAAGAGAAGAGAGGAAGGAGAGGAAGAGGAGGAGGAGGAGACGGAGAAGTCGTCAGGTAATTTTTTTTACATACGTATTTACTGTTAATTACATACGTATTTACTGTTAATACATACGTAATTACTGTTAATACATACGTATTTACTGTACACTACTGTTCACATACGTATTTACTGTACAGTACTGTTCACATACGTATTTACTGTTCACATACTGTTCACATACGTATTTACTGTCCACATACGTATTTACTGTTCACATACTGTTCACATACGTATTTACTGTTCACATTTACTGTTCACATACGTATTTACTGTTCACATTTACTGTTCACAAACGTATTTACTGTTCACTACTGTTCACATATGACTATTCACAACTGTTCACAATTGAAATCAGTAAACTGACCAAATATTTGTTATTTATGAATGTAGTTTATTGGCCATGTCTATTGCAATTTCAATACATTTTGGAGGAAAGTTCATAACTGACCAGTATGGAGTACGTTACTCCAAACCTGCAGCAAATACGTATTGGGTTGATGAAAATTTCTCATTTGAGAAGTTGCAATCGCTTATTTATGAAGCGAGCGGCTACAATAGGAATCATTGCCAATTACAAATTCAGGCCCGAATGGTCCACGCAGGAAAGTATGTCAAAATCACATTGGGAGATAACGGGGCATTGAGAGGTCTAATAGCGCAGGTTTTGAGGTCTGGCGAATCATTATTGGAAGTTTTTGCACGCAGAATTCGCGAAGAGCCAGGGGCCAGAAGTTCAGGCCAAAATTCGGCTGCCCAACATTATCAAGAAGATAATGAACCACACACTCCTTTTATCGTAATGCCTGTACCAGAACCGGAACCAGAAATATACAATAATTCACCCCAATCTCCACCTTTTGTCCCACAACGAGTACAATCTCCACCTTTTGTCCCACCACGAGTACAATCTCCACCTTTTATCCCACCTATATCCATGTATGACGGTCCTTCATCCTTACCTGGGCCTGAACCAAATCCTCACCCCAGACCGCCACCAGTACAGGAAGATCCAAACGAGTCGGAATTTGAATTTATAAACGAGATATCGGAGGAGAATCTGCAAACTGGGGATGAATTGGGGGAAGAAGAATGTGACATTAATGATGAAGGAGATGAAGAAGATGAAGAAGATGAAGAAGAAGAATACACACAGCCCACTGTGAGGCAGAATAGAGAGAATATGCCGTTGGGTGGCCGCTCTGAGACCCACCCTTTTGTAAACTTCAATGACACATCTGCTTTCCTAGAAGCAGATATTTCTTACTATGGTCGTCGGGTTGAGTACAGGAGTGAGCTCGCAAAAGGCCAATACTTCGTAAGTAAAAAGCAACTGACGAAAAAGATCAGAGAGTACCATGTTGACAAGAACAAGGAGACGTATACGAAGAGAAGTGACACATCCCGGCTGGAAATTAGATGCAGCACTACGGGTTGTCGTTTCAAACTGAAGGCAAGAGCAACAAATGCCGGAGATACATGGATTATAACTGAGCAAGACACGCCTCACACATGCGAATCTGAGTTTGAAAGGTCGGACCATGCACAACTCACGGCATCAATTATCGCAGACCTCATCGAGAGAGGCATTAAGGAAGACCCCACTATGAGCATCCGGAGTGTGGCACACTGCGTGAGGGTTAGGTCTGGCAGTATAACCCCGAAGTACAACAAACTTTGGAGAGGTCGTGAGATTGCAGTTGCCCGGCAATTTGGGAGTTGGGAAGAGTCGTACAATTTTATGAAACTATTGCTTATCGAGATATGTTACACGAATCCCGGCTCAAAATACCAATTTCTGACAAGTCCGAGCATCGATAAAAATACAGGACTGGTCAAAGAAGGTGTTCAGAAATTCAGGGCCGTGGCATGGGCTTACGGACCATGCATTACCGCATTTGATTACTTAAGGCCGGTGATCAGTATAGATGCAGCCTTCCTTTCTGGGCGGTATGAGGGCAGACTTTTGATGGCTTGCGCGTATGATGCCGATAACCAATTGCTGCCTCTAGCATTTGCAATTGTACATACGGAGAATGAAGAGAACTGTGGTTTTTTCTTACACTGGCTTAGGATTAATGTGATTGGTGTGAATAGATTCGTATGTGTTATATCGGACCAAACAAGGGTATCAAAGCTGCATTGAAACTTGAATACGGATGGGATGGGGATAATTTTGTGCACAGGTATTGTATCCAACATGTTGCAGATAACCTAGTCCAGGCGTGTGGGAAGGACAAATGGTACGGAACTAGGTTCAAACAAGGAGCCAGGAAGAAGAAGCCAAGAAGGCTGAAAGAGATGTTCGAAGATTTTTGCTCGGTATGTCTAATATTGTCTAATTTATATCATTTTTGTTTCTTTTAGATGCATTTTGTCTAATTTTGCTTTGTTCTATTGCAGCAAAATCCGACGTGTAATGCTTTTCTGAGGAGAGTGGGCAAAGCACGTCCTGATGATGTCATGGAGCCGTCAAATTTTGAAAAAATTTTCCAGACCTGTGATGGAGGGTACCGATTTGGTATCATGACAACAAACGGCTCTGAGTCCCTGAACGCTGTCTTCAAGGATAGCCGAATGTTGCCCGTGGCTGCACTTGTAGAGGAGACATTCGCCAAGTGCAATAGGTGGTTTGTTCAACGGCGAGAGGCAGCGACGGAGCAAAGCAATGCAGAACAGCCTTTTTCCAGACGGGTACATGTTAAGCTCGCCAAACGGTGGGAGAAAGCTACAAAAATGGATGTCATCCCATACTCGCACGGCGAAGGTAATTACCAAGTCATGGGCCCAAATGAATATGTTCCAGTGGTCCAAATGCAGGATGGAACTATGTCAATTATTCATAGAAGGTTCCAGTATATCGTGACAGTCGGGGCAGAGAGAAAAGTGGAATGTACATGCAGAGGTATCCAATTAACCGGAATTCCGTGCGCTCATGTGTTAGCGGTTTGTCGTCATAGAAACTGGTCACCCAACCTATTTATTGCCCACTGGTACAGGGTGGACTACCTTCTGAGTACTTGGAATGCACTGTTTGTTCCTTATGGCAATCCTGAAGATTGGCCTGCAACCACTACTCCTAAAATTGAGCCAAACAAAGATTGGATACGGCGTGGTAGGAGACAACACATCCGTCAAGTTATGACCATGGATGAAATGCAAGGTAGGCGACGGGGGCACCGTCCTCGCCGTTCCACTTCTGACAGGCAGAGGCGAGGTATGTCACATTCATTCCTAATTATTTTCGGTTCCAATGTTGAGTAGCTTACTAACTAACATATTTGGGCTGCAGAGGCTCATAACGCAGCAAATGTAGCAGAGAATGAGCGAGTTATGGCAGAGGCGAGTGGATCGCAAGGGCCGCGGCGAAGCACAGCCATAAGCCGTACAGCAGACCGTGAAAATGCAAATATGATGTTTATGGAGGCAATGGGAGAAGTACCGGCAGGAAGGGAGGCGGTTGGAATGCAATGGCCTTCAGGTACTACCCAGCGAAGAAGGAGCACAACTCAAGCAGGTAGGAGGAGCACATCTGGAGCAAGGCCATCCGATACAGCACACCAGCGAGAAGAAGGAGTGCAACCAGCTAGAAGGAGCACATCTCAATTAGGAAGGACGAGCACATCTGGTACAGCTAACGAAGCGCAAGCAGGACCGTCCGGTACAGCTAACCGGCAAGACGAAACAGTGCAACAAGATAGAAGGAGCACATCATCATGGGGATCTGGTTGGCTCAGGGGCCTTCCTTTTAGAAGGAGTCGTAGGAATTAACTTTATTTTGTGAACTTTATTTGTATGAACTTTATTTGTATGAACTTTATTTGTATGAACTTTATTTGTATGAACTTTATTTGTATGAACTTTGGCTCAGGGGCCTTCCTTTGAGGTTTGTATGAACTTTATTTGTATGTATTTTATTATGTTGCAGTTTTTTTATTATTATTTTCCAAATAAATTGTAGACGAGGAGGATGGACAGTAACAATCGAGGAAAGAGCGAGGAAAAGAAATGCAATTGGGGCTGCGGAAGGAAGAAAAAGGACTGTCCAATTTGGTCTGGGAAATGTGTGCAAGGATCTGCTGATGATTTTAAACGAAATGACATATCTGATGATGATTTTGTAGAAAACCCCTACGGCTATGGATTGGGAAAAAAAAAGATGATGTACAGACGCCTAAGACGAAGAGTAAGGCTAAGACTAAGGCTAGCACGTCGTCTGTTGTTACCGAGACGTCATCGTCAACCTCGGACGATGATTTTGTTCCATGTACGTTCAAGACTGGTAAGACGAAATAGTATGTTGTATGATCGTTTGAAGCAGATATTAAGTTTGTATTTTATATTTTGGATGTTATTTCTGGATGTTGTATGATCATTTTTGGATGTTATTTCTTTTTGTTGTATGAAACATAACGAGGCTAAAATAAACTACACTAAAAAAATACAACATAATAAAACATAACGAAACTACACTACACTAAAAAAACAAACTACAAAACTAAAGTAAAACATAATAAAATATAACATAGCACAACTAAACTAAAACTACCAAACTAAACTACACTACACTACACTACCATCGTAAAACATAACATAGCACAACTAAACTAAAACATAATAGGTGGTACCCTCTATCCATCGTACTGCGAAGGGGAGAATCGGTGAGGTGGTATACCCCTGTTCTCTCTACTGAATATGCGCTCATGCCAATCCTCCCACTGAGGCTGTCCTGCCTGCGCAGCGCGAGCTGGTGTAATATGATCCTCGAGACTGTCCTGCCTGCTCATCGTAAGTGTTGTCTCCCATGGATCCGAGGCCACGTGGGTAGCTGGCGGTGGCGTGGGAGTATGGAATATGGATGCCACAAACTGGGAGTCATAACCAGCCTGAGTCCGGCTACCAGAGGCCTCCCAATCGTGAGCCATCTCTGAATACGGCTGACGCGGTGGCGGGGAGGCGGCTGTATCCCACTGATCAGCTGGAGTAAAGTCTGCAAGGCTAAAACTCATCCTGTCATCCTGCACAGACTGGATCTCTGGAGACTCATGATGCTCAGGCTGCGTCGGCATGTATGCAGGACCCTGCAAGGATACCAAAAATTTAGTAAATTTTAACTATCTTTACTTACAGTAAAAGAATAAATAAAATAAAGAATCACACACCGGGGGAAGAACTGGACGACCGTACTCGTCACGGTAGGCGTGCCAACCGGCCATGCCGACCACCCAACGATGATAATCCCACTCTGGCTGCTCTGATGGCTCCGGTGGCATCTCACTGGCCATAACATGTGGCGCGTCAGGCTCGTCCGGCTGTACTGCGCGCCAATCAATATTCTCTCCGGCGTCTCGTAACATGGTGACCAGCTTTGCCTCCTGGCCGTGGTCCGCAATGCATGGGGCAACCAAGTTCAACATCGCGTGCCCGAACGCTCTGTAGCCACGTTTTACAAGACAAACGATTGAACGCCCGGCACCTTTAAGCGCTAACAGCAGCTATAAAAAAAACGTTAGAAAAAAGAAAGGTTATGATAAAATGTTCATAACGCATAAAAATGTGTTGTTTTAGATGCATTACCTGGCGCCTTTCCGGCCAGTAGGGGTATAACCATCGTCTTCGAATATCTGTGAGCGAAGAAACTCGCCGTAATCTCCCTCTATATACACCGAAGCCATGCCGACCCGCAGGTACCAAGCCTGATATCTCAATAGGGGATCTCCCTGGAACTGCATCGTATCAATCTCCGACATCTGCCATAAGTTGGCACCCATATCGCCCGCCTTGCTGTAGTACTCCGAGTGATGCTCACTCCAATCTCTATCCCAGTGATTACCGTGTGTTATCCTGTAATTCATATGTCAGTTGCAATTTAAAGACAAGAATTAATGTTAAGTACAAAAATGCTAAAATTAACATAACTTACCCGTGTAGCCTCATGATCACATATCTCGGGACGTCTGGATCCGCGGGGATGAGTGGAGGAAAATGAAACTGACGGAGCACCCGGTCTGGATAGTGGTGCTCCACTATCCAGAAGCACACCAGCGGTCCCCTGTAGAGCCACATCTCCTGATCATCCTCTACAATCTGCGGCAGCCTCCCCTCAGTGTATAGCTCATGGTACGGAGTCCAGCGCACCTGCGTCTCACCCAGACTCTGAATCTGAGATCGGACCGTCCTGATTCCTGCTGTCTTTCCGTGAGGGTTGTCCTTGTACTCGTGAAGTCCGTACCATTTCATGCCGAATGCCCATCGATTTCCATTTTCGGGCTCTCCCAATGGACCCTCGTCCGGCTGAGGTACCGCCACCCATGGATCCTCGTTCGGCTGAGGTACCGCCACCGGTAGCCGTGACCACGACCAATGCTGCAGAAGAAGCATTGGCCCGTAGATTTGCTTAGTTTTCCGCTATATTTTTGAAGAATACCAGCCGTCAGTGACAAGTTAAATAATTAAAATAATACAACAAGTGCATGACAAGGTAGGTAATTAAAATAAGACATAAATAGCATACTGACCTTGCAACCGTGGCACAAGTTGGAGTAGAGATGTGCTAGGACAGCCCCACCCAAGTTGTACCTGCCGCTCGATGGCTGAAGGTCTCGCAGCAGCTCTAGATACATCATCGGGATGGTATTACCACTAGCATCAGCAAACATGACAAAACCAAATAGGTCCATCACGAATCCCCGTGTGTATCTGTAATATCAAAATTATAGAGCAACTCATTTTTCCGCATGAAACAGAGTACAAAATAAATGTAATACAAATAGTTTGTATGAGTACCTCTGAATCTCGATCGGAGTGGAATCGCTACCTATACCTCTCGCAAACATAGCTCGCAGCTTCGTCTTTTCCAGACAGTACTTGGACTTCCCCCCGTTGCTGCGTATATCTGGCTCCGCTCCCAACAACTCAGCGAGCATGTAATTAATCGTCGTGTCATCTGGATCTGTGGGGTCAGATATGCCACCAACGGGCACGCCCTGGATAGGCAAACCCCATAGAGCACTAACGTCCTGGAGAGTCACTGTCATCTCTCCAAAAGGTAAGTGGAACGTGTGCGTCTCGGGGCGCCATCGCTCCACTAGTCCTGCAATCAGGGACGCGTTGATGGACTTAGCCTCCGACTGTAGAATATCGACCAAATGCTGCACCCCCAAATTTTGCAGATACGCCTCCATCTCCGGGTAGTACTGCATGTCCGGAAACCGACCCCTGGCAGTTATAATTGCCTCACTCTGCGTTCAAAAAAGTGAACAACATGAAAACCTAAAAATACAAAAATTCAACAAAATCCAAACTTAAAAAAAAAAAGTAATCAAGTACCTCTTTAGATGCATCTGAGACTCGGTGCTCACTGTGAGGCATCCATAATAAAGGACTGAAATGATCCTTGCTGTCAGTGGGAATGGGCTCATCAACCGGGTCGGCTGCGGGTGGTCTCCTAGGTCGTCCCCTAGCCATCCTACGTTAAAAAATATGTTAAACATGCTACAATTGGCTAAAAAATAAAGTAACATGAAATATATTATTCAAAAAAATATATTTAAGATAAAGTAACATGAAAGCGTTCAATGTGATCGAATATATTTCAATTAGTAACATAAATATATTCCAAATATAGCGAATATATTTACTCAAAATTTGCTCAAAATATATTCCAAAGTAACATAAATATATTTCGATTTAACTTGTCAATGTGATCATGTACTTGTCAATGTTACTAATTGGAATATATTTATGTTACTAATTTATTATAGATCAATATTTTTATTTTAAAATCTAAATAATTGAACCGTTCAATGTGATCATGTACTTGTAGATTAAATTTTACATTTTATGAATTTTTTGCTATTTCTCAAAATAGATTGAAAATCACTTGATCTAGAGATTCTAGACCATTCAAAAGCAGTAGTTTTTTACTTGTATAGAAAAATAGTAAAAAATGAAAAAAATTGAAAATTTTGTATGAAAGTATATTTTCATATAAAAATCATATTAAACAATTCAGATTAACTATTGAATTTTTAAAAATAAAAATATTAATATGTAATATGAATTAATCCACGATATGCATAATACAATAACCTCACTCATTTAAAACGAGAATCATTTACAGCAACTTGTTTTGACGTTCTGCATTTAATTGATTTTTTGTCTAAATATCCTGTTCACAATATATTTTCGTCTTAACTTGTGTCCTAAATAAATTAATTGTTTTCATTTACCGGCGGCTTGACTTGTACTACGACTTATCCAGTTAATAAAGAAAAAGTATTGAGAATAAAAAGAAATAAATAAGTCTAATCTCTTACTCCTTTGTCAATTTCTTCATTTTGTCGTATAACAGATTCCAACTAAACAATAAAAATGACAGCAAACCAAAAGTAGCAAATCACACCACAATAGTAGCCGATCTACTTCTAAAACTTCAACTAATATACTCTTCTATAGAAGTACATCAAGATAATCATGGGTGGAAAAAGAAAGGAAGCAAACAAATGAGCAGGAACTATGACCAGCAGGAACTATGACCAGCAGCAGAAACAATATCATGAGCTTTGTTTTGCACCAACAATTATTGCAAAACCATGTTAAAGTCTGATAATTAAAGGAATATCAACTTATCACTTTTAAAATATTAAAATTGAAGATGCCAATCAACAATGACAGGTGTTAGGCGATTTATCTAGGTTTACAAACTAGTAGTCATGGTTACATTGAGACTCCCTTCGTATTTTAAATGCATGTAATATAACTGTAACATTGCAAGTTAAAAAAAGAATACCGGTCTATACATGAAAAGAAAAAAAAAACATTGCATTCTCTATTCTATGAATCTGGAGTCTAATCCAAAACCCGATACAAAGTAATATAATCAAATCAGGTCCAAAATCCACAGAGAGCTAATTCACCGATTAGCAATTATTCAAAATTCCGTTCTAATTATTCAAAATCCACTAAGTATTCACCGATTAGCAATTATTCAAAATTTACTAAAAGTATTCACCGATTAGCAATTATACAAAGTAATAGCAATTATTCAAAATTTACTAAAAGAATTCACCGATTAGCAATTAATCAAAATTCCGTTCTAATTCACCGATCAGATCTTTCTCTGCAGATTAGCAATTATTCAAAAACGTGGTTATTCCAATTACCTTCAAATTTAAACATTTCTCTTCTCTAATTGAGTTTAATCTTTCTCTGCAGATCAGATCTTTCTTCTTCTCTAATTGAGTTTAATCGAATTTAAACATTTCTCTAATTGAGTTTAATCGATTCCAGAAATTCCAGAAAATTGAGTTTAATCGATTCTGAAATCGATTCCAGAAATTTCAGAAATTCCAAAACCCGAGTTTAATCGATTCTGACCTGAGCAGGGTTGGAGGCGCAGGGGCGGAGGCGGAGGGGCTAGGCGCAGGGGCCAGGCGGAGGGGCTAGGCGGAGGGGCTAGGCGGAGGGGCTAGGCGCAGGGGCTAGGCGGAGGGGCTAGGCGGAGGGGCTAGGCGGAGGGGCTAGGCGGAGGGGCGGCGAGGCGGAGGGGCTAGGCGCAGGGGCGGCGAGGCGGAGGGGCTAGGCGGAGGGGCGGCGAGGCGGAGGGGCGGAGGCGCGGCGCGCTGCTTCTCTCTTTTCTCCTTTTTTTTGGCGGAATCGGCGACACAGAGAGGAAGAGTTCACGGGTCGGGTTTACTCTCCAAAAAAAAATTCCGAACGCTGGATTTCCTGGCGTTCCGAATTAAGAATTCGGAGCGCTGGATTTCCTAGCGCTTTGGGTAAAATTAAAAATATTTTAAAAACCTGGTTATTTATATTAAAATATATTTTTTTTTGGGTAAAAATAAAAATCACGGGTAGCCCTGCACATCGCTATGACCTATTGGTAGGTTCAAACTTTATTCATTTAACATATTTTATTTTATCTTTATGAAATTTACACATAAAGCCTTACATTTTATATATTCTAAAGTATCAGTTATGTGTTAGTATATACATATTTCTTTAAAAACTTACAATAATTATTACTATATTATGTATTCTAATTATCGTTGTTTTTTTGTTGAAGTGCTTTATCTTTCGTTAGAATGTAATATGTTGTTATTACAAAATAATGTCATAGTACTTATTAAATAAGAATGAAAATTATGAGTTATTTAATTGATTCACCTTAAAAAAACATTCAGTCGTATTTTATAAAAAATACTAATTTATTTTATTTAATGTTAAATTTGAAATATATCTATAAATTGACCTTAAATTATATTTTATAACAATCCTCATATCTCATATATATGTGAGTATTTAAATAAAACCTGCAATTGAACCGGTTGAACCACCGGTCCGACCCAAGGTTGTAAAATGCGGTTTTCATGCGGTATGCGGAAGGCCACCGCATACCGCATATACGGTATGCGGCCGCATATGCGGATTTTCATGTGGACTTATATATGCGGGTTTTAAAATGAGAATTGATATATATATATAAACAAGTATGCGGTAATATGCGGTGATATGTGGTGATATGCGGTAATATGCGGTAATATGCGGTATATGCGGTATATGCGGTATGCGGTAATGAGATATGCGGTAATATGAGGTAATATGCGGTAATATGTAGTCGAATATGAGATAAAAATATGCGGCCAAATATGCGGTAGAAATATGCAGCCGAATATGCGGTCGAATATGCGGCCGCATATGTGGAACCGCATATTGGGACCGCATATTAATTTTTTATGCGGTTGCCAACCGCATACGCATATGCGGCCGCATATGCGACCGCATGGACCGCATTTTACAACACTGGTTCGACCAGTAAACCGTTAATCCGAATCTTTATCGGGTTGGTGTCGGTTCTGATAACATTGCTAGTTAGTACTATTTCTCATTTAATGCATGACAGTACAAAAGTTTGAACTTTGTAGATTGAACCGTTTAAAGCCAATTTTTCTTTAAAACTGAGTTACGGGTTTCTGAAAAACCGGTCCATTAAACTGGATTTTACCGGTTCAAATGCACAATCGGTCTTCTAAACAAATCAAACAAGAAAGACATCCGGGTCTGATTTTTTTCGATAACCGCCAGTCCGGTCCGGTTTTGATAACACTGTATCTTCTCTTGCTTCAGGAAGCCAAATGATGTATGTACATATGAGAAACATTACAATGCAATCTTCATGCGAGAAACGTTGCAATGCAATTTTCGGATTAATTCTATGTTTCTTTTAATTAAAGTAGATATGGAAAACATTAATGTCCGTTCTGTGAGCATATTTTTTTTTAATTTCATTGAGTTTATAAAAATTAATAGTTAATTCAATACCTTTGTCAGAAAATTGTAACTATTTAATCATTTAATAAAACCACACATTAAATTTAACAAAACAATGAATAAACCGTGAAGACATTACAAAACCACCTGCATTAAATGTTCTTCTTTTTTATTTAAATATTGTTAGTTAGACCAAAGCAGTTGATTTTGAGTATTCCTCTCTCTCATTTTAATATTATTGTCATAAACAATTCACACACCAGTCGTCATATAAACTTGAGAGGATCTCATTGTGCTTCTAGCAGTACAATAATAGCCGTAAGAAAAATGTTATAAAACTATATTTTGGTAAAGTTTACCTTTATTCTTATTAAGAAAAATATGGAAAGCATGTCTATTGAATGAATATATCGTTAATAAAATTGTACCAACATCAATATATAACTCAATGTGTATGCCAACAAATTTCTAACTGTCAAATCATTAATACACAACAAAAGAAATATTGGTGTTTGACGAAAGAAATTTGATATATATACAATTATTTATAAATTTTGATGTTCAAATATATAATACTTATTTTTAATAAGAGGATAAGCCCAATTGAAGTATCTGAAAGGCCCATTGTTCAGGAAATAAAACCAACAAAAACTGGGGCCGAATAAACCAACTTTGAATAAAAGCTGGGCCCATGTTAACCTCCATTTCAGAAAATAAATTTAAAATATAAAAAGTCCAACGTTATTATATGCATGATCTATATTATTTAGATATTATGTCTATAAAAAATGATGTAATTTGATGTATGTTTCACTGTACAATAATACATAAATTACATAAAAATGAAATTTGTAAGATCAACATGTCCAATAATAAATTTCCCTTCTTCACTTCCGATTTCAAACCTAATTAACACCCTTAATGGACAGATCAAACTAACATATTTAGGCGAAAATTACTGTTTAGTATTAAAATATTATTTACCTTGGGATTTCTTGTTTTCAACCTCCAAATATATGTTGTCACCGGACAAAAAAGAGGAGAAGGGTTAAAGTCTTATTAGATTTACTTTTGAAAAGTAAATTTTATCTATTTCATATCAAAATAAACTATTATTAGTCATTAAAGATTCATTTTATCAACACTTGTCTGTGACCAAACGATTCTTAAATTATATTAAATTTAATTCACTAATTATATAATATAGAAAATGTATCTAATTTATCCTATTTATTTTGATTACATTTTAATGAGTCATTGCAATTGCTAAATAAATATGTTTCTCTCACTGCGTCACTTCTTCTAAAACAGAACATCTTATGTTCTCTATCAAACTTCTCAGTTGGTCAATAAAGGTGATAAAGTATATGAGCTATAAATTAGAGTATAAAGTATATAGAGTGCATCTTATGTTCTCTACCTGATAAAGTATATACTACTACCAACTAAACAAAAAAATTAAACTAATTTAACTCATTTATTTAGAGTGCATTTGAACTGTCTGCATTAATTTACACTAATTTAATGCTGAAATTCAAGCTATGCCTTTTTTTATTCTACTATTTTTTTTTTACTTTCTTTTTCGGGGTGCTCTCGGTTAGTAACTATCTAAAAATATATGAGCTATTAACTGCTAGATCTTTTTTAGAGTGCTTAAGATGATTCTTCTATTAATATTAATTAAATTGGAATTAGCCAAGCTAAGCCCATAGTTAAAAAAGCAAGATTTCTAAAATGGTTCATGGAGCGGGGCTGAATTTTCTATTTTTATGGGTTGAAATTAAATAGACACTTTCCAATAATACATGTCTGTCGGCTTTAAAATACACTCCTGCATGCTTCCTTCTCAACTACAATCCAATTCTCTAATAGACCATCAATCATATTTTGCCGTTCATTTTTGCAAACTGCAGAGAGGATCTTGATTTCACATCTGAGTTTGGTACAACAAATGCAAACCATGTCTCCTCCACGCTTGGCTTCGTCAGTGCGGAGGAATATTATTAGGATCAAAATTAAAAAGGCTGAAAAAAAAGACGGAGTTGATGGAGGCTGGTGCTGTTCTAACAAGTACAAAGGAGGAGCTGCATCCCAATTCATCTCCTGACATGAAACCGCACCATAGCACCTGCTGCTCTTCTACACGAAATCTGGAGGTAAGGCTATTATATTTATATGTAAATGTTTTGTTTTTCTCAGTAATCATTTCTTTGTTCTTTCTTTTCCTGTCAATGAAAATTGACATAGCTAGCATAGCCTGTTTCTATATATTATGGAAAATACAGAGTTAAAGCATGCTTCTTCTTTTTTACAAATATTATGAAAATTAAAATAGCATAGCCTAGCCTGGATTGGCCTCAACTAGAGGTAACAACAAATTTGTAACAAAAAGAATTGAGCAATCTCTATTGATTGTAACCACCGCAAGAATTTTGTGTTGTCCCATTCCTCATGTTGAAAATTAAAACTGGATTGTGGAAATTTAAGAAGAGAGGAGCTTATAATATAATTTTTTTTATTACTCAAGAGGAGTACAACATATATTTTTCCACCTCACTCTCGCCTCACCTACTAATTCTAATTTTTTAACCTACATGATCATTTACCTATTTATACATCACAATGTCGGTTACGACTTTTCTAGAGTATTTTGATACAAAAGTATAGAATCTTCCAAGTTACAATATATTATAGTAGTAATTTCTAGGATGTTCCAATATTATAACCGACCATATAAGTCGGTTTCCATTTCTTGAAGAATCCATAATGGAATAACTGGGTTTGGGCCTTCTCCAAATATTAATTGGGTTATATTTTCAAGTTGGTGATGTAATTTCAACGCTCTCTCTCAGCACCAACTTTGATTCTCTCAAAATTTTAACATGCTGTTAAATTGATTTTTTCGTATCTTCCATACTCTCCCCCTTAATCTGAAATTTCGGGTCTAAAAATGTCGATTTAACAGCATGTTGATATGATCGCCACTTCTTTTGAACTTCTAGCTTTCTCATCGAAACATGTCTCCCAATAGTTGATGTCGGGTTTTTGTATGAAGTCTTTTGCTATCAATCTTGTTTTGTAGTTTTTAACTTCGCCACGAGGATTTAACTTTGTCTTGTAGATGCATTTATCACCAATGACTTCACGATTTTTTAGTCGATTTGAAAGCTTCCGAGTGTTGTTCTTCTCGATCATTTGTATTTTGTTCTTCATGGCCTTTACCCAATTTTCATGCTTTTCGGCCTCTTCAAAGCTTTGAGGTTCAACTATTGAGAAATTTGATGACTCGTAAAATTTCAGGTAAAAATCTTACTTGCTTGGGGAATGACTCTGATATCGTAGACCCTTCTTTAGCTCTTCGACTAGCACTCGGGTTCGAACCTGGCCTTGAAGTAGTACTTGAACTTGACCCATCTTGGCGTTGTGTATCACCTTTCTCTTGTGGCTCGATCACCTCATTTCTTAGCGCCAAATGCGGAGCGTAGCTTATGTGGAGTGGGAAGCTTCTAAACTTCTCCATTTGTATTCTTGCTATATTTTGATTTTTATTTCTGCGGTCGAAAATTTTGCAGCCTCCATCTTCAAAATGAACTGCATACCCGTTTTTCACTAATTGCCCCACGCTCAACAAATTTTGTTTTAGGTCTGGAACCAGTAGTACATCTCGGATAAATTTCGGACCCATCTTGGTTTGTACCACAATACTTCCTTTTCCTTTTGCTTGAACAATTGAACCATTTTCCATGCGTACCTTTGTCTCATATGAAGTGTCGATGTGGTGAAATAATTCGCGATTCTTGGTCATGTGATTTGTGCAACCACTATCAAAGAACCAGATATTGTCTTTCTCTTCTTTGATTGAGTGGCACGCATAGAAAATGCTTTCATGACTCTCCTTTTCTTCTATGAAGTTCGCTCGGTCGTTAATTCTTGTTCTGCACATTCGTGCTATGTGGCCGATCTTCTTGCATTTGTTACATCTCTTTGTTGACCAACATTCAGATGTACTATGGTTCGACCTTTTGTGTATATCGCACCATAAATTTGAATAACTCGAACCTGGTGCTTTCTCCTTTTCTGCATCTTGTCTCGGACCGCCTTCTTCGTGGATATTTTGTTGACTCATGGGGTTATATTGAGGAGTGAAGCTCAACGTGGAGTGGAATGCGTCTTCTACCAAATTTCCTTCTCGTTGGAGCTTCTCTCTTCGTGTGACTCCAAAGAGCTCATCAGTTGTTGCATCGAAAGCGTTGATAGATATTTTGATTCTTCTATCGCAGTAACGATGTAGTCGTACTTGTCAGTGAGGCTAATTAAAATTTTCTCGACTACCTTCTGATCTGAGATGTCTTCGCCATACTTCCGCATTTGGTTCACAATTTCGATGACTCACGAGAAGTACTCCTTGATCTTCTCCAACTCTCTCATCTGAAGGTTTTGAAATTGTCTTCTTAACTTTTGTAACTTCACCGCTTTCACCTTCTCGGAGCCTTCAAACTCCTCTCTCAAAATCTCCCATGCCTTCTTAGATGTAGTAGCCCCACTTATCCGTGGAAACAAGTTTTCTGCAACACCCTGTTGGATTAGAAACAGGGCCTTCGCATCGTTCATTTGTTCTTGTTTCTGCTCCGGCGTCAATACTCCCGTAGTTGGTACCGTAAAATCTTTATTGACAATATCCCACAATCCTTGCGAAAGCAGCAGCGTCCGCATCTTGATCTTCCGCATGTCATGGTTTTCTCCTATTAAAATGAGAACCGTCGATTGCGCCATGATTGTGCCTCCTGAAGACATCGACTCAGGATGCTTATTATATTACACGAACGCCCTTGTCTACTTCGCTAATTTCTTACTCGAACTTGAAGCTCTGATACCAAATGTTAAATATTGAAACTCGGATTGTTAGTACAGAAGAGAAGAGAGGAGCTTATAATATAATTTTTTTTATTACTCAAGAGGAGTACAAAATATATTTTTCCACCTCACTCTCGCCTCACCTACTAATTCTAATTTTTTAACCTACATGATCCTTTACCTATTTATACATCACAATGTCGGTTATGACTTTCCTAGAGTATTTTGATACAAAAGTATAGAATCTTCCAAGTTACAATATATTATAGTAGTAATTTCTAGGATGTTCCAATATTATAACCGACCATATAAGTCGGTTTCCATTTCTTGAAGAATCCATAATGGAATAACTGGGTTTGGGCCTTCTCCAAATATTAATTGGGCTATATTTTAAAGTTGGTGATGTAATTTCAACACCTCATTCCTTATTTACATTGTTTCTTAAGCAACCACTGTTTAATTTCCCAAAAGACATGATAAGCTATGTAAGAGTTGTAATGACCCACATATCCACTCTCAGGCAGGCAGCAGGCCAATGCATCCCCCCCTCAAAAGAAGAATATCCGATTTGGCGTCAGGTCAGTACCAGAAGAGAAGAAAACTCATAGATGATTGCTCGAGGGAGAAAGGCACAGACTCTGATGGCAATATAACCGTTAAGGAGGAGACGATATCCAGCATGTCAGTGACCTCCGGGTCCCACCAGATTCTGACGAGTACAGGTTCTTCTTGTGTTCTTGAGAGACAGGAGAAAGGGAAGATAGGTGAATCCACTGACGTCCCCGAGGCAAATGAGTCTGAGGAATCTTTCTTGCTCTTGAACGAGGCATGCGATTTCAAGCACAGAGCTGATCGCCTCAAGGTTAATTTGAACCGTCTTTTATTGGGAGTTCCATATTAATTATTGATGCATTTTATTTTCTGTGATACTCATTTCAGTCTTTTGCTGATTTGGCAAATTTATTTACACATACCTATCAGTTAATACTATCTTACCCCTGCATTTGTGTCCATTTCCTTGTGTTATTTTGGTGATTCATAGCACACTTGATGCTTGAGCCTTGGAATACAAAAGTGCCTAGTTTGTCTGGCCGGGCACTAAAGTTACTCATAATTAACTTGTTCTACCTTTTCAGAAGATGGTTTTGCTTGATTGCAGATGGGAGGTAAGAAACCGCTAAGTATGATATTATATTTGGAGGCTGTGCTTAATTAAATTCTTAAGAGTTGCTTCTCTCTGGGAACACGAACTGGGAAAGAACAATGAGGCGGCCATGCATCTCTACTTAGACACCGCAAAGCTCTGCCAGTAAGACCATTTTACCTTTTACAATAGATCAGTTAAGTTGTTGCCACATAAAGGAGGGAATTTTTGTCTTCTTTGTTAAGCCGCTATCGTATTGTTTACTTTGCAAACAAGGGATTTATAACTTTAGAACAAATGAACAATATCCTCTTCACATTTTTTCTATAGTGTATTCATTTATTAACCTTAAAAAGTTTCACCTATAAGGCTATAACCCTACAAAACAAGAAAAATGTCCTCTGAATCTGTACATCCAGTTAGTTTTTGGACATTCACTACTACAGAAAAAGAGTTTGCAAACGGACATTACCGGAAGAGCAACACGGATTTCCCTGCCGTGTATGAGCTGAGGGTGTATAAAAGGTACCCTCTATAGACACGGATATTTACCCGTGTATATCTAACGCTTTCTACACGGATTACCAAATAAACAGCCGTGAATATACACCTGCCTGTGGCGCTCTCCATGTAACCGAGCAAAACGGATATTACGTAAACGACCGTGTACGACTACTCTTTATTCACGGACAATGCAACTAAATGTCCGTGTCGGTTACTTTATCTACACGGACATTTAGTTGTATATCCGTGTCCCTCTCTTAACAAATCAATAAAAAATAAAATAATCCTTGTATCTCCGAACTCGTTCTACACGGACATTGGTTAGAACAACCGTGTCGAATTACTCTTGCTACACGGACGTTTAATTTCATATCCGTGTCCTGTCATAACTATCGTACACGGACAAATATAAAATAATCGGTGTAGACACCGAAAACGATCTACACGGGTTTTTGTTAAATAACGGTGTCAATTATTGTTTTCTACACGGACTTTTAACTTCATATCCGTGAACATTATTAACTATCATACACGGACTTTATAAAAGAATATCTGTACTCATTTCTACACGGTTGTTTGTTTAACAACGGTGTGGAATTACTGTGTTTTATCACGGACGTTTAGTTTCATATCCGTGAAGTTCTCTTAACTACCATACACGGACTATATAAAAGCATCCGTGTAGCTCTCTGTGCACATACACGGGCTTTTGTTTAAAGTAGCGTTAGCTTTGACACGGACTTATAATTCACATCCGTGTAGGTATCGTAACTATACACGGACAAATATAAAATAATCATTGCTCACTCAACTCGTTCTACACGGGCTTTCGTTTAATATCCGTGTAGAATTGTCCCATTTTTTTTTCTTGATTTTTTTCATTTCTGGGCTAGCCTCCAGTTTAATTTGCTAGCCAGTTTTCCTACAAAATTCATATACCATTCTGTTTTGCTAGCCAGTTTTCCAGATAATTTGACATTAAATTATGCTTGCTAAATTCATATATACACTAAATTGTTATACAAATCCATGTTCAGCATTACAATATGCAGATACAAACCATCTTGCCCAGCTACATCTTACATAGTCGATCTGCTCCTTGCTGTACACAGTTTGCTTTGATGGTTGCTACAATTATAATTTGGTATTAGTTAGTAACAATAAAAGGTAGATACAAGACAGTCGCAAATATCTATTGCTAATTTAATGAAATGAGAATTATAAGTAAGCATAATATGAAAATATCAATTGCTATTATATAGGCACAATTAATATGAATTACATACCACATCTGGAAATGTGGATTGCATTTTTTCGACAAAGATAAACATGGAAATCATCATGTAATATCCGCATTCCCAATCCGCCTCCTGTTGCGGGCTCTACAATTTACATTTAGCGGCCTATGTTAGAATGACAATAATTTTTTGAACAAAATATGAAATTATAGAATTGTGTTGTGCTCACCGGCCACCACCTCCAAGTCAACCTCTTTCCCATTTTCTTGTCCTTGCTGTGCAATCCTCCTTGTGTAACGTATGTAGCAAAAGCCCTTACAAAATGGAGTGACTCTAATTAGCAATTCCACAATTTGTTATAGTTGGGAAAAAATCAAACATAGTGAAAGATTATTGCTTACTTTTGCACATACGGGAAGATTGCTTCTTTGCGCGTGCTAAATCCGATCCTTTCTTTGGGCTTCAAAGAATCCATGACGTAAACCGCACTCAGGCAAGGCACAATGATGATCAAACACCAGTGTCCCCTGTGGGAGAAGAAGAATTATAGGATCTTAGCATACAGTACACAGATATTTTGGCATATATAATAGTAGGACACGTGTTTGCTTGACTTGATGGTGTGATTTCAATTATTTATATATTTAATCACAAGGTTAGAACTAACATCTGGTGGTATGGAAAGAGAAGAAATCTCTTCTTCGCCTTAGCAGCTTGGAGCATCGCGCCACACAGGTAATCCGTAGCCACCTTCGGAGCATTTTTCACGTTCGACGCACTAAGTACGCTGGGGTCCAGAAAAGCACAAAAGTTATGTTTGCCCTTGCAGTGAGTACTACTGATTAGCCTCCTGAAAAATTATCATATGACATTAGAATATATTCTTCAGTGCTATACACATGATATAAACAATTTTTGGTCACTAACATGAGGAAAATGGTGATGTGCCCCACGGAGAGCCATTTATCGGACCCTGAGGCATGTAGAAAGTCCTTGAAGTCGGTGAACGACAGCAGTACAACCGAGCCCTCGTGTAGAAATATCCCCGGAGGGACAGGTATGACGACTTCCTTCATGTCCTTGGGTGCCGCCATCAAGCGGTCGTGGAGATCCCGCAAATCCTTTTCTGGCAGGAGCTTGTATTCTTCCTCGGTGAGCAGACGAGGTGGAGGTCCTGCTGGTTGGACAGGAGGGTCATGGCCTGCTGGTCCGGCAGTAGGGTCAGCAACTACTGGTCCGGCCGTAGGGTCATGGCCTGCTGGTGGGGCAGTAGGGTCAGCAACTGCTGCCGGAGCAGCAGTTGCTGACCCTGCTGCCGGAGCCGCAGTTGCTGACCCTACTGCCGGAGCCGCAGTTGCTGACCCTGCTGCCGGAGCAGCAGTTGCTGCTCCGGCAGCATGGTCAGCAACTGTTTGGGAAGGTCCTTCTGCTTCGTCCCTCCGTACCGGTGACATCACGCCCTCCGTGCGACTACCATTATCTCCTACTGTCTGTATCGAATTTTTTTGGGTTTTTCAAGTATTTGAAAAGAAAGTGCTTTGAGTGTAACAAAATAACTTGACTATTTATGCATTACCTGATCCAAAATAATCTGATTCTTGGGCCATTGCACGAATGACAGCCGGGCATCTTCGACATAGAGCATGCCATTCTCAATAATTTGGACAGGAAGAGGTACGCGCTCCCATCCCTCCACGACATTGTCAATCTGTACGGCTGCATGGCCGGGGAGTAGCTGCTCATTTTGCAGTTTGTCGGCTGCTGGATGTACCATGCCCTTAGCAACAATCAGAGGCTTACTCCCGAGCCACAGCACGAGTTCGCATGCTGTGGCGTCCTGCAATTTCATGCAAGTAGTTATTGAAATTGAAATATTGTCCAACAAGTAGTAATTGCCTTTAGAATACGAACAAGTAGTGATTACCTTTAGATGATCCAAATCATATCCGAACGTCCCGGATGCCTGACTACTTCGCCGAACTCCCGTCGGGGTGGGAGGTGCTTGCTCGGCTGGCTGCGCCATAGCTGTAAAATCGGCACGCAACCTTGTTTCCAACTCCTCCATCTTTGCGTGGTACTCGGCGCTCACCTCCTTGCGTATCTGCGCAACTATCTCGTCTTTGTTCACTTTCGCACGAGATTTCCTTCGAGGTTTTGGTCCATTGAATACGTCCTTCCAGCCCCTGTAGACACCTATGCCCCTTACTCGACCAGGGTGTTCTGGATTCCCGAGCGCTATGGACAAGGAGTCATCTTGCCTTTCGACCGACCGGGCACCGGAATTGACCTCCTCCTCCACCTCCAACTGTGAATAGAAAAATTAGTTATAGCAAAAGAATTAGTGATGTACACAAAGTTTTTAACACGCTTGAATTACACATAGTTCTAACGAACGACTCTTACCATTCTCTGAGCCACGGGTCGCAACGTGGGATGTAGTACTATCCTCCCGTCAGTGGTTACCTCGGACCTTGCCAACGTCCAATTTCGGGCCCTAGTATTTTTTATCCTAACCACAGGTGAGTCAACGTCTTTGTTCAACTCCAGTATTTTAGCCCACTCCTCCCTTTTACCCTGGTAACCACCCGACCCCAACTTGTGCGGATACTTGTTCATTGCAACGATCCTCCTGCCCTCCTCCCTTTATTTCTTCACACATCAAATTAAGTAAAAAAATTAGCCTAGCTACTATTTTCCATTTATTAAAAAGTAAACAAACCAATTAAAAAGCAAACAAAAAAATTACAAGTTGTGAGTGGAACACCATTTCAACTTCATATTAATTCAGTTATTCAAAATAAACACCATTTCACATTTAGATATGATTGGAACAACAGCAACAGAGCGTCTATTTCGGACACCATTTACCAACATAATTCAAATCGATAAAGGAAAAAAGATAATTTTGCTGAATTTACATACCTTGAACTTGTCCGTGCTCTTCATCTCCACAAACTTCTCCCACTTCTCTTGAGTCAGCCAAGTATAGAAGCCTACCGGGCTTTTACCTTGATCCATCCAATCCGTACTCAGCGTGCTTTTGAATTGCTTCCAAGCTTCATTCATTATCTTCAAAGTCTTATCCTTTACCACCTGCGGGATGTCATCCGGGATGTTCCACTGAGCCTGCATTGACACCCAAATTACTGCATTTAAGTTCATGTACAATTAAAAAAAAGATGTTAACTGGTTAGGTAGTTCACCTTCACAATGTTCCACCACTCGTTCTTTTGGGCTTTCGAAAAGTGATCCCATCTCTCTACCAGGATGTCTGCCTTTTGCTTCACCGTGGTGCACGCAAAATTTTTGTACTCAGCCGACCGTGTACCCTTCGCACACCCATTTTTACTGAACTCGATGTCCAGCTGCTTTGCCTCGGACGTGGACGCGTACATTGTCGGACCTCTTTTCCTTTTGGCCGAACCTGATTGGGCAGAAGCTTGGTGCTCGCCTTCTTCCATCATATCTACGTGCTCATTCTCAATCGACATGGTTCTATAAAAAAAAATAGAACTTTTTCAGTAAATACCAAAGTAAATACAATAAATACATGCAGTAAATACCAAAACTTTTATACCAAAATTTCTTCGCAATGGAGGTGTTGAGCGTTTCCCCGAGAAAGAAGAGGTAGGTTGTCGGACCGGAGAGTTGGTTGGACAGGAGAGGCGACGAAATCGAGGTGAGGTGGGGAAGAAATACTCGAAGCGGCGCGAGCTAAGTTTCGAAATGTTTGGAAAAGAATTGAAGGCGCGAGCTAAGTTATGAAAAATTTGGAAGAGCAGGCGCGTAATATGTATTGTAACCCTAGTTCTACACGGACATTTCACTTAATTCATTTGCGTTGGAACACCTTTATACACGGACATTTGATCTAAACTCCGTGTACAGAGGAGGTACAAGTTCTACACGGACTTTTTATACAATATCCGTGTAGAAAGACTCTCTCGACACCGATATTAACTTAACCACCGTGTAGAATGAGAGAGAGCTACACGGACTTTAATTAGAAAGTTCGTGTAGAAAGACCCTTTCGACACGGACTTGATTTTAACATCCGTGTCTATACCTTTTTGGACATTGCAACGACACTCGTGCACGAATACCTTTCGACACGGACTTTTAATTAAACGTCCGTGTCTTTTTACAATTATACACGGACATGTAATTAAACGTCCGTGATAAAAGTATAAAAATCAGATTATTTATTTAAGTTTTGTTTAATTTGAACAATTCCACAACGGAATTCGAAAAGTTGCCTTTTTATTATTTCTAAGGAGAAGACGAAATGACTCTTCAAAATTCTATATAATCTGAGAAACCCCGATTGAGATTTGGAATGTTCAAATGGCCGTGACACCGCCCCCCTCAAGTGTGCCACGGCGAAGCCCAAGGGGGCACCCACCACCAAATGTGCCAGGGCCACGGCCCCCCTCAAACCCTCCCGAAGTCCCTCTCGAAGTCCCTGCCGAAGGTCCCGCAGTCCCTCCCGGCTTCGAAATGCCTCCTCCCTACGTGAAGAGGACATGGCCATGGCCCCCCTCAAGTGTGCCACGGCGAAGCCCAAGGGGGCACCCACCACCAAATGTGCCAGGGCCACGGCCCCCCTCAAACCCTCCCGAAGTCCCTCTCGAAGTCCCTGCCGAAGGTCCCGCAGTCCCTCCCGGCTTCGAAATGCCTCCTCCCTACGTGAAGAGGACATGGCCATGGCCCCCCTCAAGTGTGCCACGGCGAAGCCCAAGGGGGCACCCACCACCAAAGCCCTACGTACGTAGGGGCAATGCAGCCAGACCATTCTTCCCTTGGATTACAAGGCCAAGGCAGCCACCACCATCTAACTAGTTTAATTAAGTTTTTTTTTTTGTTTGCTTTGTAGTTATTTTGTAGTTTTTCTTTAAATTTGTGGTACATGTATGAGGATCCTTTCTTTTGGTACGATGTATGGGGATCCTTTTTTGTGTAATATATTTTGTTCTTTAATCAACAATTTTTTTTTTACAAAGTTTCTTTTTTGTTAAATACTTCATGCTATCTAAATAAATACTTTTATAGATATGAATTAGCAGCACAAAACAACAACATGCAACAATATATAAGCACTACAAAGGTTATTACTTAAAAACCTTTAATATTTAAAACTTTGATTCTAAGTAAAATACTTAATGCTGTCTAAATAATCTGATTTGAAAACATAAATTAACACTTACCTGCTATGAAGAATAAATAATTTATGGGGACTTTACAAAATAATTACAAAAGCTAGCTTTAACATAGAATAATTTCCTGGAATTGCAAATTAAAAACCCTTTTACACGGATTTTTAATTACATATCCGTGTAAGAATACCTTTCTACACGGACTTTTAATTAAACGTCCGTGTAGCTCGCTTTGCATTTCTACACGGATGTTCAGTTAAAGAGAAGGGAGTAGCTTGGGTCCGATGCCCATCGGACCTACTTTCATGTTCAACGATGATGACCGTCCGATGTAATTTAAGATATGCGCGCACGGAAACTGAAACAGATACGAACGAATATTAATCTATTCCGCACGACTTTTAAAGCAAATAGACGGTGATTAAGCCCATCGCAAGCAAATACGAACGAATGGGCATCGGACCCAACCTGCTGGGCGCGAAAGTTCTGGGGTGCACCCACTTTGAGTCCGATGGGCATCGGACCCAAGCTGCGCGCTCCCTAAAAAATACGTACATAACGATTGATTCGCGCCAGAACTTTCGCGCTATCTTTAATTTACGTGCACACGGATCTTGAGATAGATCGGACGGTGGTAGAGCCCATCGAACTCACTTTGGGTCCAATGGGCATCGGACACAAGCTGCTCTCGTATATAACATATTAAAAGTAGGTCATCATCGTTGCAAAAAAGTTTATCTGATTCGTTCGTATTTGCTTGCGATGGGTTTAATCACCGTCTATTTGCTTTAAAAGACGTGCGGAATAGATTAATATTCGTTCGTATCTGTTTCAGTTTCCGTGCGCGCATATCTTAAATTACATCGGACGGTCATCATCGTTGAACATGAAAGTAGGTCCGATGGGCATCGGACCCAAGCTCCTCCTGGTTTTTTAGAGTGATTTTTGTGATAATACAAGTTAAAATTCAAAGATCTCAGATAATACAGCTTGATGGATGGGTAAATGAAGTTAAAATTCCATCAAAATTTGCTGCACTTGATTAAAGGCTGTAATCTTTGATTTGAACGGTCCCAATCAATCAACGGACCAACTATTTTTGTGCGTCTTCACAATCTCACAAGGCAAGAGTTTACCTTTCATGAAACATAAACTCTTGCCTTGTGAGATTGTGAAGACGCACAAAAATAGTTGGTCCGTTGATTGATCGGGACCGTTCAAATCAAAGAGCATTGCATTTATTGTCTTCCGTGAAAGTTTGATCAAAAATTATTTTTATTTACCCATCTATCTAGTTCATTGAAGATTGAAGTATCGGATGGCCACAAACACTTCGTGCTGGATCAACCCTCATACATAATAAATTTTCCAAACTTTTATGTTGGTTACATTCAATGTTCTCCCTTGATCATTTTAAAACAGATATGGAATGATTTCATTGCAGATCGACCGTTGATTTTCTGCTTGAAAATCAACGGTCCAAAAATATTTTTACAATTTGAAGGGACATACAATGATGAAAGTTTATAAAAATAATATGTATAAGTATTATTTGGCCATATAAGATGTAAAAAAAATAAAAATATATTTTTTGAATTATTTTCGTATGTACTGTTGTACATGTATTAGGTGATTAGTAAATATCATGCTTTGTTGACCGTCCGATAAACGAAGAACGGTCCTGATGTCTTCATTTAAGAGGTGGTGGGTAGATTTTCCACACTATCTGAGGTAACATAATATTTCTGTTTAGATCTGGTTCTAGATGATGCACAAGATCCTTTAATATTTGTGCATAATAATGATTAGACGGTCGGATATAACCACAGATATTATGTTACCTTTGAGTTTACGAAAGCCCCTTCTATCCCTCCTCTCTGTGGATAAATTTTTTCGAATTTCCCTCCTTTAGCTCCCTGTCTCCCTCCCAAAAATTAAAAACAAATTTCACGAAAATTTTCGCCTAGGTTGGCTTTTCCCCGCCTCACTTTCCCTCCCCTTTTTACACGGATGTTTAATTAAATGTCCGTGTAGGATACCTTTCTACACGGACTTTTAATTAAACGTCCGTGTAGCTCGCTTTGCATTTCTACACGGATGTTCAGTTAAAGAGAACGGAGTAGCTTGGGTCCGATGTCCATCGGACCTACTTTCATGTTCAACGAGGATGACCGTCCGATGTAATTTAAGATATGCGCGCACGGAAACTGAAACAGATACGAACGAATATTAATCTATTCCGCACAACTTTTAAAGCAAATAGACGGTGATTAAGCCCATCGCAAGCAAATTAAACCCATCGCAAGCAAGTTCTGGCGCGAATCAATCGTTATGTACGTATGGGCATCGGACCCAACCTACTGGGCGCGAAAGTTCTGGGGTGCACCCACTTTGAGTCCGATGGGCATCGGACCCAAGCTGCGCGCTCCCCTAAAAAATACGTACATAACGATTGATTCGCGCCAGAACTTTCGCGCTATCTTTAATTTACGTGCGCACGGATCTTGAGATAGATCGGACGGTGGTAGAGCCCATCGAACTCACTTTGGGTCCAATGGGCATCGGACACAAGCTGCTCTCGTACATAACATATTAAAAGTAGGTCATCATCGTTGCAAAAAAGTTTATCTGATTCGTTCGTATTTGCTTGCGATGGGTTTAATCACCGTCTATTTGCTTTAAAAGACGTGCGGAATAGATTAATATTCGTTCGTATCTGTTTCAGTTTCCGTGCGCGCATATCTTAAATTACATCGGACGGTCATCATCGTTGAACATGAAAGTAGGTCCGATGGGCATCGGACCCAAGCTCCTCCTGGTTTTTTAGAGTGATTTTTGTGATAATACAAGTTAAAATTCAAAGATCTCAGATAATACAGCTTGATGGATGGGTAAATGAAGTTAAAATTCCATCAAAATTTGCTGCACTTGATTAAAGGGTGTAATCTTTGATTTGAACGGTCCCGATCAATCAACGGACCAACTATTTTTGTGCGTCTTCACAATCTCACAAGGCAAGAGTTTACCTTTCATGAAACCTAAACTCTTGCCTTGTGAGATTGTGAAGACGCACAAAAATAGTTTGTCCGTTGATTGATCGGGACCGTTCAAATCAAAGAGCATTGCATTTATTGTCTTCCGTGAAAGTTTGATAAAAAAATATTTTTATTTACCCATCTATCTAGTTCATTGAAGATTGAAGTATCGGATGGCCACAAACACTTCGTGCTGGATCAACCCTCATACATAATAAATTTTCCAAACTTTTATGTTGGTTACATTCAATGTTCTCCCTTGATCATTTTAAAACAGATATGGAATGATTTCATTGCAGATCGACCGTTGATTTTCCGCTTGAAAATGAACGGTCCAAAAATATTTTTACAATTTGAAGGGACATACAATGATGAAAGTTTATAAAAATAATATGTATAAGTATTATTTGGCCATATAAGATGTAAAAAAAATAAAAATATATTTTTTGAATTATTTTCGTATGTACTGTTGTACATGTATTAGGTGATTAGTAAATATCATGCTTTGTTGACCGTTCGATAAACAAAGAACGGTCCTGATGTCTTCATTTAAGAGGTGGTGGGTAGATTTTCCACACTCTCTGAGGTAACATAATATTTCTGTTTAGATCTGGTTCTAGATGATGCACAAGATCCTTTAATATTTGTGCATAATAATGATTAGACGGTCGGATATAACCACAGATATTATGTTACCTTTGAGTATACGAAAGCCCCTTCTATCCCTCCTCTCTGTGGATAAATTTTTTCGAATTTCCCTCCTTTAGCTCCCTGTCTCCCTCCCAAAAATTAAAAACAAATTTCACGAAAATTTTCGCCTAGGTTGGCTTTTCCCCGCCTCACTTTCCCTCCCCTTTTTACACGGATGTTTAATTAAATGTCCGTGTAGGATACCTTTCTACACGGACTTTTAATTAAACGTCCGTGTAGCTCGCTTTGCATTTCTACATGGATGTTCAATTAAAGAGAACGGAGTAGGTCCGATGCCCATCGGACCTACTTTTATGTTCAACGATGATAACCGTCCGATCTAATTTAAGATATGCGCGCACGGAAACTGAAACAGATACGAACGAATATTAATCTATTCCGTCGGAGGCCGGCCCTTTTTGCCGTCGTCACAATCAGTAGTGCCCTGGTCCTTACGTTTATACCGAGAAACACCGCACTTAGGACAAACATGCATGGCCTCGTACTCATTACGGTACAATACACAGTCATTCGGACATGCATGTATTCTTTCGATCTTCAAACCCAGTGGACATATCAATTTTTTTGCCTGATATATTGTACGGGGCAACTCGTTGTTATCTGGGAGCATTTCTCCTAAAAGCTTTAATGAGGACGTGAAACTCTTATCGCTCCAACCATTTTCTGCTTTCAAGTTAAATAATTTCAACACAGCTGACAGTTTTGTAAATTTGGTACACCCGGGATACAACGGCTTTTTGGATTCATTAGACAAATATTGAAATTTATCATAATTTTTATCAGTAATTTCATCTTCCACATCATGTAACATGTCCTCCAGATTATCAATATACTCGTGTACTACATTTTCATCGATTTCCGTCTGCAGCTCATCATCGTCGTTGCGATCAAGTTCAACATTATCAAAATTTTCGACATTCAAATCATCATCGCTGAAATCAAGTTCAAAATTATCCAAAATTTCTACATTCTCATCGCTCTCTTCACAACGGTTAGAATTCTTATTGGTACAACTACTTTCCCCAAATTCCTCACCATGCATGAACCAACATGTATATCTTTTCTTAAATCCACGACAAATCAGATGAGCTCTAATTTCTTCGGAGTCCCCAAATCTTAAAAAAAATTTACAATCTCTACAAGGACACAAAATGTCGGCTTCCTTCCTCTTCGCTCTATACCTCTCAGCGAATTTTATGAACTCATCAACGCGACCCAAATATTCTTCACTGTCACGTCGCAATTCATACATCCAACTTCGATCCATCTGCAAATTAAATTAAAAAAATGATTTCAATTAATAATGGTCAACATGTAAATTGGTACCAAATTCTAGGCTTACAAAGGGCCGGTTTACAATCCTAACCCACTCTTTGAATATTAGGTCCCATATGTGAACACATATTAGCGAGATTTAATTAGTATTTGAGAAAAATTCGGCAGCATTTCCCCTTAACTCCCCAAGTATGCGTAAAAACCACATACTCGTAGGAGCATTAAGGGAAAATACCGTCGAACTTTCCTCAATTACTAATTAAATCCCGCTAATATGTGTTCACATCCTAAATGAGACCCAATATTCAAAGAGCAGTCCCAAAACGGGGACTATCCAAAATTAATCCCTATTGGATTAATTTTGGACAGGCAAGGACCTAAAAGCATCAGTAGGGGTCGGTTATTGGACAACAATACACTACTTACACATAATCGATCTAAATAAGTACAAATAAGTAACATAAAATTAGAGGAAGAAAAGGAAAATATATATATATATACACTAACCTTAGAAAGATAGAGAGGAGAAAATACAAACTTCAAAGATCTTAGTAAAATACCAGCTGCTGGCCTTTGCAGAAATCGGATCAGCGCATTCAATACAGAGAGAGAGACAGTATTAATTACTTGATAAAAAAAACGGCGCTGGAAGGAGAAGGCCTTTTATACCAAAACCCTACAAAGACTTTTCTACACGGATCTTACGTTAAGAAATCCGTGTAGCTCTCTCACAAATCATACACGGCTATTTGTATTTAAGAACCGTGTTTATAATGCTAGCCTCTTCTATGAAAATTTATAAAAATCCGGGTTATGTAAGATAGGAGAATGCGTTTCTACACGGATTTTCAAGAAACAACCGTATACATTTACTTTTTACACGGATCTTTCGTTAAGAAATCCGTATAGCTCTCTAACAAATCATACACGGCTATTTGTACTTAAGAACCGTGTATAATGGTAGCTAATTTCGTTTAGGTTATCTTTTAATTTTTCAAATTCGGGCAGCAAATCCCATTGTTTAGGGATGCTAAAAATTATTATGGAAATTTATAATTCATTGATGAATAGAATTAAAGTTTTCGTGTCCTATATATTTTTTGGGTTTTTTTATTTATTTATGGGCTAGTCTTTTTCTACACGGATTTAAAAAAAAATTCCTTGTAGCTATTTCGTACACGGATATTCAACTAATATCCGTGACAATTACTATTTGGACACGGTTTTAAGTTTAATATCCGTGTATGTTATCCTATATATTTTTCAATTAACAATTTTTTTCTAGGCTAGCCCTCCAGTTTTGCTAGCCAGTTTGCTACAAAATTCAATATTGAGTTTACCCCCAGTTTTTCAGATAATTTGACATCCAGTTTTCCAATTACAGCACAAAAATTATACTTAGCATTACAAAATTCATATTTAGCATTACAAATCCATGTTCAGCAATTACAAAATTCATAAATTCATCTCCTTATTTACAATTACAGCACAAAAAATTACTAAATTCTCTATATTTTATTTAATTACAAGAACATGCTTTATATTTGAAACACAAAATCGGTGGATGGCATACAAACCGGTCAATTAATAAGGGTAAACTAAAAATTCATGTACACTAAATTATACAAATCCATATTGAGTATTACAAAATTTAAATTGAAACATTATACAAATCCATATTGAGCATATATTACACAAATCCATACTGGGTAGACATATCCTTCTTCCTGAGACTCGATCCCATAGTGATTTCATATATAAACTTAAGGTTTACATTTGGTGCCAGTAGCCAGGGTTTACAGAGGGTAATATGAAGATATACATGTTTTAATAAAGAAAGAGTCAAGTAAAAAGTTGGATGAAGGACCTTGGATAAAAAGGGAAGAGGTGGATGAAGGACCTTCTGAGCCGGATGAAGAGTCGAATGAAGAGTCGGACACAATCTTGTCAGTCTGACAAGATTGTGCCCGACTCCTCATTCGGCTCTTCATCCAGCTCTGAAGGTCCTTCATCCCACCTCTTCGATCCCTTTTTTTCCAAGGTCCTTCATCCAACTTTTTACTCAACTCTTTCTTTATTAAAACATGTATATCTTCATATTACCCTCTGTAAACCCTGGCTACTGGCACCAAAAGCGAAGAGCCATCGTTGCTCACCTGAATGTGACATGGTTCTACAAAAAACAACATTATTAGAAACAAGCACAATTATACATGCATGAGTAAAATAATCACTAAAATAACTATTATACATCCATCACTGTATTATACATGCATTAGTTGATTATACATGCATTACTCTATTATTAGAAACAAGCACAATTATACATGCATCACTCTATTGTACATGCATTACTAAACAAGCACAATTATCAAGCTAATCATCACTAAACTAACAATTATACATGCATTACTCTATTATACATGCATTACTCTATTATTAGAAAAAAACACAATTATACATGCATCACTCTATTTAATATACTAATTATTTACATTATCTCAACAAATCAAGCATGCATGCATTAATTACTAATTGACCTAAATAAGCAATAACAAGTAACAGAAAATTAGAGTAAGAAAAGATAAATATATACACGACTAACCTTAGCAAGATAGAGAGGAGAAATACAAATTAACTTCAAAGATCTCAGATCCGGCCTCCTTGTGCGCAGAAATCAGACCAATTCGTATACAGAGAGAGAGATTATTAATTGATCAAAACGGCGCTGGAAGGAGAAGGCCTTTTATACCAAAACCCTACACTTTTTTCTACACGGATTTATACTTAACAAAACCGTGTACAATATGCAGTGTATAAAATTGGCAAAACCGTGTATCGATAATCAAAACCCTAGAATAACTTTCTCCACGGATAATTATGTAAACAGCCGTGTAGCTCTGTCAAAGATTTCTACACTGCTGTTTAAACAAAAATCCGTGTGAATTTCGCATATTTCTACAATTACCGTTTGTACACGGTTTTTAGGTAAATATCCGTGTATGATTGCCCTATATATTTTTTTATATTTTTTTTTTCTGGGCTAGCCTCCAGTTTTGCTAGCTAGATTTGTTCAGTATTGAGATTACCCTCCAGTTTTTCAGATAATTTTGTCATCCAGTTTTCCAATTACAGCACAAAAATTATACTTAGCATTACAAAATTCATAAATTCAACTCCTTATTTACTATTACAGCACAAAAATTACTAAATTCACTAATAAAATATTACAAGAAAATGCTTACAAGAACATTACTAGAATTCACAAAAATTACTAAATTCACTAATAAAACATTACTAATATGCATAAATTCATATTTTATTTAACACCTTACAAGAGCATGCTTTATCTTGGTTAGGTTCCAAAGAAATGGGGCAGACTAACTTTCAACTAATAAAACATTTTCTGAAATTTAAATTATGTTTTAGTCCCAAGTTTTTGGCGATGTAGAAATGGACACGTTGCAGTGTTCTTACGTTGTTGTTTAAATTCTTTCGCAAACCACATCTTATTCAAAGGGAGTTTGTGTAAGAAATTAAACAACAATGCACTGCCACATGCCATTTCTACACCGCCAAAAACTTGGGATAAAAACATGATTTAATTTAAAGAACATGTTTTATTATTGAAAGTTAGTTTTACCCATTTCTTTGGAACCTAACCAAGAAAAAACATGTTCTTGTCAAGTGTCAAATAAAATATATTGAAAATAAAAAGAAAATGAAATTCATCACATGCTGTCCATCGGAAAGTTCATCACAATCTGTAAATAAAAAAAATGATGAGTAAGTACGCAACAATAAGTAACAGAAAATTAGAGAAAGAAACGGAAAATACATGCCAGAGATGAAGGAGATATTCATGCCAGAAGTGAAGTCGAGATGTAGGTTATCAATTATATCACATCGCTCGTCTTGATAGATGAGCTCCAAAGATAGCGACTTATCTTGATAGATAAGCGATCTGACATAATTGATAAACCTAAATCAAAATTCCAATTATTAACCGTGAAATGATTATATATCAAAGTTGATCATAAGCGATATGTAAAGTGACCGGTCTTTCTCTCTTCCTAAGGTTATACAGGAGAACCTACAATTTACCTATGAATTGAAAAAACTCTAACCTTTCCGTTTGTTGAATTACTTGATCAAAACGGCGCTGGAAGGAGAAGGCCTTTTATACGGCGCGGGAAGGGAGAAGGCCTTTTATACCAAAACCCTACACTTTTCTACACGGATTTATACTTAACAAAACCGTGTACAATGTTCAGTGTATAAAATTGGCAAAACCGTGTATCGATAATCAAAATCCTACAATAACCTTTCTCCACGGATTATTATGTAAACAGCCGTGTAGCTCCGTCAAAGGTTTCTACACTGTTATTTAAACAAACATCCGTGTGCATTTCGCATATTTCTACACGGTTCTACCATAAATAACCGTGTAGCTCAATCATGGCTATCTACACTGTTAGTTAAACAATAATCCGTTTACAATTCCTGATAAACGTCCGTGTAGCTCTCTCAAGGCTTTCTACACTGATTATTTAATAAATATCCGTGTAATATGTCCCACAGATAGTTCGGGCTTCCAAAAAATTACAATATCACACGGTTTTTATATAAAATTGTCAAATCCGTATACAATGTACAGTGTACAATGACCATTTCTGTAGTAGTGATATTCTTGAAAGGATTCGGTAGCATGTACAGAAAATCTTTTGTATCAAAACTAATATATTTGTATTTTCTTTATAAATAAATAGATATTGTGCTTCTGAGTGTGAACAAGAAAAGAATAAGCCAGCTGCTGCTCTAGCGTACAAGGTATTGGAGTTGGCTCACATGAGGCATGCCTTTCTTATAAGCCCGGCATTAGCAACCAACGAGGCAGTTAGTCTAGTAAGTTTCTCAGCTCTTTTCCCTAAACAGAACTTTTGTAACAAGAGATCAGCTAGGGTGAGTTGTGAAGGGAATTGTTTACTTCAAGCCTATATCTCCGTTTTCAAAGTCCAAACAGTCGATCTGAACCTTCAACATGATCTCTTTAATTAAATGTGCTTGGTGACCATATTTTACATTTTGTAGAATTTTTTACTAACTTTTTTAGATAGGTAAAAAAATCCATTGATTCACAAGCTTCTGAATTAAAAAAAGCTGTGATTTTTAAAGATAAACTTTAAAAAAAAGTCAAACAAATTATCAAGAAAGGATTTCTCATGGGGTATGTGTAAGGCATCAGGCATTCTAAAAAAAATCTTACTTAATTTAGATCAGTAGTTTATCTAATGGCTAACACCGGTTTTATCTCAAATTGTATGTTACAGGGTGATGCTATGACAGCTGCATTCGAGGCCACAATGAGGTTCCAGATCCTAATGCACAGCAAGGAGCTAGCAGCGCCAATTAGGGAATGCCTCAATTTTCATTTTAATAATGTAAATGTATTTATTGAGATGGCTCATCGGGCATTCGAGTCCATATTTTGACGTGTGCATGTTTTTGTACATATATATATATATTGAAAGTAGTTTATATTACATAATTTGAGTACTCTTTTCCTTTTTTTCTCTTACCTATATTGGATGATATATATCTATTGGGGCTATTTGTTTGGCAATATTCACAAATCCCATGAAGTGAACTACAAAGTACAAAATACAATCAGGGTTGGTTCTGATAAGTTTGCACTTTGCACTTTCCAGAAGCTTCTGTGCTGCCTTAATACAGTTGTTTTTACATTAGACCTTGATCAAGATGTTATTTATAAGTGTAAACATTTGGTTCGACGCCATCTCTCTTCATGTCGCTATAAGAAAATACGCCTAAATAATTACATCTATAATAAATTATCTTCTTCAATTTGTTGTTTAACTTTTAATTATTTTATGTGGCACTAGTCATCCCAGAAGCTCTTTAATTATTAAGAGGGAGGAGGATCTGCCGGTCTGCCCTGCCCTGCCCCGCCCTTTCAGTTGAGAAAGAGTCAGATATGCTTAATTAATTGCCTACACCTTCATCTGACTTGTGACTTGTGAACTCTACTAACAAAATTCAGTAATTGAGCCACGTAGAATCCGAGGGACACTTGTCACATGACTCAAAATTTTGTCAAAAATATACTTTTATTGATATATTATTTTTCAAAGAAGTTACAAAAATTTATATATATAAGATACAAAACAACTATAAATTTATGTCTCGTTCTAAAATATTTTATGTTTATGTTCCTATATTTTTCTAGAAAAATTATAAAAAATATATAATATTCAAGACTAAATCATAATTGATGTGGAATCCGTCCTTGCATGCTTAGAAGGATTCTCAGGTCATGTAATCGCTCGAAACAATATTCATTTATTCTTTCCATTTCATATTAAATATATATATGTCAAAATTATCAGTCTGAAATGCCGTAGTCGCAACAAGTCCATATCCTCCGAAGTATATTACTAAAGATTTGAGTTTATCTAATGCAAGTGACAACATTATTGTTTCTTTAAGGATTCGTGCATAAAGAATTCAAACAGTCAAATTTTGAGATATCTCAAGAGATGCGAATTCAGTCACAGCAACCAATCTGATTCGGAGGCCCTGAACAATTATAATTAATGAGACGAGAGATCTAGAGATGGCTTCACTTGTATTCAAAATGTTAACGCCTAGCATTAACATTTAATTCAATTCGATCATTAATTTAACAAATTTCCGTTCCATCATGATAAGAAAAGCGTATTTATTGTCTAACATTTCCATCCGCCTGAATAATGCCAGCAACCAATAACGAATTGCCGCGTGAATTTCACTATCTCTAAATCACTATTTTTTTTTTCTTTTCCTGGGACGCGTCACTTTAATTTTCAGATAATTAATTTTTTTAGAACATCTGTTTTTTTTCTCTCTCTTTTTTTTCTTTTTTCCAGATAATTGATTTGTTTTAGGACGTGTTCGTAGGGGTGCTAAATGGACAGAAAAGCCCCTGGACAAACGGGCCGAGCAGATAATTAATTGATGCTGGACGAGACGTTGTGATCTGAACAGAGCCCAAAGTTCGGTCCATGTTCAAATTAATTTTGACATCCAAACCAGATCTGATCGATTACTTAAAAGCCCATTGAGCAGTCTTTCCTGTCCATAAACTTGTCCATTGATTTGTCCACTGGACAAGCCCGTTTGAGCAAATTCATTCTCTCGCTCTCAGTTTGCCTCTCTATCTCGCTCGCGCTGGCGCCGCTTCTCGTCCGTGGCGACACCTCTCCTCCGTCACACCGCCTCTCCTCAGTCGCCACCGCCTCTCCTCCATCACGCCGCCTCTTCCCCTCAAGGTACAAATTTTCCTTTCAGTTCGGATATAGTAGACTAGTAGCGATAGTTTTGGTTTGCCTGCTGAGAATACGTAGGAAGGGATTTGGAGGAGGAGGTAGGATAGTATTAAATTGCTCTTTCGGTACAAGTGAGGTGTTCAGTGAGTATGATATGGTTTTTGGGGATGACAAACGGGGTTAGTTAATTATTGTGTTTTCAAATTTTCAAAATTTGTGGTGTATTAAATATATATATATTTTTAATATGAGATGGTGTTGTTTGAAGCTCTAAGATCAGTTAACCCTGTATACTTTGCACAATTTGAACCGTTTCATCATTCATACAGTGTATCAATCAAACTAGTTAATTGTCTATATATGTTCCACACAAAACTCGTTGGTTGTTCATATATTTTTGTCCGAACAGGGCCAGTTTGAATTGGGGTTTGTAATGATTTGACTTGGATAGACTGAATATGGTCAAAAGCTCCTCAAGTTCGGGCCGGTTATGGACTGGCCATTTATCATTCAAAGTTCGATACGGGCCGGTTATGGACTGAAACCCGCTCATTAGCAGGCCTATGTGTTGTGTTCGACGACTATATATTTTACGAGATTTGAAATTAACTGGAACAAATTTCATTGAGAAAGATGAAGCGTGGCTGATGGCTCGTAAAAGATTTAGCTTGTAAAATTATATAACGGTCCCAATCAGAAAACTCAGCCATTCGGATAAAATCCTCTCGACTGTCGAATTTAATTGAAAAGAAAAATTCGCACATAATTCAATTTAAATCTCCTAAGATAAGAGCATCCTGATGGAAATTATTCTAATAGTAAATGTCAGTGCATCTGGCTTGTATCATGCATATACACAAAAAGCATGAAAATTATATTTTTATTCTTAAGTCCATTTTTTTTTAAATAAAGTACATTAAATGTAATTAACTTTTCATATTCATTAAAATATAAACATTATAGCTAGCTAGCAAAACTAATTCGTGTTAAATTTCTATCCAAAGCAAAATAAAGATCATAAATAACAAAGTACACAAAATTTAGATTGTCTTCTACACGCAAAAGTGTACCTCATGGTTGAAAGTTTATAACATATACATACTTTTCATCTCCTCGTATAAAATAAAATTGCACCATACTAGATTAGATTATCCGGTCTTCGGTCTCAATTTTCTGAATTCGTCCGAAAGTATATATAATAGCCCACACAATATTTTATTAACTATATTGTAATGACTTGTTTTTAAAATAAACGAAGTTTTTATTTATTTCTGGACTTAATTGAACCAACTTATAGATAAAAATGAAGAGTTTTTTCTTTCATTTTCGATCTATTTTTCTTCCATTTTCCTCTGCAGTCACCAGATCCTATTATAGCATGCGTTAGAAACCACACAAACATTTTTCATTTTTATTTTTCACTAGGGTCCTTGTCTTTTTTCCCTGATTTTAATAGCACCTAGCATATTTCTTTTTCAAACTTGAAAAAAAAAGGTCCTACAAAATTTATTTTCTGCTAGCAGGCTAGCAACCACCTAATTTACAGAAATACTTGAATAATGTCTCTATTCGTCCCCTCAAAAAATAAAAGTCTCTATTCGCCGTATAAAACATGAATGTCATATGTACGTACGTTCTCTCTCTCACTGTCGATCCTTGAGTGCGTATCCTCTGAGATATCTCAACTTTTACTACTCAAAAAAAAAAAAAACTTTTGCGTAGTAAAGACTAAAGATTAAAGCTGTTAGGTACTAAAGACTAAAGCACTATTCGGGGAGAGAGATGGAAAGGACAACTTTTACTAACAGATGGAAAGGACAAATTTTTTGCGAAAAAAAAAAAACTTTTGCTTTATCCTCTTGGTGCTTGTCCAGTGCCTATTCGGGGATAGCGCAGAGGGGTTGTATTATTTGCGCCTTGAGATTCGTGGAAAACGTATTTGAACAGTTGAGATTTTCCGAAACAAACACGCAAAAGTGGACATATCTTGGAATTCTGCTCCTGCTTTTAATTAAGGCAGCGTGAGCTGTCGAGTTGTGAAAAAGTTCTCAAGAAAGAACAAGGAAGACCGGTGAGCTGTCGAGTTCTAATTCGTTCCTTATTTGACCTTTTTACTAGTTCTTCAAATTTTCTTTTAATTCACTGAAAGTGAAAAGCTACTAAAAAGTAAATATAAGTAGGGGATAGAGTGATAGACTGTCAAGAAACAGATTCGTATCCTCCCAGACACTGTAGAGGATCTTCCTCACTTAACGGTTTAAGATTAAATCTTAGCTAGTTTGAGATTCGGACTAGTGCAGAGGTAGTATTGGGCTTTGAGATTCGTGTCAAGTTAAAAAGAACGATCCGGATTCACTAATTGTAAAATATTCTCTTTTCTGGTAATGGAGAGGATGTGAATTCTAAAAGAGCATGCTTTTTTTTTTTTGAGGTTGAAGCCTGTATGTACAGAAACAGCATGCTAATAAATAATCTTATAAAGGAGGCACTTCTGACTTCTCCTTCTCGAATCCATATCCTCCGAGGATATACTGTCAAGAAACAGCTTGTGCGTTTCATCTCTACCACCCCGTATCCCATTTAGTGGAGACAAATTACAAAGACCTCATTCAATGCTAATAATCTTATGAACTCTGATACTAATTATAACATTAATTTTGTGTTACTTCAAAAGTAATTACTTAATTAATTTAGTGTTTGAATGGCAATTTATTTTGGAGCTTCTAGCTTTTGTGAGTTGTGACTTATTCATTTTGATGTAATAGACCTCGCGCGTGTTACTATTTTATCTTGATTGAAACTTGAAAGTAAGGTGAATGAATAATTATTTAAACTTTTTAGTCCTTTCATAAGCAAGGATGTGGGAATAAAATAGAATATTCGCACATCCAAGTTTGATCTTTCCTCTAATGAACGGTCCAACCCTAACATTTATAAAAAAATGTTTTGTTTACTACTGTAGACTACAGCTATAGCTAGTTATTTTTTTTTAAGGAGAATATAGCTAGTTATTTAATGTGATGTCTACGGACTTATGATATAGGTGCACCGCACGATAATTAAACACGTCAATGTCATGGTGGATTAGACTTACATATATACCACTTTAATAATCATAATTAGTTATATTATATGCAATTTCATTTAAATAAATAACACGTGATAAAGTTTGAAGTATCTCTACCAAAAATACCGGACAAGTATCCTCTCCAATACTGTAAACGATTCCCTTCACTTTACGGTTTGAGATTAACTCTCAGGCGTTTTGAGATTCGAACTAGCGCAGGGACAATATTATTAGACTTTGAGATTCGTGCCAAGTTAAAAAAACGGTCTAGATTCAGTAATTATAAAATATTCCCTATTACGGTACCGAGAGGATCTGAATTCAAGAATAACTCAATATATATATATATATATATATATATATATATATATATATATATATATATATATATATATATATATATATATATAGGATTGTGCTAACATAAAAATATAAGTGCTTTTGTGAAAATTTTGAGAAATTTAGAGTAAAGATGTTGAACCTAAGTTTATGGGTTTTTTGGGAGCTTTTGTATCCCCTTACTAGTTCTGCTTGATCATTTTTTTTTCATCTTGCTAATATCTTGTTAATGGACCTAGGTTTATGAGTCACAATCAGAATTAACTACCTATCATTGTAGCCCTCAAGTTATTTCAATTTTCTGTATTGCAAATTAATTTTTTTTTGAAATATTGTTTGTGGATATATATATAGAGTAGAACTAGGGTGCTCTCGAGTTCACTAAGCCCTTGCTTAACTCAAGTCCAAAACTCATCAGATCAGTTTCAAACGACGAATCCGACCGTTGAAACCCGTCTACCTTACGAGTGATGCGTCTACATGCAAAAATTTTAAATTTTGAAATTAATTTTGCATAGAGTTAAGTGGTCAAAAAACGTCAAAAAATGAATGCATTAAAATTAATTTATTAACCTTCTAATTTTGACCACTTGACTCTATGCAAAATTAATTTCAAAATTTAAAATTTTTGCATGTAGACGCATCACTCGTAAGGTAGACGGGTTTCAACGGTCGGATTCGTCGTTTGAAGCCGATCCGATGAGTTTTGGACTTGAGTTCACCAAGAGTTTGGTGAACTCGAGAGCACCCTAGTTCTACTCTATATATATATATATATATATATATATAAATGATCGGAGATACTAATGAAATTATTTAGTAACTTTGGTCGAGAATTTTAGAACAACAGAACTAGTGTTTAATAAAAAATAAAAAATAGTTTTAAAACTAATATTTTTCAAGAGCTATTTGCATAACTTTTTACTACAAAAAAATTATTAGATAAAAAATGAGACCAACTAACACTGTGAATGTTCCTTTGCTACGAACGTACGTAGGTGTAATATCAAATTTTATAATTGTTTAGATCTATATCCTTTGCCACGAAGAAATGTAAATAATTGTTTCTGGGATCCGCATGGAAAGATTTCAAGTGGCTGGCTTGGGATTTTCATTAGTGAATAATGATGAGCATCATTTATTTCGTCGTTAATTGAGTTATTGGATTTGGTTACCACCAAATATCCTGTAATCTTCGCCATTGAATTCAGAGATGAATTAATAAACAATTAATGTTCTAGTGCATAGTGCAGCATCTGAATTCAGAATTTAAAATATCTCAACTACAAAGAAAAAATATATTTTCAGTTGTAAGAAAATGTGTTCATTTTTTGGGGATCCAAACTTCAGAAAATTAACCAAAAAGATTTTGACTAAATATACATGTAATATTAATTTCATTATGCTCGTCAAGCCGTCAAGGTAAGTAAAATATATATTCTGAAAATATATTATCCCTACTTTGGTCATATATAAGATACTTTAACTAAGTATGTTATTATTAATTGTCTTAATGCGCTCACAAATGTAGACAAGCATGGGACATAAAAATAATCAAAGAAGTTTATGACTCATATTCTATATGCATGAACATGCAACATGAACTCTAGTTGTATGAGTTAATAAAGACATGCATAAATATGTCGTACGTTGGTCGATCAGAACTGTTTTAAAAAGGAGGATGCGAGAGAGAGAGAGGAGAAGGAGAAGGGAAATTGGGGCCACATGAGTATTTTGTTAATAAGTTTAGAATAGAGATATTTTGTTCTATGCATGTTTTGAAAAAAAAAAAAAAAAGGTAGGACATGATGTACAATTTTCCCTAAAATTGATTAAAGAAACAAGAATTCATGAATCATTGATTTAAGAATCAGCCGTAATTAAGTGCACTCATGACGGTAATAATGAGATGCAATTCATTGACATTGAATATAGGAAATGACTTAAATGGAGATTTGAATCACTTTGATAATTTTAATAATAATAAAAAAAAAATTGTGAAATCCTACATACAAAATAATACGTTATATACATTATACACAATAAAATTTAATGCAAGTTTCATCGTCGATGAACGACATTAAATTTATAAGAATTTATTTTGAAGATATTTAATTAAGCATTAAATGATATTGAAAGTATATGAAAATTAATACACAACCAATCTATATATAAACAACATATTTATAAAAAATTTATTTTTATTTTTTTATATAATTAAGAAATACTATCAGGTTGTTCAGATAAGTAGTGTTCACCTGATCCTAATCCTAATAATTTTGTGCCGTTATAGAATACACAAATTTAAAATTGGGAGAATAGATAATCCTAATAATTTTTGTACCGTTTTAGATTACACAAATTTAAAATTGGGAGAATAGATAATGAATGCACTAGAGGGAAAGCAATGAGATCATTTCGTATCTTTGATCTTTGGTGCAGCAAAGAGAATAAACAAAGAACAAATACCTTCCCCAAATGAGAGCAACGGTTTGAAAAATTAAATTTCGGAGAATTTTACAAAATGACTTGCCTTTGAAAAAAGTAGAACAAAATACTCTCTTCCCAAATTCTTTAACAAAATGAACCTGTGAGTCCCACCAACGTAGAAAATCTCATCCCCCGGTTTACTCCCATCCTTTTTTCCCGTCTCTAGGCCTCCCTCAAAAAGATCCTTTTGGTGAACCATTCTTACCTTTTTTGCAACAAAGAAAAGATCCTTAAATGTTAAATGAACCGGTCAAAAGAAAATCATGCCAGACATACCGACCATAATTAAATATAAAATCTAAGAAAATATCATATAGAAGAGAATGAAGAAAAATAAAAATAACTGATTGCTAGTTCGGGAAGAGAGTTCCAAATGAGAATAAAATAGCTTACATAATGAACAAAGCATTTTACTGTTATACTAAATAAAATGGCGTGATGCATTTTTCTAAATAAAATCAATTGGGTACATTCTGATTTTATTAATCTAACCTTTTAAATTTGGTTTGTTTAACTTTTTTAATTTGCTTCATATTTGATTTGTTTTAATTTTTTGACAGAGCACATATGAAGTATTTTTAATTGAGTTTATTTTTTTACATATAGGAACATGGACGAATCGCTTGATCAATTCGAAAGCTTAATAGAAAATAACATTATGTTAGATGATACATTATCATTTGAATGGTCTAGTGATTCAAGTGAATATTCCGAAGAGGAAGAGTGCTCATTGCATTCTGATAATAATGTTGATGAGGAGATAGAAGTTCAACATAATGATTCAACATTCTAATTACATTGTTATTTTTTATTTTTCTAATTATTTTATCTCCAAGTTTTAATATGAATTATATTTGTACTATGTCAGGCTAAAAACAGATCTTGAAATGAAAATCAGCTCTGGGTACAAGAAGGTACCTCCAAGTGTGCAGAAAGAATATTTGAAATCTTTTGCGTGTCAAACATACCTTTTCTTTATATATGATGATAATGCTTTTGGATAAAATGAAACGCTTTCAAGTGCTTTAGTCTTTAGTACCTAACAGATGGAAAGGACAAATAGCGTGCTTTACTCGTTAGGGTCATTTAATATTGTTTTTATTACACTAGAATTCTTCAGAATTGGAGGGAATCCTCTAATATTGCTTATATGCTGTAAAATTGCAAGTTGAAATATAAGGCTCTAAAATGTGTTTTCATTTATCAAATAGCGTGACAGCAGATAAAAAAAGAAATATAGCGTCAAAAAATTAATAAGTTTGCAACAATTACAATAAATAGTAACGTCACAAAAATAAAAAATAAAATGATTATAATTAAAGATTATCATAAATGGAGAGAAAGTAATTAACTTGGAGATAGAGAGGGAGGGGAGGGAAAGAGAATACGGGATCCACAGCTTTTATTTTCTATCCACATCGAGCTTGGTTTTCCTGTTATGCTGAATTGTACATCTCTTTCAATATATACCTTATGTGTTACAGTTTTCAAAAATTAATTATTGTATTGTTCACGTTTTCTTTACAAATAGTAAAAAAAGTTCAAAAAAATGTAAATTTTGATCTGGAAGCACATTTTATTGTGGAGATTATGTTGAACGGTTTGGATCAACGATTTGAAACTTAAAAATGTAGAAAAGTGATGTGGTAACTTTGTTGTATCTCAAAATAGTGGTAACTGGTAACTAGTATATATATATATATATAAAGAGAGAGAGAGTGATGCTACGGTGCTTTGGGAAGTAAAGAGAGTGTTTTACTTCTCTCTCATATCTCTATTTTCAAAGTTCAAATAGTCGATCCGAACTTCTCAACATAATCTTCCTATTGATATGTGCTTGGGAATCAAATTTTACATTTTTTGAAAATTTTTTACTATTTGTTTACAATTTTTGAAAATCACAGCTTTTCATGAAATAAAAAAAAAAAAAAACACTGATTTTCAAAAATAAAAAAAAATAGTAAAAAATTTTCAAAAAATGTAAAATTTTGTCTCCAAGCACATATTAATATAAAGATCATGTTGAGAAATTCAGATCGATTATTTGAACTTTAAAAATGAAGATATGAGAGGAAAGTAAAACACCATCTTTACTTCCCAAAACACCGTAGCATCACTCTATATATATATATATATATATATATATATATATATATATTAAGAGACCAACTAAACTTCATCCATTGAGTTAATTTTTTCAAAGTAAACATGTGTTTATTGCTTTTGCTTTATTTTTTGTTACCTCCGTACGATTTAATTAGCTGATTATAGTGAAGGATTTATTTGGTCTTTACTCGATCTGTTTGTGGATATTTTTTTGAAATATTTTTAATTTTTTTTGAAATATTGTTTGTGGATATATATATAATGGATCGGAGATACTAATGAAATTATTTAGTAACTTTGGTCGAGAATTTTAGAACAACAGAACTAGTGTTTAATAAAAAAAAAAAATAGTTTTAAAACTAATATTTTTCAAGAGCTATTTGCATAACTTTTTACTACAAAAAAATTATTAGATAAAAAATGAGACCAACTAACACTGTGAATGTTCCTTTGCTACGTACGTACGTAGGTGTAATATCAAATTTTATAATTGTTTAGATCTATATCCTTTGCCACGAAGAAATGTAAATAATTGTTTCTGGGATCCGCATGGAAAGATTTCAAGTGGCTGGCTTGGGATTTTCATTAGTGAATAATGATGAGCATCATTTATTTCGTCGTTAATTGAGTTATTGGATTTGGTTACCACCAAATATCCTGTAATCTTCGCCATTGAATTCAGAGATGAATTAATAAACAATTAATGTTCTAGTGCATAGTGCAGCATCTGAATTCAGAATTTAAAATATCTCAACTACAAAGAAAAAATATATTTTCAGTTGTAAGAAAATGTGTTCATTTTTTGGGGATCCAAACTTCAGAAAATTAACCAAAAAGATTTTGACTAAATATACATGTAATATTAATTTCATTATGCTCGTCAAGCCGTCAAGGTAAGTAAAATATATATTCTGAAAATATATTATCCCTACTTTGGTCATATATAAGATACTTTAACTAAGTATGTTATTATTAATTGTCTTAATGCGCTCACAAATGTAGACAAGCATGGGACATAAAATTAATCAAAGAAGTTTATGACTCATATTCTATATGCATGAACATGCAACATGAACTCTAGTTGTATGAGTTAATAAAGACATGCATAAATATGTTTTAATTAGCACATTGTTAACACTATTATTTCTCGCTTATAGGTACTCACTATTCGAAATGTACAATCCAAACAACATTTTTACTAATCCAAATAGCATCATTTTCAAACTAATTTAAAAATCACTATTTTTTCTCTATTCTCATCTACTATTCTCAAATTTTACTATTTTAGTTATTCTAGCTCCCATACAAACATTGATAAGACAATTTTCAATATGTATCTTTTACGAAATCAAAGGTGGATAAAATTTTACAACTGTCATTTATCGGAAATTGCAAATGCTTTACCAATCTGCACTATGCATAGTAACATAGGTTCATAGCCTCACTCATTGTATATATATAATAGATAATTTCTTTTGCATAATATTAAATTGATCTCATATAGCTCTTATAACACACTCCCTAGAATCAAAATTAAAAAAAAAAAAAAAACTCTGAAACGTAGAGGCTTCAGCAGCAGTATGCCTATATTTGGTTGTGGGTTGAAGTTGTGATGTAATAAGTTATTTATTCCAAGTTATGATGACATAAATTCTTATTTGATTGTGATCACTTAAAATTAAATCATGGATTAAATTATTTTTGTTTGGTTATGACACAAGTTATTCTTGTTTAATTAGATTTTTTATAAGTTAAAATAGGGACTACCAACAGTGAAGTGGGTAAATTGTTGAAATGCAAAAAACTAGAGGCCGAATAAGTACTTCAGAATCTAAAAGGCACTACAGATAAGTTGTTCACGTACTAATACAAATAAGTTGCAAGTTCAAAAGGGCACCACAAATATAACCAATGTACGTAGACTACATAAGTTGAAAACAACATATATATGTAGAATTAAAGAGTACAAAAGGTTTGTAGAATAAGTAAGATCTGGATCCATTAATAAAGGATCATCCAAAATGAACCAAATTTAAACACAAGTAAGATCTGGATCCAGCTTATACTGGTACGGCAGTTTCCCATGATCCATTTTAATTTTCTGAAAGTAATGGAGATCCTAAAAAAATTAAATGAGAAAATGAAAAGAGAAAACGTATTGATTATTACTGTTGGTTTTTTTATTAACATTATACACTAATCCGGCATAACAGTTGTGTAATTTGTACCAAACATTTTGCTCACAAAATAAAAGAGAATTTAAAAAATGTAGCCTGACAAGAAAGTTATGATGTAATTTTCCACTAATAATTATCATGATTCATTACATAAAGTTATGATGTAATTTTGCACCAATAATTTTGCACTAATAATTATCAACGATTGTAAGAGAGAGCAAAAATAGACCATCTGAAAATGCGAACCTTCGAGAACGGACCGCCGGTACGCAGTGTTGTGCCTTGTCACCACCATTTCCATGCATTACAAGCACTGATCTGTTGAAGAATTAAAACAGGAGAACATATTTATAATTATAATATATATATATATAAATGAGGGTTCAAATGCACCATGATTTTGTGCTCTAATATGCTCCACATTTTTCATCTCCGTTTTTAAAGTCTGAACAGTTGATCCGAACCGCTCAACATAATTTTCATAATAAAATATGCTTGGAGATCAAATTTTATATTTTTTAGAATTTTATTACTATTTTTTACATATGTACAAAATCATTGTTTTAAGGAGATTCTGAACCATCCGAAAAAGTGATATTGTACCTATGTAAAAAAATAGTAAAAATATTCTAAAAAATATAAAATTTGGTCTCCAAGCATATTTTTATTATGAACATCATGTTGAGCGGTTCGGATCGACTGTTCGGACTTTGAAAACGGAGACAAAAAATGTGAAGCATATCAGAGCACAAAATCATGTTACATTATATATATATATATAATCGTCGATAATAATAGTACGATACTTTCTTTACAAGTAAAAGAACAATCTCATCCAAACAAAAATTGATACCAAACACCAGATGCCCCTCAATAATTTTGTATCCTCTTTAATTTATTTGGCTACAGTTTGTGTCAAAAAGTTGTTGAATTTTCCTATTGCACCCCTGGGATTTAAATATGCCCAATTATTGTAACCTATCTGTTGAGGTCACGTCACCTTTTTAACAAAAATACAAACTAATGCACACACTACAAACTGCACTTTCTGGTAACGAGATGTGGAATGAATATTGACTATATTTTCATCAATGATGCTTCAGAATTATCTGAATTTTCTCGTCCTTAATTAATTATGTGAAGTTGTGAACCGAAGCTTTCTTGGATTTATGCATTAAAGAAATATGGCAAGAATATTATTGACTAATTATCTAATTATGTCTCCCCTTGAGCTTCTAATTATGTCTCCGATCATCCATTCTCTCTCTGTTCTCTCTTCTCGTTGTTATGGATCTCCTCCCCTCTCTGTTCTCTCTCATTCACCCACCAATATTGTATAATTTTTTTTTTTCCTTTCAAGTGTTTTGCAACCTTCTGTACGTCTCTCTCTCTCTCTTTCCTCCCAGTAATAAAGCAAATTGGAAGCTTGCATTTTAGGGCTCAAAAATTGAATAGAAAGAATCACATAAAATAATAAAAATAAAGTACAACGGGCATCAACTTGGTCAGTGTGATAAAGCTAAAAAAAGAAATTGATTATTAAGTTTGAACAACCACAGTAAAAAGTACTGACAAGTACAGAAGAAGAAGAAAGCCCCTCTTTTTGGTGCTTCCAGCTTTTGTGAGTTGTGACTTGTTCATTTTGATGTAATATATAGTCCTCGCGCATTTTACTATTTTAACTTGATTGAAACTTGAAACTTGAAAGTAAGGTGAATGAATAATTATTTAAACTTTTTAGTCTTTTCATAAGCAATGACGTGGGAATAAAATAGAATATTCGCGCATTCAAGTTTGATACGGTCCAACCCTAACATTTATAAGTTATTTAATGTGACTGGGTCAGAATTATGATATAGGTGCACCGCACGATAAACACGTCAATGTCATGGTGGATTAGACATACATATATGCCACTTTCATAATCATATTTCTTAATGAGATGCTTAATTAATTAGTTATATTATATGCAATTTCATTTAAATAAATAACACGTGATCATAAAGTTTGAAGTATCTCTAACAAAAATACCGGACAAGTATCCTCTCCAGTACTGTTAAAAAATTCCCTTCACTTTACAGTTTGAATTAACTCTCAGCTGCTTTGAGATTCGAACTAACGCAGGGCAGTATTATTGGGCTTTGAGATTCGTGCCAAGTTAAAACGAACAGTCCACATCCCGTAATTATAAAAGATTCCCTATTACGGTACCAGGGAGGATCTGAATTCAAGAATACCTCAATTATATATATAAATCACACAACTCAATATACCATGACATGGAAGATGGTGCGTGGCGAGGGTTCTGTGGTCTTGCATATCATTTCTTTATTATATTTTCTACTGAACTTAAAAATAAATAAAGATAAGCCGTCTTTTTATCAAAAAATAAAATAGTCATGGCTACATATAAAAATTTTGTATCAACAATGATGAAATATACATATACATATGTACGTCACTAAGCTGTCAGTATAGACTACAAATATTTCGTTTCGGTTTTCAACTTTTAGTGTAGAGGTGGATATATACACGCAACCTTAGAACTATATTATTTTTGGAAAATCTTAAAAATAATAATGTTTATTTGAAATACCATGCAACATGCATACTTTAGCCTCCTCCAGATTGAGATATTTAAAAATTTACCTTCTAGTAAATGTTGTTGTTTTATTTATTTCCCATTTTCAGTATTAGTTACAAATAAATAGCGAATGAAAAATGCAATAATTAAGTTTATTTTGAATATATATGTTCATAAATCCAACTTAATTGTCTTGTGAAGATCTGAATTTTCAAACAGTTGATGCAATGGACATCTCCATTTTCTTATATTTGGAGATGATAAAACAACAAAGTACATGCATGTTATGCTGCGTGTTGAAGTACAGAGATCATTAGATCACTCCTTGTGTTGTGGTGCAGGCTGCAACAGTTGAGTAGAGACTTGCGACAAAAATATCAGTGATTTAATAAAGCAAATTTACATTAATGACATTATTATATGTCATATTATTTTCAATGAAATAACTTGTATATAAAAATGAAGATTTCTTTTTTCTAAAAACCATCACCAAACAATTAAAAAATCTGAAACCAATTTGATTACAAAGTTTTTTTTATGAAAACCATCACCACCAAAGGTGAAGCTCGGTTTGAAATTTTAAAAGATGAAGTTCGGTATGAAATTTTTTATTTAAAAGATATCACCAAAGATGAACTTTCGGTATGAACTTAATTTGAATGACCTAACCTTCTCATTCATTCGATACCACAGAAAATCACAAAATGTTGATGAAAAACAAAATTTAAACCGAACTTCAAGTTCGATTTCAACCCAAAAAAAAATTTAAACTGAAACTTGAAGTTCGGTTTCAACCTAAAAAATAAAATAAAAATAAAACGGAACTTCAAGTTCGCGCGGTATGAGAAAGAATAAACCGAAATTGAACTTTCGTATAACCTTTTGACTTTTTTCTAAATTAGAACGGATCGGCTTGTGCAACCACTGTACAACACTTAATACCGAACTTCATATTCGGTTTCAAAATGCTCAAAGATGAAATTTTCGGTGGTGATTATTTTCTAAAAAAAATTGTAATGAAGTAATTGGTTTCCGAATTTTAATTGTTTGATGATGGTCTTTTAAAAAAAAAATAAGAAATGAAGAACTTCTTTATGCATCCAAATCTATAAGTTTGAACAGGCACAGAAAAAGCACTAACAAGTGCTTTTGGAAAACATAAATAATCCCTTTTTATTATTTTTATTAGGATCCTTGTCTTCTTTCCTGTAAAAATTAATGTTTCTTTTTAATTATCCTGAAAGAACAAATAATTGAAATAGTAGATCACACCGGCACACTCACATGCACTGGCGAAAGCAGCATGGTACAGAGGTTGGCTAATATCAAAACGTTTTTTCCGGAGCTGTGGTGTAATAAATTGGTTTTTCAATTTTCAAAGTTCAAACGGTCGATTCAAACCATTAGATGGGATCTCTATATTAAAATGTACTTGGAGACCAAATTTTACATTTTTGAAATTTTTTACACTTTATTAAGTCAGTTTTAAAATTGGTTAATTTTAATAAATAGTGAAATTTTTTTGGACCATTGAAAACAATGATTTTAATACTGACTTAATAAACAGTAATATTTTTTAAAAAAAATGTAAAATTTGGTCATCAAGTACATCTTAATATAGATTGAATATTGAACAGTTTGGATTGACTGTTTGGACTTTAAAAATGTAAAAACCGAAGCGTTGTTTGTTCCACGGTCCAGGAACAAAAGCAGGGGCGGACCCAGTGTATTCCAGGGGGTAAGCTGCCCTCCTGGATTTTGAGTTTTAGTGGAAATTTATCGGTTCCGACCAACTTTTCCCCTCCTTGGATTTTTTTTTGCCCCCCTCTGAATGTTTAGTTTGTAATTCGAGTTAAATTTAGGGTTACAATTGAAATAAATCTGTTGAATTTTGATTGGTAATTAGAATGATAAGTCAGAGCATCAGAAATTACAAGTCAAAGTATTAGAAAGTATAAGTTAAAGCATTGTTTTTTTTCGAGTACCCAATTGGATAATGGATTTAAACCCGATTATGTATTTAAACATGATTCGATATTTTTTTACCCCTCTTGACGAAAATCCTGGATCCGCCCCTGAACAAAAGTTTTGATATTAGCCACTCACTCTGTGTGTGTTTGTGTGTGTGTGTGTGTGTGTGTAGGAGTTGGCTACGGTGTTATGCATAGCATAGAGGGCCTCCGTGCTACGGCTCAATATTTGAGTTTTTAAAATTCTTACGGTCGATCTGAACCGTTTAACATGATCTCTATATGAATATGTACTTGCAAACCATATGAATATGAACATGATCTCCATAGCATATTAGGATCGTGAGGAGTAAGCGAAGTGAGGATTAATTGTTTGAATGGACTCATGGTTCATTGAACCATTTAATTAGTAAATTACAGATAAGCCCTTGATTGATTTAATCTCATCTTTCAAACGGAAGGACACATAAGTAATTTAATGTTAGAAGTGTACATGAGCCATTAAAAGGCCTCCCACGCTCACTCTCTTCTCATTCTTAGTCTCGCTCCCTCTCTCCTCTTCTCTTCCCTGGCCGAACCAGAACCCACCTTTGAGCCGCCACCACCTAGGCTGGCATCCCCCTCCTCCCCTCGGAGCTGCCGGCTTCCTTGCTGACCCGTGCTCTATCCCCTTCCTCTCCTCTTCCTTCTCCACCCTTTTGGCCTCTTGGCCAGCTCATGTGTTGAGCTTTGTACCCTTGTTTCACATCAATAGCTTGCTGAGACCTGAGGTGCACGCACGTGTTTGTTGATTTGCTCGAGTGAAGACAAGGATTTGATATAATATTCGAAACTTGCTCTTCTTCTCGTAGCAACTCTTGGTGAACTATTTGGAACTCTCGTGCGACAAGAAATTGGATATAAGAAGGCACAAGGGTGACATTGGTGCGGGCAAACCTCTCACCTCCACACGTGGTGGTATGACTCTATATTTGGTTCTTTTAGTCTAAAGTATGTAGATCTTGTGTTTTGAGTAGGTTGAAATAATTTTTGAAATACGTGACTTGCTTGTTGTCTGCAATCTCATTAGTGGTATCAAAGCCATGTTATACTTTAGATTTAATTGGCAAATATGTTGATTTTTAATTGCATGTGTGATTGTGGTTAAGCTTCCCGCATGGCTGATGCGTGGTCTTTTGTTTTAAATAGTTTAGTATGCTTGTTGCATGGCTGATGCAACTTAGATGTCTTTGATTTTCTGTGTGTGACACATGTGCTATTTTGCATTCATTTATGATGAATGTGGAGATGCATGATTCAGTTTGGATGAAGGGCTTGAGTCTAATTAAGTTGATAGATTCGAGTTGTTATTCTAAAGCCTTTTTTAGCATTTTTTCTTTTATTTGTGTTTTGATCAATTTGAGCATGCAATATGAGGGAAGGCTATGTTAATATCCAATAATCCATTATATGGATTCAATAGATCCTCATTTCGCTCAAGATCACTATTTTTTGTGTAAAAGGTTTTGTTTGCATAAATTAGGGTTTTAAATGTAAAAGGGCTAAAAGGATTGGAAGTGAAAGGAGATAATCAATGTAAACCTAATAAGTGATGAATAGGCCATTTATAATGGTAAACACATTTTAAAGGATCATCTTGGATCACTTTGGTTTTAGATTATCATCCAAGTAAATGAGAGCAAGTCTTTTTTCAAATTAATTCTTTCCATGGGTTAAATTTGAAAAAGGGTATTGAGAAGTCTTTTAACTTGGGTTAATTGATAATTCCAATTTGAATGGCAAGTGAAGGGTTTGATATGATTATAGAAGGGTCTTTGGTCATATTAAACAAAATAGGAGCCGAGGATTATATAGATATAGTACTATTTTTGGAGTTGTACAATTTTCATATTTTTCTAAAAAAAATAAGATTTAACGAAAAAGTCTTCAGAAGTCAGTGAAAGTCATGTGATTTAGATAACACATACTTTTTAGTTTAGTATCATCAATACTTTAAATTAGTAAGAAGACATGTGATCTAGATAACACATATCTCAAAGTCAGTGAAAGTCTTCTGAATTTCAATTCTTTTTTTATTTACCGTACTATCTAAAGTATTGATACCCAACGAGCTCATATGTTTACTAATGCTATCTTTTAATTAATTTTGCAGGTCTAACAAAAAAGTATTGAATTCAACAAGTTTGTGATCAAGATGATGTAAGATTACAATATACTTATATGAATTTTGTTGTATGTCTAATAAAAAAATATAATTTGTATTTTTTTTTCTTACTAAATTAGGATGCTTGAGCAAGATAAATTTGCTCACTTTTGCAAAAATTCGGTAATGACAAACTTTCTATATTTTTATTTAATATTAACTTGTATTATGTTACCAATTTCCAAAGTTATTAAAAAAGAAGCTAACAACTCTGCTCTCTTATTTCCATTGATTTGCAGGAAAACAATGAATTTCCTGGTTGTACAAAATATTGGATTACTGGACCTAGCTATGTCTCTGATAAATATATGCCTTCACGTACAACCAAGTTTTTGGAAGGAAAGTATAGATATGGAGAAGTATCTAATCATCATGAATTTAAGTGTTTAATAATTAAAGGATATGATATGGAGAAGTATCTAATGGCGAGTAACATTCGACATGAAAATATTCTTGCATTAATTAGTTTTGATGTGTCAAATTGTAATGTTCTGGTTGAACACATGGAAGATTTTGGAACATTTAAATCATATAGAAAGGCGAAGGAGTTCTATAAATTGGACGAATTTGGCGAATTAGATGAAAAATTTAAAGAAATTTTAAGGTTATACCTCTTTTCCATAATACTACAATTACATATATCTTACTTCAATTTTTTTTTTGTTTAGCTTGGTTGGAGATATTCTACAACAATTATATCTTCTTCCGTAATTCAGTCATCACATGTATAATTTTTTTTGTACTATGCTCTACTTGTTATATTATAGGTTGTTGCTGACTACACTCGAGTTCTTGTATGGCAAATCTTTAGCTCATGGTGATCTGGTTGAAAACAATATTTTCATATCAGAAGAAGGTGGAAAGATAAATCTGAAGCTTTTTGAAATTGGTGGTAATAATAAAATTATTTGGTTATACTTACTAATTTATATACTTTTTTTTAAAATATACTACCCTGGGCTACTCACAATTAAAGATTGTTTATTTTTTTAGGTGACATGAAAAACAATGGAGATCCAAAGAATTTGCGCTACAAGGATTTTGACTGCATCCGTAAAATAATTGAAAATGTGTTTTACCGGCAACCAAAATCTAATTCAGTGAATAGATTTTGTGATTACCTACAATGTGGCAAACTTCAGCCTGCTCATAGTGAAATTTTTGTGTAAGTTTATTAATTATAATATATACTATTTTGAACACTTTATATATGTTAATGTATGTAATTAAGTATAATTTTTTTTTGCAGAGAAGATGTACTTCATCACCCTTCTTTGACAACTCTTACGGTAGATGACATAATGGTCTATATTGAAATGGTAATAGAATCCCAGAATGTTAGAGCCGTGAATAAATCAAAAATCAAGTGGTTGGATGACTCGGAAACTGACTTGAGAGTGGCAATTGATGTCAAGGCTACGAAAAATCCATATGATAATGATTCTTGGAGTTTCATCCGGCTCATTCGAAACTCCAAAAAACATTACCGCCAGTATACTGTGAGTAGCAAGGATTAATTATTTAAAGTTCATGTAAAATTTTGACAATATTTCTAAACAATTTAATTTAACTTTTATCTTACTAATTTGTCTCTTTGGTTTAGCCGACCAAACTTGAAGCGACAGATCCATTTAATTACTTGAAGCATGTGCTACAACAGCGTCCTGAACTTATGTTCGACTTGTATGAAGCTATGGGTAAGTATCTCAGTACTCTCATATAGTGGATCTATTTACCTGTCCCATATTCAGTTGAAGTGTCAAGTTGAACATCCAAATAAATTGTCAGCTTGTTATATATATGAAACTCAGATAACTTAAATCAACAAACCATCTAATTTAGGTAATAAAGAGTCAAACATGATTTAACTAAAGTGATTTAACTAAAGTGTTTTCATGCGATTATAATTGAGTGTCAAGATATCTAGATATTGATGTAGTAGGTATATCGATGTTGACTTGCATAAAGCAATGGCTAACTATAAATGCATTTTGATGATTAATTTTGCAGGTCATTTGCCATTAATTTGATTAGTGCATTGCTGAAGAACGCTCATGGCAATTAAAAGGTCTTTGATGTGATTCGTGACTTTAAGTAAGTAAATTGATTAATGCACTACTTAATGCTTGAATACAAATTTGTGTTAGTATTTCTATGATTGTGGCCCTTATAGTTGGTGCTTGTCCAAAAACAAAACCATGATGGGTTTTTAATTTATGGTTATGTGTTAGTGATACATTTTAGTTGACTAGCTAGTTTAATTACTCTTGCAGTTAGTGGGTTGATGAATTTAGAGTACAACACGTCTGAAATTTTCAATTTGATGGACAATCTCTCAATATTACGATGTAGGTCTGTTATTATGGTTCTTTCATCGATATATTCTCAAGTTGATCACCTTAATTAGTTAATTAAGCACACCTAGTTTATATAATTGACAACCAAACATATCCTAATGCTATTCCATAAAATATATATGTGACCCAGGCTCCATATTGCCTAACCAATTAATCAACCGAAAAATAATGCAATGCTTGTGTCGACCAATAGTACTAATTATATATGTTGGTTTCATTAATGGTTAATTAATTAGGACCTCAATGAATGATTAGAGACTTTAGGTTAGGGGGATGATGTAGTCATGTCATATAGATAGATTGGCACTAAAAGATATTAGTTAAAAGTATATTTTCTCTACCGATATCCGAGAAGAGTTGTATATATGTAATGTACGTCGAGGCACTCACATATCTCATTCTTACAATGCATGGAGCTAGCGTAATTTAATTGTGAACAGACAGAGACAGTGATGGGATGATTCACAAAAAACACATCATGCATATTCATATTGTGAACAGTGATGGCTAAGTAATCTTATTTGAATAAATATTTAAGGTGCACTTTGCATGACCTTCTGTCATAAACCATCTTCGTTTTAATTTGTGCGATTAATTTTATTTTCTCTGAAAAAATATATAGTTCACAAAAATTAGACACTAAACTGCCGACATACTTTTCGCTTAATAAAAAAAACAAATGCCCAGCTAACAGTGTCATAGATACCAACTTGCTATAAAAATTGTAATTCATTCAGATATAATATATAATTTAATATGAATGAGAGATTATTTTAAATTAAATGAATTGTTCTGAAGCCGTCATATATGGCAAAAGAACAAAAAAAAAAAACATAACTAATGAACTCATCTAATTTGCAAAATTTGCTATTCAAACTCTACAATTGACATTTGCCTGCAAACTCAATAGTTTTTTTTTTTAAATCTTTGCAAATGCTACGAAGTTGTGAGCGGGACTCTAACATCGACTTTGGAGTATCCACAATCTTAGAACCTTTCTTTCTAGCCAACTATGCTACCGATCCTTCTCAATTGTCAATGGAGAGAAATTAAATTAAAGAACTCCAGCTATTGAGTTATTTTGTATCCTTAAAACGGTTTTGTCGCTACGGGGTACATAATTAAATTTTCTATCCAGTTGGTGTTTGATGCCGTTTCAAAATTGGCATTTTGTACAGTCCTATTACTCGAGTTTTAAGGAGCAATTAGACGTTCTGTGTTCTGAAATGTCAAAGCAGTGCCGTGTCCATATATTATGTTACTCAAATTTAATTTCTATTTTGTTTCCACCTCGCCCCTTGCAAAAAGCTAATAAAAAAATATAAAAAATAATGTACTTGTCTCATTTTTAATTTGAAAAGTGTAATTATTACTTTTATCTATGTAAAATGAATAAAAAAAGGAGGCTAGCTACATATGCTGACCCCATTGTGCAATGCTTAAACCATCTACGTACATACTTTTATCTTTGTTCATTTCAGATGAAAAATAAATTATATATTTCAAAACAATTAAGTATGTAAAGAACTGGCAATCAATTAATTAATTTGTATAAGATAAAGTATTATGTGTTACAGCGTGTATGAGTATAGCAGTACAACCCAAATTTTGTGTACTTTGTGTATACGAGCTTTAATTTGCTGTATATAAATTAAAACTTTAAATTATTTTGCTTTATTGACATTTAATGTAGTAGGCATGTTAAAGGTCATTTTCTTGTATTTTGTGTGTATGGAATGTACAATTAAATGGCATTTAGAGCACAATGCATTATTAAATAAAGGTCAATCACACATATGGCTAGTTACACATGGTTTAGATTATTTTCCATAGTAATAGTGTGTAAAGGACAAAGACGTGCGAGCGAATGCCAACAAAATAGTTACACATGGTTTTTTTTTTACTGTTCAATAATGCAAAATGTTTCAAAATTATACAGTAATGTTTTTTACCTCAATATTAATATGTCAAATGTAGGAATTCCATGTCACTGATTCATTATTATTATAATAATTAAAGATTTCAGTAGAGTTATTTGAGAAAATAAGCAATGGATTGTGGAACAAGTTATTCGAATTAATAATGAAACCAATTTAAAAGTTCAATGCAATATATAGTAAGGTCAGTAAGGTAAATTTGTTTTATTAATATCAGAAGGTTTACATTCACTAGCATTTTTTGTTAGATATAAAATATAGAAGACGCACTAGTGGAAAAATAAGAATTAGGATCGGTTATAGACAGATATCAGGATCGGGCCACAACCGATCCTGATCGGGGCGATCCTGATACTAAACAAATCTGGATCGGTTGTTTGACCGATCCAGATAGATACTAATCTGGCTCGGTTGTAACAAACGACCGATCCCGATAAATATAATCTAGATCGGTTTTAAAAATTACAACTGATCCAGATTAAACAGTATCAGGATCGGTTCTTTCTTAAAACCGATCCAACCTAGGGTATTTTTCTTTATTTAAATTGTTAACAATTAGGATCGGTTATTTACATCACCGATCATAATAATAATTATCTGGATCGGCTGTAACAAACCGATCCAGATTGTACGAATAATCTTTTTTTTTAAAAGTTGGTATCTGGATCGGTTCCAGAACTTCAACCGATCCTGATGTTTATTTAATCTAAAAAAAGCAATTTCGATATTATGGCCAGCCCCCATATATATAATTTGCTGGCCAACATACCAATACTAAATCACAATCACACATTCTAAATTATCACATATAATTAAATTAAATATCATACACATTATATACACATCTTAAAATATTACACAAAAGATGAACTTATCCTAAATTATTACATATAAATCATGTTCATGCTTGACATCCTAAATTGTTATACTTGTTCGACTCGCCTTTAGTTCCTTTAGTAAAACTTGCACCCACATTAGGCGAAAGTCGCTCAAGCGTTGTACGGTATGCTTAGCGGGAATATTCTGCATTTTTTAAAAGATAGCAGAGACTATAAATTTAATTTTGTATTACTTTTGAAAAATTCCATAAATGCATATATATATACATATATACCTTTAATGTTGGAAAAACATCGAGGAATTCCTTCATTATGTCTTGCATGAGCAACATGACATAATATGCACATTCCCAGGAAAATGGTTGTTGTGGACACTACATAACAAGTTTGAAAAAATTGAAACGTATGTTAATGAGCATACAAATGGCTTGAATGTATAGAATTCACAAATTTTTGCATCTAGGTCCCTGTAATCATCATATCTCAATAGAAAATATTACCTCGCAATCGTTCTGAACCTTTAAAGAAAAATTGAAATGTATGATGAGCATACAAATGGCTTATATTAGATATTCACAAATTTTTGCATGTACGTACCTATAATCATATCATCTCTCAATATAAACTATTACCTTGCATTCGGTATGAATATCTAAAGAAGTATCCAATTATATGCGGAAAGCACTGTTGAAATATGAATACATTGAACAATCAGTACATACGAGAGATTGTTAAAATAATAAATTAATAAACAAACGTGAAATTTAGGAAGGCACTTACTCCTCAACAGCAGCAGTGATCATGAACATTCTATTGTGCTTCCTATCGGAATCGAACACGTACAATGCCCTATCTCTTGGCATAAGCACGGCCAATATCCAATGATCTCTGCATGTTAGGTTTGCAACATTTCACATTTTATAATTTCAATGAATTGAAAGAAATTTAATAAACTGAGAATCGAAATATAACACTAACATCTGATGATAAGGTATGAATATCAATCGCTTGTCCCAATTTTCTCTGAGTGCTTTCCCAATGTATTGAACGACAGCTCCTCGGTCTAGATCCATTTGGTCGGCACATGTTCTTGCAGGGTCCATGAAACCAACCTGCTCATCGGGAAATTCCTCCTTGATGAAATTGTGGCAATACCTGCAAAAAAAAAGCATACAGATAATCTGAATTTTGTGAAATTTGAATTAAAGGTACTAAATTATGCAATTATTACGAATATTAACTCACAGCATCCAGATCTGAACAACTGGCGCAGTGAGCCACTGCCGTGGTTTAAGCAAGAGGACATAATCATCGGCATAGATAGATATGGAGTCTGCTGAATGGAAAAAATCAAGTGGCGGAACGATATCTAATTGATTGCCATCAGACTCCAAAAATCGATCACGCAGCTGCTTGAATGTTCGTCCTAGCTTGTCAAACTCGATACCATCAAATGCCTTGCAGTGACTCTTCGCTTTGCCACCTCCAGGAACTTGTGGTTCCTGCAAAATTCATAATAAATTGAGATAAAATCCTGAATCAACTACGACTCTATCGTATAGATACAAATTAAGAAGTATAAGTACTTGTAATAACAATATACCTCAACATCAGAGGAACCAATAGATATCATGGACATCGGCCATGCCGTGGAACTGCCGAGAGCATCTTGCAGGGTTACCATCTCGTCATTTGGTACAGGTAAGGGGATGGCTAAAAAGTCCGCATCCTGAACAGCATCAACAGTTACCTTTGCATGGTCGGGCGGTATCGGCCTACAGTGAATTGTTCCACCTTGTCTAACTGGAGCATTAATTAGGCCTATGGCCACTACCAGAGTATTCCCATTAACAACCGCCTTGAGTTTGCATCTTAATTCTGCCTCCTGCACAAATATTGACTTCTACTCGAATAAAATGATTGCTATGAATCTAAGACGTGTTACGAAAAAAAAAAATTAAAATCTGAATATGTATGAAACAAAGGCGCGCATAGGCCTATTGATTCAAATCTAAATTTGAATTACCTCATGAAAAGCAGAAAGAGATGCCGTCGGTATGACTGACTGACAGCTGCTCAGAAAGACTGTTTGGCTATCAGTTTTTTCTGGTATGCCCATTTTATGCCGAAACAGTTCCTCCATTTTCGCCTCCATTTCTCGCTGCAGTCTCTCCTCTATTCCTCTTACTCTCTCCTCCACTCTCTCATCCACTCTCGCTTCAAATTCACGTTCGGACCTCTCAGTCCTCAAGGAAGGGCGTCTCTTCTTTGTTGGGCCGTATGTTTTTCTCATTGAAATCAAACCTCCCACTCCTCTCACCCTCCCTGAATGTTCTGGATTTGGGAGAGAACTTCCAAGAACATCGTCGTGTCGTTCGACGACCAACGAGCCTTGTTTGAAAGCCGCTTCTTGTTCGTCCTGAAATGACAACATGTTATAACATAATAAATTACTTGTTGTATTCTAATGAATGACAATATCTAAATCCTTACAATTTTCTTGATGACCGGTACGTATGTTTCTGGATAGAAGCGTTCCTTGGTCTCTACTGAGAGCTTCTGTCTAGCAAGTTTCCACGTGACGTGCCTATTCTCGACCGACAAATCGGTAACCTCTTCAGGTGTCAATGCAGTAGTATTTGACCCTTGGGAAGACGGATCACTAGATGCTTTCTCATTTGCAATCACCTGCATAGCATCTTTAAGCCTGCTCTGGAATCCCACACCGCTGTAACCTCTGGATCCCATGAAGTGTGGATACTTGTTTTGGGCCTGATTCTCCCTCCCAATCTGGCTGGCATCGTACAATTTGAACAAAGAAACAGTTGGCCTTAATTATAAGTGCACAGTTCAAATTTTAATAAGAGAGAAGGTATGTGGTCCATAAAAATAAACATACTTGGAATTTCTTCGTATTTCGATACTCGACAAATTCATCCCAGTCGTGTTGTTCAATATTGAGCTTCCCAAAATCGGGGGTCGTACCATTGCGCCACGCTTTAGTCAGACTGGTTCTGAACTTTCGGTGAATGGTAGCCATTTTCTGATAATAGTACCTCCTCACTTTATCGTCCTCCTCTATACCCCATCCTAGCTGCCAAACAAATAGAAATCGAGATTTGGAGTTAGTTAATATCAAATAAAAGCTGTTGAAATTAACACCATGTTATTTACCTTAATTGATTCCCATATTATTTTCTTGTTATTGTCTGGAACATCTCTCCAATGTTGGAACCTTATAGGAATATTCCTTCTTACTAAAACCCCAAGTTCCGTGGAAAAAGACGTTGTCTCCGCGGTAACAACAGGCCTATAAAATCTGTCGATCTCAAGCTTCTTGCCTGTCTCACTGATCTTCTCCTTAATTTGGTTTGGCCCTCTCCCTCGTTTCTTAGCCGAGGATTGCTCACTGCCACCTTCCATATCTGCTCATTTTCAAAATAAATAATAAGTAATAATTTAGGGATAAGGAAGCCAAGCTAACAATTTAAAGAATTACAACACAAACTACATAAATATCCATCTAATTAAAGAGTCATGCCAAGCTAACAATTTATTTCTCATGCTTTGAGATTCATGCCAAGTTAAAGAATTGCATGTATATACAACTATCAAGCTTTGAGATTCACGCCGTGTTTTATTAATTACAAATACCATACAAATATGAAGCATTGAGGTTCATGCCAAGCTAAATAAGGGTTGAATTGCATGTCTACATAAATATCCATCTAAAGAGTCATGCCAAGCTAACAATTTATTTCTCATGCTTTGAGATTCATGCCAAGTTAAAGAATTGCATTTATGTACAACTATCAAGCTTTGAGATTCACGCCGAGTTAAAGAATCAACAATACTATACAAAATCAGTGCAGCAATACTATACAAATCAGAGGCTTTGAGGTTCATGCCAAGTTAAAGAACAACACACACTAACTGGGAAGAAGAAGAAACAGCGGCGGCTAGGGTTAGCGGCGACTAGATAGGAGGTGCACTGGCAGCGGCCTTGAGGTGCACTGGCAGCGGCGCCTAGGCTTTGAGGTTAGCGGCGGCTAGGCTTTGAGGTGCACTAGCTAGGGTTAGCGGCGGCTAGGCTTTGAGGTGCACTGGCAGCGACCTTGGCGGCGACTAGATAGGAGGGTAGCGGGCTGGATGGAGAAGAGGAAGAGAGGGCTCCACGGCGGAAATGTCCAATCTCACTCGGCGGAAAGGGATTCTGAGGAGGAGAGGGAGAAGGTTTTTCGAGAAGAAGTATTTGGAGGAGAAGGGTTTTGGAGAAGAAGGGCGGAAAAGGGATTTAAAAACAATATCTGGATCGGTTGTTAAGCTAACAACCGATCCAGAAAAAAATCTGGGTCGGCTTGTAGTACCACAACCGATCTAGATAAGAATAACCGGATGGAATAACCGGATGGAACTTTGACACCATGGAGGCATTCACATAAGCTTTTTTTCTCCTCTTTTGACAGCGTATGCATTGCGGGTTTTAGATATGTACAAAATTTCCCATTTTCTCTTTCCTTCTCTGCTGGCTGTAGATCAGGACGTATGTTCAAGAATTGCATGTCTTTTCGAGCATTGATACCGTCCTTAGTCTTACCCGGAATATTCAATAATGTTCCAATCATGCTATCACATACATTTTTAACCACATGCATCACATCGATGCAGTGTCGAACCTCTAAGTGCTGCCAGTATGGTAAATCCCAGAATATTGACTTCTTCTTCCAACTAATTTTTGGTGCCCCCTTCTTTCTCACCACCTTTTTTTTAAATTTCCCAAATTCAACTTTGATATCCTTCACTCGAGAGAAAATAGCTTTCCTAGCCAACGGATAATTTACTCTGGTATTATCTGTCTTTCCATTGAATTCTTTCTTTCTCTTTTGGTGTGCGTGGTTGGCAGGAAGAAATCTACGATGACCTATGTAAACGGTTTTAGAGGAATTGGGTAGCCAGATATCGACTGTATCGTCCAGGCAAATAGGACACGCTTTCTCTCCTTTGACACTGTAACCCGACAAATTACCATAAGCTGGAAAATCGTTAATGGTGCAGAAAAGCATGGCCCGTAGAGTGAATTTCTCCTTACTGTATGCATCAAATATCTGCACTCCGGTAAGCCATAATTTTTTTAAATCCTCGATCAATGGCGCTAGATATACATCTATGTCGTTCCCGGGCTGTTTTGGTCCTGATATGAGTAAGGACATCATGATGTATTTGCGCTTCATACATAACCAAGGCGGGAGATTATAAATGCACAATAGAACCGGCCAACTGCTATGCTTACTGCTCATGCTACTGTGCGGATTTATTCCATCTGCACTCAGCCCAAGCTTAAGATTTCTAGGGTCACATCCGAATTCGGGAAACTCTCTGTCAATATTTCTCCACTGAGGGGAATCAGCGGGGTGGCGTAATTTTCCATCTTTCTTTCGGTTATCGGCATGCCAACGCAATAATTTTGCATCTTTAGTATTTGAGAACAAACGTTTGAATCTCGGTATCACGGGGAGGTACCACAATGCTTTTACCGGAGGTCCTTTGTTCTGTTTGTAATCATCACTTTTATCGCTGGTTACCTGCTTTGGTTTGTAACGTGATGCACCACATTTTGGACACTCGTGAAGATCTTTATACTCAGTTCGATATAATATACAATCATTTGGACACGCGTGTATTCTCTGAACTTCCAAATCCACTGGGCACAGTATTTTCTTTGCCTCATAAACATTAGGTGGTATCTCGTTTCCATCCGGAAGCATTTCTTTTAAAGTTTGTAATAACTCAGTAAAACTTCTATCACTCCAACCGTTAGATGCCTTGAGGTTATACAATTTTAATACACCTTTCAATTTTGAAAATTTAGTACAACCAGGATACAGTTCCTTATTAGAATCTTCGTACAAATTCTCAAATAAACAATACTGCTTATCATTATCCAAATCATCTTCTAAATCACGCAACATTTGATCAAAATTATCACATCTATCTGCCACAATGTCAACATTTTCTTCGGTATGGTATTCTGAATGATGCTCAGTACGAGTACCTATGTCGGGTTCTAATCCCTGTAGATCATTCATTTTATTTCCACCGGTATGGTATGAATGATACTCAGTGCCAGTAACTATGTCGGTCGGCAAACTCTCACCATGCCATATCCAACACTTATATCCTTGCTTGAATCCACGACGGATTAAATGGTTCCTCACTTGGTTCGGTTTGGAAAATTTTTGACCATTGTTACAATCACGACATGGACACGACATCAGTGCACTCCCCTTATTTGCCATATCTTCCGTAGAAACTCTGATAAATTCATCGACCCCTGTCATATATTCATCTGATAGACGCGATGCTTCGTACATCCAACGGCGGTCCATCTGCAATTATAATGAAACACAATTAATTAAGAACATGGTTGGGGTACTAAATTCTGTTCACAATAGGGCTTACATGGGGCCGGTTACCATCCTATCCCACTCTTTGAATATTTTGTCTCAATAGTGACCACGTGTTAGTCATGTTTTAGTATCTAAGAAAATTTCGGCAGCATTTCCCCTCAGTTCCCCGAGTATTCGGGGAACTAATAAGGAAATACTGTCGAAACTTTCTTAGATACTAAAACACGACCAACAAGTGACCACATCCTAATTGAGACAAAATATTCAAATAGCAGTCCCAAATCGGGAACTGTTCAAAATTAATCCCTAATGGATTAATTTTGAACGGGTATCATGACCTGAAGGCATTAATCATGCGGTTGTGGCTCATAAGACAATACTCTAGCTAGCTACATACTTAACATAAATACATTTAATCTAGCTATCAATTTAAAATACATATTCATGCACATACAAATTAAACTAATTAAAGTTAGATTATACGTTGTACTTACAACTTTTTTGGGATGTCGTACTGAGTGAGATGAAGACTGCTGCACCAAATCTCTCAACAATAGCCAATCTACAAAATTTTACAATTTTTTGATCTTTATATGAAAATCCATATATATAGCACTACAATCTACTAGCTAGTATGTGTCAAAATTTACAATTTTTAACAATAAGGAGCTATATGTAATTAATGTCAATTATATCTCTACAAAAAAGAGAAAGAAAATACATATGACATAAAAACAACAAAATGTACCTAATTTTAACATTTATGCGATTTTTGATATATTTATAAGCCATTTAGTTGTGTTTATGACAAAATAAGCACCATATGTTCATTTAAGTTTTTTGATCCATATAAGCACCATATATGCAAAACTAATTAGTTTAGGGTTTAGGGGTTTAGGGTTTAGGGTTTAGGGTTTAGGGTTTCGGGATTCGGGATTTAGGGTTTAGGCCTTAGAGTTTATATTTTGAACCGAATTAAAAGCGATCTATATATCTATGTTCATTTAATGAACCTGAGAAAAGAAGCGTCAGATAGCTGTATTAATGCACTGCGAGATAGGAGCTGCGTTCATTAATGGAGGAGAGGCTCGCTTGGGGAAGAAGGATTGACAAATTAAAGTTCTGTCGAGAGTTTGACTGATTAACCTTTATAATCACTATCAGGATCGGTTGTTGTAGAAAACTGATCCTAATTACATTTAATAGGATCGTTTTTTATTAACAACCGATCCTAATACTATCAGGATCGGTTACTTATTGAAGAACTGATCCTAATTTTTATTATTAGGATCGGTTGTGTATAAAACCGATCCTGATAGTATCAAGATCGGTTACTTATTAAATAACCGATCCTAATATTATTTACATATTGAAAAGAATCTTGATATTTTTTTTAAGAAACTAGAAAGATTTTTTTTTTAATTCCATAGAATAAATTCTGCAGTTGTTTAAAATGTGTCACAGTACATCTGCTATGAACAGGTATACGCCCAGGTTGGATGCAACTTCACTGGCTCAGCACTTGAATACTCTACGCATGTCCCTAGCTATTCAAAACATTATTAATTCTATAGATTTAATCAAGAGTTTTGAAGGCTCAATATTGTGAGAGAAGACTAAAACTCTCTCGTTTCTAATTAATAACTTCATAATTTCATCGAGGAAAGACTTTAAATATTCCTTCTTTTCAGAGTAAAACCAAGGAAGAAAGAACTTTGAATCCTCCATCTTAGAGTAAAATCAAGGGAGGAAAGACTTTGAATCCTCCATCTTAGAGCAAAATCAAGGGAGGAAAAACTTTGAATCCTATATCTCCTCAAAACGAAACTGGCGAAGAAAATGAGATAGTCACAATTCAAACCGACTTTCTGGAGTGCTCAATTCGATTCAATCTAATGCCACTGAAATATCGGCCAATTTAGCATTTCATGTGTATATATAACTCATATTTGTATTCTATGGAATTAAAAAAAATTTAATCTTTCTATGGAAATAAAAATATCTTACCTAGATTATGTATTAGGATCGGTTCTAACTAAGAACTGATCAACTGATCCAAATATTGAACAATCAGGAGCAGTTGTTTATTATAACCGATCCTGATACTATCAGGATCGGTTCCAGTGTAACAACCGATCCTAATATATGATAAATCAGGATCGGTTATTATATTAGAACCGATCCAGATAGTTTCTGGATCGGTTTGTCACTCTAGAACCGATCCTATAAGTTTGTAAATCCGATTGCATTAGCTTTTAAGATCGGGTTCATTGTTGAAACCGATCCAGATAGGTATTAGTATCTGTTGTTTGTTGTAGCCGATCCAGATAGGCCGATCCTGATTCCTGTTTTTCCACTAGTGACGGGGCTTACTAACAATTGCCAGGTTGTTCTTATTTATCTTCTCGTCTGATATCAGTCTAGCATTTTTGTTAGATAAAAAAACTTTTTTAGAGACTGAAAAATACTAGTTATTTGAGTTTTGAAAATTTTATATATATATATAGGGTCCGGCTAATTTGTTGCTGGCAGCATTTCGGCCTGCTGCTGCTGACAGTAAATCTGTCATACGGATGTTCAAACAACCGATCCGAACCGTTCAACATGTTCTAAATATCGAAATCTGCTTGGATACCAAATTTTACATTTTTTGGAATTTTTTAGCTATTTATTAGGCCACTTTGAAATTTTCTGATCCGGGTGAACAGTGCACCAAAATTCTGGACCATGTGATCTGGAATTTTCAAAGTGGCTTAATAAATAGTAAACAAATTCCAAAAAATGTAAAATTTGGTCTCCAAGTAGATTTTAATATTTGGAACACGTTGAACGGTTCGGATTTGTTGTTTGAACACCAGAAATGACCGAAATGCCCCCGGCAGCACCTGGCCAGAATGCTGCCGGCAGCAATTTAGCCATACTCTATATATATATATATATATATATATATATATATATATATATATATATATATATATATAGAGTAAGGCTACGGTGCTTTGCAAAGTAAACCCACCCCTTTACTTCGGGCCACTTTTTGGATTTTGAAAATCCAAACAACCGATCCGAACCGCTCAACATGTTCTAAATATTGAAATGTGCTCGGAGACCAAATTTTACATTTTTTGGAATTTTTTTACTATTTATTAAGCCACTTTGAATGTTTCTGATCCGGTGGTCCAGAAAATTTTACGGTTTTTTACTGTTCACCGTTGGATCAACGATTTTCAAAGTGGCTTAATAAATAGTAAAAAAATTTCAAAAAATGTAAAATTTGGTCTCCAAGCACATTTCAATATTTAGAACATGTTGAACGGTTCGGATTGGTTGTTTGTATTTTCAAAATCCAAAAAGTGACCCGAAGTAAAGGAGTGGGTTTACTTTGCAAAGCACCGTAGCCTTACTCATATATATATATATATATATGAGAAGGGATCTAGTTACCACAACCATTTTTCTACATTTTCAAATTCCAAATCGTTGATCCAAACCGTTCAACATGATCTCCACAATGAAATGTGCTTTCAGATCAAATTTTACATTTTTTTTGAATTTTTTTACTATTTATTAAGATGGGTACAAAATTCAATGGTCTGAATTTGACTAGTTTTTGTAAAATACTTTATAAATAGTAAAAAAAGTTCAAAAAAATGTAAAATTTGATCTGGAAGCACATTTTATTGTGGAGATTATGTTGAACGGTTTGGATCAACGATTTGAAACTTAAAAATGTAGAAAAGTGATGTGGTAACTTTGTTGTATCTCAAAATCGTGGTAACCGGTAACTAGTATATATATATATATATATATATATATAAAGAGAGAGAGAGTGATGCTACGGTGCTTTGGGAAGTAAAGAGAGTGTTTTACTTCCCTCTCATATCTCCATTTTCAAAGTTCAAATAGTCGATCCGAACTTCTCAACATAATCTTCCTATTGATATGTGCTTGGGAATCAAATTTTGCATTTTTTGGAAATTTTTTACTATTTGTTTACAATTTTTGAAAATCACAGCTTTTCATTAAATAAAAAAAAAAATCAAAAAACACTGATTTTCAAAAATTAAAAAAAATAGTAAAAAATTTCCAAAACATGTAAAATTTTGTCTCCAAGCACATATTAATATAAAGATCATGTTGAGAAATTCAGATCGATTATTTGAACTTTAAAAATGAAGATATGAGAGGAAAGTAAAACACCATCTTTACTTCCCAAAACTCCGTAGCATCACTCTATATATATATATATATATATATATATATATATATATATTAAGAGACCAACTAAACTTCATCCATTGAGTTAAATTTAAGTTTTTCAAAGTAAACATGTGTTTATTGCTTTTGCTTTATTTTTTGTTACCTCCGTACGATTTAATTAGCTGATTATAGTGAAGGATTTATTTGGTCTTTACTCGATGTTTGTGGATATTTTTTTGAAATATTTTTAATTTTTTTTGAAATATTGTTTGTGGATATATATATAATGGATCGGAGATACTAATGAAATTATTTAGTAACTTTGGTCGAGAATTTTAGAACAACAGAACTAGTGTTTAATAAAAAAAAAAAATAGTTTTAAAACTAATATTTTTCAAGAGCTATTTGCATAACTTTTTACTACAAAAAAATTATTAGATAAAAAATGAGACCAACTAACACTGTGAATGTTCCTTTGCTACGTACGTACGTAGGTGTAATATCAAATTTTATAATTGTTTAGATCTATATCCTTTGCCACGAAGAAATGTAAATAATTGTTTCTGGGATCCGCATGGAAAGATTTCAAGTGGCTGGCTTGGGATTTTCATTAGTGAATAATGATGAGCATCATTTATTTCGTCGTTAATTGAGTTATTGGATTTGGTTACCACCAAATATCCTGTAATCTTCGCCATTGAATTCAGAGATGAATTAATAAACAATTAATGTTCTAGTGCATAGTGCAGCATCTGAATTCAGAATTTAAAATATCTCAACTACAAAGAAAAAATATATTTTCAGTTGTAAGAAAATGTGTTCATTTTTTGGGATCCAAACTTCAGAAAATTAACCAAAAAGATTTTGACTAAATATACATGTAATATTAATTTCATTATGCTCGTCAAGCCGTCAAGGTAAGTAAAATATATATTCTGAAAATATATTATCCCTACTTTGGTCATATATAAGATACTTTAACTAAGTATGTTATTATTAATTGTCTTAATGCGCTCACAAATGTAGACAAGCATGGGACATAAAATTAATCAAAGAAGTTTATGACTCATATTCTATATGCATGAACATGCAACATGAACTCTAGTTGTATGAGTTAATAAAGACATGCATAAATATGTTTTAATTAGCACATTGTTAACACTATTATTTCTCGCTTATAGGTACTCACTATTCGAAATGTACAATCCAAACAACATTTTTACTAATCCAAATAGCATCATTTTCAAACTAATTTAAAAATCACTATTTTTTCTCTATTCTCATCTACTATTCTCAAATTTTACTATTTTAGTTATTCTAGCTCCCATACAAACATTGATAAGACAATTTTCAATATGTATCTTTTACGAAATCAAAGGTGGATAAAATTTTACAACTGTCATTTATCGGAAATTGCAAATGCTTTACCAATCTGCACTATGCATAGTAACATAGGTTCATAGCCTCACTCATTGTATATATATATTAGATAATTTCTTTTGCATAATATTAAATTGATCTCATATAGCTCTTATAACACACTCCCTAGAATCAAAATTAAAAAAAAAAAAAAAACTCTGAAACGTAGAGGCTTCAGCAGCAGTATGCCTATATTTGGTTGTGGGTTGAAGTTGTGATGTAATAAGTTATTTATTCCAAGTTATGATGACATAAATTCTTATTTGATTGTGATCACTTAAAATTAAATCATGGATTAAATTATTTTTGTTTGGTTATGACACAAGTTATTCTTGTTTAATTAGATTTTTTATAAGTTAAAATAGGGACTACCAACAGTGAAGTGGGTAAATTGTTGAAATGCAAAAAACTAGAGGCCGAATAAGTACTTCAGAATCTAAAAGGCACTACAGATAAGTTGTTCACGTACTAATACAAATAAGTTGCAAGTTCAAAAGGGCACCACAAATATAACCAATGTACGTAGACTACATAAGTTGAAAACAACATATATATGTAGAATTAAAGAGTACAAAAGGTTTGTAGAATAAGTAAGATCTGGATCCATTAATAAAGGATCATCCAAAATGAACCAAATTTAAACACAAGTAAGATCTGGATCCAGCTTATACTGGTACGGCAGTTTCCCATGATCCATTTTAATTTTCTGAAAGTAATGGAGATCCTAAAAAAATTAAATGAGAAAATGAAAAGAGAAAACGTATTGATTATTACTGTTGGTTTTTTTATTAACATTATACACTAATCCGGCATAACAGTTGTGTAATTTGTACCAAACATTTTGCTCACAAAATAAAAGAGAATTTAAAAAATGTAGCCTGACAAGAAAGTTATGATGTAATTTTCCACTAATAATTATCATGATTCATTACATAAAGTTATGATGTAATTTTGCACCAATAATTTTGCACTAATAATTATCAACGATTGTAAGAGAGAGCAAAAATAGACCATCTGAAAATGCGAACCTTCGAGAACGGACCGCCGGTACGCAGTGTTGTGCCTTGTCACCACCATTTCCATGCATTACAAGCACTGATCTGTTGAAGAATTAAAACAGGAGAACATATTTATAATTATAATATATATATATATAAATGAGGGTTCAAATGCACCATGATTTTGTGCTCTAATATGCTCCACATTTTTCATCTCCGTTTTTAAAGTCTGAACAGTTGATCCGAACCGCTCAACATAATTTTCATAATAAAATATGCTTGGAGATCAAATTTTATATTTTTTAGAATTTTATTACTATTTTTTACATATGTACAAAATCATTGTTTTAAGGAGATTCTGAACCATCCGAAAAAGTGATATTGTACCTATGTAAAAAAATAGTAAAAATATTCTAAAAAATATAAAATTTGGTCTCCAAGCATATTTTTATTATGAACATCATGTTGAGCGGTTCGGATCGACTGTTCGGACTTTGAAAACGGAGACAAAAAATGTGAAGCATATCAGAGCACAAAATCATGTTACATTATATATATATATATAATCGTCGATAATAATAGTACGATACTTTCTTTACAAGTAAAAGAACAATCTCATCCAAACAAAAATTGATACCAAACACCAGATGCCCCTCAATAATTTTGTATCCTCTTTAATTTATTTGGCTACAGTTTGTGTCAAAAAGTTGTTGAATTTTCCTATTGCACCCCTGGGATTTAAATATGCCCAATTATTGTAACCTATCTGTTGAGGTCACGTCACCTTTTTAACAAAAATACAAACTAATGCACACACTACAAACTGCACTTTCTGGTAACGAGATGTGGAATGAATATTGACTATATTTTCATCAATGATGCTTCAGAATTATCTGAATTTTCTCGTCCTTAATTAATTATGTGAAGTTGTGAACCGAAGCTTTCTTGGATTTATGCATTAAAGAAATATGGCAAGAATATTATTGACTAATTATCTAATTATGTCTCCCCTTGAGCTTCTAATTATGTCTCCGATCATCCATTCTCTCTCTGTTCTCTCTTCTCGTTGTTATGGATCTCCTCCCCTCTCTGTTCTCTCTCATTCACCCACCAATATTGTATAATTTTTTTTTTTCCTTTCAAGTGTTTTGCAACCTTCTGTACGTCTCTCTCTCTCTCTTTCCTCCCAGTAATAAAGCAAATTGGAAGCTTGCATTTTAGGGCTCAAAAATTGAATAGAAAGAATCACATAAAATAATAAAAATAAAGTACAACGGGCATCAACTTGGTCAGTGTGATAAAGCTAAAAAAAGAAATTGATTATTAAGTTTGAACAACCACAGTAAAAAGTACTGACAAGTACAGAAGAAGAAGAAAGCCCCTCTTTTTGGTGCTTCCAGCTTTTGTGAGTTGTGACTTGTTCATTTTGATGTAATATATAGTCCTCGCGCATTTTACTATTTTAACTTGATTGAAACTTGAAACTTGAAAGTAAGGTGAATGAATAATTATTTAAACTTTTTAGTCTTTTCATAAGCAATGACGTGGGAATAAAATAGAATATTCGCGCATTCAAGTTTGATACGGTCCAACCCTAACATTTATAAGTTATTTAATGTGACTGGGTCAGAATTATGATATAGGTGCACCGCACGATAAACACGTCAATGTCATGGTGGATTAGACATACATATATGCCACTTTCATAATCATATTTCTTAATGAGATGCTTAATTAATTAGTTATATTATATGCAATTTCATTTAAATAAATAACACGTGATCATAAAGTTTGAAGTATCTCTAACAAAAATACCGGACAAGTATCCTCTCCAGTACTGTTAAAAAATTCCCTTCACTTTACAGTTTGAATTAACTCTCAGCTGCTTTGAGATTCGAACTAACGCAGGGCAGTATTATTGGGCTTTGAGATTCGTGCCAAGTTAAAACGAACAGTCCACATCCCGTAATTATAAAAGATTCCCTATTACGGTACCAGGGAGGATCTGAATTCAAGAATACCTCAATTATATATATAAATCACACAACTCAATATACCATGACATGGAAGATGGTGCGTGGCGAGGGTTCTGTGGTCTTGCATATCATTTCTTTATTATATTTTCTACTGAACTTAAAAATAAATAAAGATAAGCCGTCTTTTTATCAAAAAATAAAATAGTCATGGCTACATATAAAAATTTTGTATCAACAATGATGAAATATACATATACATATGTACGTCACTAAGCTGTCAGTATAGACTACAAATATTTCGTTTCGGTTTTCAACTTTTAGTGTAGAGGTGGATATATACACGCAACCTTAGAACTATATTATTTTTGGAAAATCTTAAAAATAATAATGTTTATTTGAAATACCATGCAACATGCATACTTTAGCCTCCTCCAGATTGAGATATTTAAAAATTTACCTTCTAGTAAATGTTGTTGTTTTATTTATTTCCCATTTTCAGTATTAGTTACAAATAAATAGCGAATGAAAAATGCAATAATTAAGTTTATTTTGAATATATATGTTCATAAATCCAACTTAATTGTCTTGTGAAGATCTGAATTTTCAAACAGTTGATGCAATGGACATCTCCATTTTCTTATATTTGGAGATGATAAAACAACAAAGTACATGCATGTTATGCTGCGTGTTGAAGTACAGAGATCATTAGATCACTCCTTGTGTTGTGGTGCAGGCTGCAACAGTTGAGTAGAGACTTGCGACAAAAATATCAGTGATTTAATAAAGCAAATTTACATTAATGACATTATTATATGTCATATTATTTTCAATGAAATAACTTGTATATAAAAATGAAGATTTCTTTTTTCTAAAAACCATCACCAAACAATTAAAAAATCTGAAACCAATTTGATTACAAAGTTTTTTTTATGAAAACCATCACCACCAAAGGTGAAGCTCGGTTTGAAATTTTAAAAGATGAAGTTCGGTATGAAATTTTTTATTTAAAAGATATCACCAAAGATGAACTTTCGGTATGAACTTAATTTGAATGACCTAACCTTCTCATTCATTCGATACCACAGAAAATCACAAAATGTTGATGAAAAACAAAATTTAAACCGAACTTCAAGTTCGATTTCAACCCAAAAAAAAATTTAAACTGAAACTTGAAGTTCGGTTTCAACCTAAAAAATAAAATAAAAATAAAACGGAACTTCAAGTTCGCGCGGTATGAGAAAGAATAAACCGAAATTGAACTTTCGTATAACCTTTTGACTTTTTTCTAAATTAGAACGGATCGGCTTGTGCAACCACTGTACAACACTTAATACCGAACTTCATATTCGGTTTCAAAATGCTCAAAGATGAAATTTTCGGTGGTGATTATTTTCTAAAAAAAATTGTAATGAAGTAATTGGTTTCCGAATTTTAATTGTTTGATGATGGTCTTTTAAAAAAAAAATAAGAAATGAAGAACTTCTTTATGCATCCAAATCTATAAGTTTGAACAGGCACAGAAAAAGCACTAACAAGTGCTTTTGGAAAACATAAATAATCCCTTTTTATTATTTTTATTAGGATCCTTGTCTTCTTTCCTGTAAAAATTAATGTTTCTTTTTAATTATCCTGAAAGAACAAATAATTGAAATAGTAGATCACACCGGCACACTCACATGCACTGGCGAAAGCAGCATGGTACAGAGGTTGGCTAATATCAAAACGTTTTTTCCGGAGCTGTGGTGTAATAAATTGGTTTTTCAATTTTCAAAGTTCAAACGGTCGATTCAAACCATTAGATGGGATCTCTATATTAAAATGTACTTGGAGACCAAATTTTACATTTTTGAAATTTTTTACACTTTATTAAGTCAGTTTTAAAATTGGTTAATTTTAATAAATAGTGAAATTTTTTTGGACCATTGAAAACAATGATTTTAATACTGACTTAATAAACAGTAATATTTTTTAAAAAAAATGTAAAATTTGGTCATCAAGTACATCTTAATATAGATTGAATATTGAACAGTTTGGATTGACTGTTTGGACTTTAAAAATGTAAAAACCGAAGCGTTGTTTGTTCCACGGTCCAGGAACAAAAGCAGGGGCGGACCCAGTGTATTCCAGGGGGTAAGCTGCCCTCCTGGATTTTGAGTTTTAGTGGAAATTTATCGGTTCCGACCAACTTTTCCCCTCCTTGGATTTTTTTTTGCCCCCCTCTGAATGTTTAGTTTGTAATTCGAATTAAATTTAGGGTTACAATTGAAATAAATCTGTTGAATTTTGATTGGTAATTAGAATGATAAGTCAGAGCATCAGAAATTACAAGTCAAAGTATTAGAAAGTATAAGTTAAAGCATTGTTTTTTTTCGAGTACCCAATTGGATAATGGATTTAAACCCGATTATGTATTTAAACATGATTCGATATTTTTTTACCCCTCTTGACGAAAATCCTGGATCCGCCCCTGAACAAAAGTTTTGATATTAGCCACTCACTCTGTGTGTGTTTGTGTGTGTGTGTGTGTGTGTGTAGGAGTTGGCTACGGTGTTATGCATAGCATAGAGGGCCTCCGTGCTACGGCTCAATATTTGAGTTTTTAAAATTCTTACGGTCGATCTGAACCGTTTAACATGATCTCTATATGAATATGTACTTGCAAACCATATGAATATGAACATGATCTCCATAGCATATTAGGATCGTGAGGAGTAAGCGAAGTGAGGATTAATTGTTTGAATGGACTCATGGTTCATTGAACCATTTAATTAGTAAATTACAGATAAGCCCTTGATTGATTTAATCTCATCTTTCAAACGGAAGGACACATAAGTAATTTAATGTTAGAAGTGTACATGAGCCATTAAAAGGCCTCCCACGCTCACTCTCTTCTCATTCTTAGTCTCGCTCCCTCTCTCCTCTTCTCTTCCCTGGCCGAACCAGAACCCACCTTTGAGCCGCCACCACCTAGGCTGGCATCCCCCTCCTCCCCTCGGAGCTGCCGGCTTCCTTGCTGACCCGTGCTCTATCCCCTTCCTCTCCTCTTCCTTCTCCACCCTTTTGGCCTCTTGGCCAGCTCATGTGTTGAGCTTTGTACCCTTGTTTCACATCAATAGCTTGCTGAGACCTGAGGTGCACGCACGTGTTTGTTGATTTGCTCGAGTGAAGACAAGGATTTGATATAATATTCGAAACTTGCTCTTCTTCTCGTAGCAACTCTTGGTGAACTATTTGGAACTCTCGTGCGACAAGAAATTGGATATAAGAAGGCACAAGGGTGACATTGGTGCGGGCAAACCTCTCACCTCCACACGTGGTGGTATGACTCTATATTTGGTTCTTTTAGTCTAAAGTATGTAGATCTTGTGTTTTGAGTAGGTTGAAATAATTTTTGAAATACGTGACTTGCTTGTTGTCTGCAATCTCATTAGTGGTATCAAAGCCATGTTATACTTTAGATTTAATTGGCAAATATGTTGATTTTTAATTGCATGTGTGATTGTGGTTAAGCTTCCCGCATGGCTGATGCGTGGTCTTTTGTTTTAAATAGTTTAGTATGCTTGTTGCATGGCTGATGCAACTTAGATGTCTTTGATTTTCTGTGTGTGACACATGTGCTATTTTGCATTCATTTATGATGAATGTGGAGATGCATGATTCAGTTTGGATGAAGGGCTTGAGTCTAATTAAGTTGATAGATTCGAGTTGTTATTCTAAAGCCTTTTTTAGCATTTTTTCTTTTATTTGTGTTTTGATCAATTTGAGCATGCAATATGAGGGAAGGCTATGTTAATATCCAATAATCCATTATATGGATTCAATAGATCCTCATTTCGCTCAAGATCACTATTTTTTGTGTAAAAGGTTTTGTTTGCATAAATTAGGGTTTTAAATGTAAAAGGGCTAAAAGGATTGGAAGTGAAAGGAGATAATCAATGTAAACCTAATAAGTGATGAATAGGCCATTTATAATGGTAAACACATTTTAAAGGATCATCTTGGATCACTTTGGTTTTAGATTATCATCCAAGTAAATGAGAGCAAGTCTTTTTTCAAATTAATTCTTTCCATGGGTTAAATTTGAAAAAGGGTATTGAGAAGTCTTTTAACTTGGGTTAATTGATAATTCCAATTTGAATGGCAAGTGAAGGGTTTGATATGATTATAGAAGGGTCTTTGGTCATATTAAACAAAATAGGAGCCGAGGATTATATAGATATAGTACTATTTTTGGAGTTGTACAATTTTCATATTTTTCTAAAAAAAATAAGATTTAACGAAAAAGTCTTCAGAAGTCAGTGAAAGTCATGTGATTTAGATAACACATACTTTTTAGTTTAGTATCATCAATACTTTAAATTAGTAAGAAGACATGTGATCTAGATAACACATATCTCAAAGTCAGTGAAAGTCTTCTGAATTTCAATTCTTTTTTTATTTACCGTACTATCTAAAGTATTGATACCCAACGAGCTCATATGTTTACTAATGCTATCTTTTAATTAATTTTGCAGGTCTAACAAAAAAGTATTGAATTCAACAAGTTTGTGATCAAGATGATGTAAGATTACAATATACTTATATGAATTTTGTTGTATGTCTAATAAAAAAATATAATTTGTATTTTTTTTTCTTACTAAATTAGGATGCTTGAGCAAGATAAATTTGCTCACTTTTGCAAAAATTCGGTAATGACAAACTTTCTATATTTTTATTTAATATTAACTTGTATTATGTTACCAATTTCCAAAGTTATTAAAAAAGAAGCTAACAACTCTGCTCTCTTATTTCCATTGATTTGCAGGAAAACAATGAATTTCCTGGTTGTACAAAATATTGGATTACTGGACCTAGCTATGTCTCTGATAAATATATGCCTTCACGTACAACCAAGTTTTTGGAAGGAAAGTATAGATATGGAGAAGTATCTAATCATCATGAATTTAAGTGTTTAATAATTAAAGGATATGATATGGAGAAGTATCTAATGGCGAGTAACATTCGACATGAAAATATTCTTGCATTAATTAGTTTTGATGTGTCAAATTGTAATGTTCTGGTTGAACACATGGAAGATTTTGGAACATTTAAATCATATAGAAAGGCGAAGGAGTTCTATAAATTGGACGAATTTGGCGAATTAGATGAAAAATTTAAAGAAATTTTAAGGTTATACCTCTTTTCCATAATACTACAATTACATATATCTTACTTCAATTTTTTTTTTGTTTAGCTTGGTTGGAGATATTCTACAACAATTATATCTTCTTCCGTAATTCAGTCATCACATGTATAATTTTTTTTGTACTATGCTCTACTTGTTATATTATAGGTTGTTGCTGACTACACTCGAGTTCTTGTATGGCAAATCTTTAGCTCATGGTGATCTGGTTGAAAACAATATTTTCATATCAGAAGAAGGTGGAAAGATAAATCTGAAGCTTTTTGAAATTGGTGGTAATAATAAAATTATTTGGTTATACTTACTAATTTATATACTTTTTTTTAAAATATACTACCCTGGGCTACTCACAATTAAAGATTGTTTATTTTTTTAGGTGACATGAAAAACAATGGAGATCCAAAGAATTTGCGCTACAAGGATTTTGACTGCATCCGTAAAATAATTGAAAATGTGTTTTACCGGCAACCAAAATCTAATTCAGTGAATAGATTTTGTGATTACCTACAATGTGGCAAACTTCAGCCTGCTCATAGTGAAATTTTTGTGTAAGTTTATTAATTATAATATATACTATTTTGAACACTTTATATATGTTAATGTATGTAATTAAGTATAATTTTTTTTTGCAGAGAAGATGTACTTCATCACCCTTCTTTGACAACTCTTACGGTAGATGACATAATGGTCTATATTGAAATGGTAATAGAATCCCAGAATGTTAGAGCCGTGAATAAATCAAAAATCAAGTGGTTGGATGACTCGGAAACTGACTTGAGAGTGGCAATTGATGTCAAGGCTACGAAAAATCCATATGATAATGATTCTTGGAGTTTCATCCGGCTCATTCGAAACTCCAAAAAACATTACCGCCAGTATACTGTGAGTAGCAAGGATTAATTATTTAAAGTTCATGTAAAATTTTGACAATATTTCTAAACAATTTAATTTAACTTTTATCTTACTAATTTGTCTCTTTGGTTTAGCCGACCAAACTTGAAGCGACAGATCCATTTAATTACTTGAAGCATGTGCTACAACAGCGTCCTGAACTTATGTTCGACTTGTATGAAGCTATGGGTAAGTATCTCAGTACTCTCATATAGTGGATCTATTTACCTGTCCCATATTCAGTTGAAGTGTCAAGTTGAACATCCAAATAAATTGTCAGCTTGTTATATATATGAAACTCAGATAACTTAAATCAACAAACCATCTAATTTAGGTAATAAAGAGTCAAACATGATTTAACTAAAGTGATTTAACTAAAGTGTTTTCATGCGATTATAATTGAGTGTCAAGATATCTAGATATTGATGTAGTAGGTATATCGATGTTGACTTGCATAAAGCAATGGCTAACTATAAATGCATTTTGATGATTAATTTTGCAGGTCATTTGCCATTAATTTGATTAGTGCATTGCTGAAGAACGCTCATGGCAATTAAAAGGTCTTTGATGTGATTCGTGACTTTAAGTAAGTAAATTGATTAATGCACTACTTAATGCTTGAATACAAATTTGTGTTAGTATTTCTATGATTGTGGCCCTTATAGTTGGTGCTTGTCCAAAAACAAAACCATGATGGGTTTTTAATTTATGGTTATGTGTTAGTGATACATTTTAGTTGACTAGCTAGTTTAATTACTCTTGCAGTTAGTGGGTTGATGAATTTAGAGTACAACACGTCTGAAATTTTCAATTTGATGGACAATCTCTCAATATTACGATGTAGGTCTGTTATTATGGTTCTTTCATCGATATATTCTCAAGTTGATCACCTTAATTAGTTAATTAAGCACACCTAGTTTATATAATTGACAACCAAACATATCCTAATGCTATTCCATAAAATATATATGTGACCCAGGCTCCATATTGCCTAACCAATTAATCAACCGAAAAATAATGCAATGCTTGTGTCGACCAATAGTACTAATTATATATGTTGGTTTCATTAATGGTTAATTAATTAGGACCTCAATGAATGATTAGAGACTTTAGGTTAGGGGGATGATGTAGTCATGTCATATAGATAGATTGGCACTAAAAGATATTAGTTAAAAGTATATTTTCTCTACCGATATCCGAGAAGAGTTGTATATATGTAATGTACGTCGAGGCACTCACATATCTCATTCTTACAATGCATGGAGCTAGCGTAATTTAATTGTGAACAGACAGAGACAGTGATGGGATGATTCACAAAAAACACATCATGCATATTCATATTGTGAACAGTGATGGCTAAGTAATCTTATTTGAATAAATATTTAAGGTGCACTTTGCATGACCTTCTGTCATAAACCATCTTCGTTTTAATTTGTGCGATTAATTTTATTTTCTCTGAAAAAATATATAGTTCACAAAAATTAGACACTAAACTGCCGACATACTTTTCGCTTAATAAAAAAAACAAATGCCCAGCTAACAGTGTCATAGATACCAACTTGCTATAAAAATTGTAATTCATTCAGATATAATATATAATTTAATATGAATGAGAGATTATTTTAAATTAAATGAATTGTTCTGAAGCCGTCATATATGGCAAAAGAACAAAAAAAAAAAACATAACTAATGAACTCATCTAATTTGCAAAATTTGCTATTCAAACTCTACAATTGACATTTGCCTGCAAACTCAATAGTTTTTTTTTTTAAATCTTTGCAAATGCTACGAAGTTGTGAGCGGGACTCTAACATCGACTTTGGAGTATCCACAATCTTAGAACCTTTCTTTCTAGCCAACTATGCTACCGATCCTTCTCAATTGTCAATGGAGAGAAATTAAATTAAAGAACTCCAGCTATTGAGTTATTTTGTATCCTTAAAACGGTTTTGTCGCTACGGGGTACATAATTAAATTTTCTATCCAGTTGGTGTTTGATGCCGTTTCAAAATTGGCATTTTGTACAGTCCTATTACTCGAGTTTTAAGGAGCAATTAGACGTTCTGTGTTCTGAAATGTCAAAGCAGTGCCGTGTCCATATATTATGTTACTCAAATTTAATTTCTATTTTGTTTCCACCTCGCCCCTTGCAAAAAGCTAATAAAAAAATATAAAAAATAATGTACTTGTCTCATTTTTAATTTGAAAAGTGTAATTATTACTTTTATCTATGTAAAATGAATAAAAAAAGGAGGCTAGCTACATATGCTGACCCCATTGTGCAATGCTTAAACCATCTACGTACATACTTTTATCTTTGTTCATTTCAGATGAAAAATAAATTATATATTTCAAAACAATTAAGTATGTAAAGAACTGGCAATCAATTAATTAATTTGTATAAGATAAAGTATTATGTGTTACAGCGTGTATGAGTATAGCAGTACAACCCAAATTTTGTGTACTTTGTGTATACGAGCTTTAATTTGCTGTATATAAATTAAAACTTTAAATTATTTTGCTTTATTGACATTTAATGTAGTAGGCATGTTAAAGGTCATTTTCTTGTATTTTGTGTGTATGGAATGTACAATTAAATGGCATTTAGAGCACAATGCATTATTAAATAAAGGTCAATCACACATATGGCTAGTTACACATGGTTTAGATTATTTTCCATAGTAATAGTGTGTAAAGGACAAAGACGTGCGAGCGAATGCCAACAAAATAGTTACACATGGTTTTTTTTTTACTGTTCAATAATGCAAAATGTTTCAAAATTATACAGTAATGTTTTTTACCTCAATATTAATATGTCAAATGTAGGAATTCCATGTCACTGATTCATTATTATTATAATAATTAAAGATTTCAGTAGAGTTATTTGAGAAAATAAGCAATGGATTGTGGAACAAGTTATTCGAATTAATAATGAAACCAATTTAAAAGTTCAATGCAATATATAGTAAGGTCAGTAAGGTAAATTTGTTTTATTAATATCAGAAGGTTTACATTCACTAGCATTTTTTGTTAGATATAAAATATAGAAGACGCACTAGTGGAAAAATAAGAATTAGGATCGGTTATAGACAGATATCAGGATCGGGCCACAACCGATCCTGATCGGGGCGATTCTGATACTAAACAAATCTGGATCGGTTGTTTGACCGATCCAGATAGATACTAATCTGGCTCGGTTGTAACAAACGACCGATCCCGATAAATATAATCTAGATCGGTTTTAAAAATTACAACTGATCCAGATTAAACAGTATCAGGATCGGTTCTTTCTTAAAACCGATCCAACCTAGGGTATTTTTCTTTATTTAAATTGTTAACAATTAGGATCGGTTATTTACATCACCGATCATAATAATAATTATCTGGATCGGCTGTAACAAACCGATCCAGATTGTACGAATAATCTTTTTTTTTAAAAGTTGGTATCTGGATCGGTTCCAGAACTTCAACCGATCCTGATGTTTATTTAATCTAAAAAAAGCAATTTCGATATTATGGCCAGCCCCCATATATATAATTTGCTGGCCAACATACCAATACTAAATCACAATCACACATTCTAAATTATCACATATAATTAAATTAAATATCATACACATTATATACACATCTTAAAATATTACACAAAAGATGAACTTATCCTAAATTATTACATATAAATCATGTTCATGCTTGACATCCTAAATTGTTATACTTGTTCGACTCGCCTTTAGTTCCTTTAGTAAAACTTGCACCCACATTAGGCGAAAGTCGCTCAAGCGTTGTACGGTATGCTTAGCGGGAATATTCTGCATTTTTTAAAAGATAGCAGAGACTATAAATTTAATTTTGTATTACTTTTGAAAAATTCCATAAATGCATATATATATACATATATACCTTTAATGTTGGAAAAACATCGAGGAATTCCTTCATTATGTCTTGCATGAGCAACATGACATAATATGCACATTCCCAGGAAAATGGTTGTTGTGGACACTACATAACAAGTTTGAAAAAATTGAAACGTATGTTAATGAGCATACAAATGGCTTGAATGTATAGAATTCACAAATTTTTGCATCTAGGTCCCTGTAATCATCATATCTCAATAGAAAATATTACCTCGCAATCGTTCTGAACCTTTAAAGAAAAATTGAAATGTATGATGAGCATACAAATGGCTTATATTAGATATTCACAAATTTTTGCATGTACGTACCTATAATCATATCATCTCTCAATATAAACTATTACCTTGCATTCGGTATGAATATCTAAAGAAGTATCCAATTCTATGCGGAAAGCACTGTTGAAATATGAATACATTGAACAATCAGTACATACGAGAGATTGTTAAAATAATAAATTAATAAACAAACGTGAAATTTAGGAAGGCACTTACTCCTCAACAGCAGCAGTGATCATGAACATTCTATTGTGCTTCCTATCGGAATCGAACACGTACAATGCCCTATCTCTTGGCATAAGCACGGCCAATATCCAATGATCTCTGCATGTTAGGTTTGCAACATTTCACATTTTATAATTTCAATGAATTGAAAGAAATTTAATAAACTGAGAATCGAAATATAACACTAACATCTGATGATAAGGTATGAATATCAATCGCTTGTCCCAATTTTCTCTGAGTGCTTTCCCAATGTATTGAACGACAGCTCCTCGGTCTAGATCCATTTGGTCGGCACATGTTCTTGCAGGGTCCATGAAACCAACCTGCTCATCGGGAAATTCCTCCTTGATGAAATTGTGGCAATACCTGCAAAAAAAAAGCATACAGATAATCTGAATTTTGTGAAATTTGAATTAAAGGTACTAAATTATGCAATTATTACGAATATTAACTCACAGCATCCAGATCTGAACAACTGGCGCAGTGAGCCACTGCCGTGGTTTAAGCAAGAGGACATAATCATCGGCATAGATAGATATGGAGTCTGCTGAATGGAAAAAATCAAGTGGCGGAACGATATCTAATTGATTGCCATCAGACTCCAAAAATCGATCACGCAGCTGCTTGAATGTTCGTCCTAGCTTGTCAAACTCGATACCATCAAATGCCTTGCAGTGACTCTTCGCTTTGCCACCTCCAGGAACTTGTGGTTCCTGCAAAATTCATAATAAATTGAGATAAAATCCTGAATCAACTACGACTCTATCGTATAGATACAAATTAAGAAGTATAAGTACTTGTAATAACAATATACCTCAACATCAGAGGAACCAATAGATATCATGGACATCGGCCATGCCGTGGAACTGCCGAGAGCATCTTGCAGGGTTACCATCTCGTCATTTGGTACAGGTAAGGGGATGGCTAAAAAGTCCGCATCCTGAACAGCATCAACAGTTACCTTTGCATGGTCGGGCGGTATCGGCCTACAGTGAATTGTTCCACCTTGTCTAACTGGAGCATTAATTAGGCCTATGGCCACTACCAGAGTATTCCCATTAACAACCGCCTTGAGTTTGCATCTTAATTCTGCCTCCTGCACAAATATTGACTTCTACTCGAATAAAATGATTGCTATGAATCTAAGACGTGTTACGAAAAAAAAAAATTAAAATCTGAATATGTATGAAACAAAGGCGCGCATAGGCCTATTGATTCAAATCTAAATTTGAATTACCTCATGAAAAGCAGAAAGAGATGCCGTCGGTATGACTGACTGACAGCTGCTCAGAAAGACTGTTTGGCTATCAGTTTTTTCTGGTATGCCCATTTTATGCCGAAACAGTTCCTCCATTTTCGCCTCCATTTCTCGCTGCAGTCTCTCCTCTATTCCTCTTACTCTCTCCTCCACTCTCTCATCCACTCTCGCTTCAAATTCACGTTCGGACCTCTCAGTCCTCAAGGAAGGGCGTCTCTTCTTTGTTGGGCCGTATGTTTTTCTCATTGAAATCAAACCTCCCACTCCTCTCACCCTCCCTGAATGTTCTGGATTTGGGAGAGAACTTCCAAGAACATCGTCGTGTCGTTCGACGACCAACGAGCCTTGTTTGAAAGCCGCTTCTTGTTCGTCCTGAAATGACAACATGTTATAACATAATAAATTACTTGTTGTATTCTAATGAATGACAATATCTAAATCCTTACAATTTTCTTGATGACCGGTACGTATGTTTCTGGATAGAAGCGTTCCTTGGTCTCTACTGAGAGCTTCTGTCTAGCAAGTTTCCACGTGACGTGCCTATTCTCGACCGACAAATCGGTAACCTCTTCAGGTGTCAATGCAGTAGTATTTGACCCTTGGGAAGACGGATCACTAGATGCTTTCTCATTTGCAATCACCTGCATAGCATCTTTAAGCCTGCTCTGGAATCCCACACCGCTGTAACCTCTGGATCCCATGAAGTGTGGATACTTGTTTTGGGCCTGATTCTCCCTCCCAATCTGGCTGGCATCGTACAATTTGAACAAAGAAACAGTTGGCCTTAATTATAAGTGCACAGTTCAAATTTTAATAAGAGAGAAGGTATGTGGTCCATAAAAATAAACATACTTGGAATTTCTTCGTATTTCGATACTCGACAAATTCATCCCAGTCGTGTTGTTCAATATTGAGCTTCCCAAAATCGGGGGTCGTACCATTGCGCCACGCTTTAGTCAGACTGGTTCTGAACTTTCGGTGAATGGTAGCCATTTTCTGATAATAGTACCTCCTCACTTTATCGTCCTCCTCTATACCCCATCCTAGCTGCCAAACAAATAGAAATCGAGATTTGGAGTTAGTTAATATCAAATAAAAGCTGTTGAAATTAACACCATGTTATTTACCTTAATTGATTCCCATATTATTTTCTTGTTATTGTCTGGAACATCTCTCCAATGTTGGAACCTTATAGGAATATTCCTTCTTACTAAAACCCCAAGTTCCGTGGAAAAAGACGTTGTCTCCGCGGTAACAACAGGCCTATAAAATCTGTCGATCTCAAGCTTCTTGCCTGTCTCACTGATCTTCTCCTTAATTTGGTTTGGCCCTCTCCCTCGTTTCTTAGCCGAGGATTGCTCACTGCCACCTTCCATATCTGCTCATTTTCAAAATAAATAATAAGTAATAATTTAGGGATAAGGAAGCCAAGCTAACAATTTAAAGAATTACAACACAAACTACATAAATATCCATCTAATTAAAGAGTCATGCCAAGCTAACAATTTATTTCTCATGCTTTGAGATTCATGCCAAGTTAAAGAATTGCATGTATATACAACTATCAAGCTTTGAGATTCACGCCGTGTTTTATTAATTACAAATACCATACAAATATGAAGCATTGAGGTTCATGCCAAGCTAAATAAGGGTTGAATTGCATGTCTACATAAATATCCATCTAAAGAGTCATGCCAAGCTAACAATTTATTTCTCATGCTTTGAGATTCATGCCAAGTTAAAGAATTGCATTTATGTACAACTATCAAGCTTTGAGATTCACGCCGAGTTAAAGAATCAACAATACTATACAAAATCAGTGCAGCAATACTATACAAATCAGAGGCTTTGAGGTTCATGCCAAGTTAAAGAACAACACACACTAACTGGGAAGAAGAAGAAACAGCGGCGGCTAGGGTTAGCGGCGACTAGATAGGAGGTGCACTGGCAGCGGCCTTGAGGTGCACTGGCAGCGGTGCCTAGGCTTTGAGGTTAGCGGCGGCTAGGCTTTGAGGTGCACTAGCTAGGGTTAGCGGCGGCTAGGCTTTGAGGTGCACTGGCAGCGACCTTGGCGGCGACTAGATAGGAGGGTAGCGGGCTGGATGGAGAAGAGGAAGAGAGGGCTCCACGGCGGAAATGTCCAATCTCACTCGGCGGAAAGGGATTATGAGGAGGAGAGGGAGAAGGTTTTTCGAGAAGAAGTATTTGGAGGAGAAGGGTTTTGGAGAAGAAGGGCGGAAAAGGGATTTAAAAACAATATCTGGATCGGTTGTTAAGCTAACAACCGATCCAGAAAAAAATCTGGGTCGGCTTGTAGTACCACAACCGATCTAGATAAGAATAACCGGATGGAATAACCGGATGGAACTTTGACACCATGGAGGCATTCACATAAGCTTTTTTTCTCCTCTTTTGACAGCGTATGCATTGCGGGTTTTAGATATGTACAAAATTTCCCATTTTCTCTTTCCTTCTCTGCTGGCTGTAGATCAGGACGTATGTTCAAGAATTGCATGTCTTTTCGAGCATTGATACCGTCCTTAGTCTTACCCGGAATATTCAATAATGTTCCAATCATGCTATCACATACATTTTTAACCACATGCATCACATCGATGCAGTGTCGAACCTCTAAGTGCTGCCAGTATGGTAAATCCCAGAATATTGACTTCTTCTTCCAACTAATTTTTGGTGCCCCCTTCTTTCTCACCACCTTTTTTTTAAATTTCCCAAATTCAACTTTGATATCCTTCACTCGAGAGAAAATAGCTTTCCCAGCCAACGGATAATTTACTCTGGTATTATCTGTCTTTCCATTGAATTCTTTCTTTCTCTTTTGGTGTGCGTGGTTGGCAGGAAGAAATCTACGATGACCTATGTAAACGGTTTTAGAGGAATTGGGTAGCCAGATATCGACTGTATCGTCCAGGCAAATAGGACACGCTTTCTCTCCTTTGACACTGTAACCCGACAAATTACCATAAGCTGGAAAATCGTTAATGGTGCAGAAAAGCATGGCCCGTAGAGTGAATTTCTCCTTACTGTATGCATCAAATATCTGCACTCCGGTAAGCCATAATTTTTTTAAATCCTCGATCAATGGCGCTAGATATACATCTATGTCGTTCCCGGGCTGTTTTGGTCCTGATATGAGTAAGGACATCATGATGTATTTGCGCTTCATACATAACCAAGGCGGGAGATTATAAATGCACAATAGAACCGGCCAACTGCTATGCTTACTGCTCATGCTACTGTGCGGATTTATTCCATCTGCACTCAGCCCAAGCTTAAGATTTCTAGGGTCACATCCGAATTCGGGAAACTCTCTGTCAATATTTCTCCACTGAGGGGAATCAGCGGGGTGGCGTAATTTTCCATCTTTCTTTCGGTTATCGGCATGCCAACGCAATAATTTTGCATCTTTAGTATTTGAGAACAAACGTTTGAATCTCGGTATCACGGGGAGGTACCACAATGCTTTTACCGGAGGTCCTTTGTTCTGTTTGTAATCATCACTTTTATCGCTGGTTACCTGCTTTGGTTTGTAACGTGATGCACCACATTTTGGACACTCGTGAAGATCTTTATACTCAGTTCGATATAATATACAATCATTTGGACACGCGTGTATTCTCTGAACTTCCAAATCCACTGGGCACAGTATTTTCTTTGCCTCATAAACATTAGGTGGTATCTCGTTTCCATCCGGAAGCATTTCTTTTAAAGTTTGTAATAACTCAGTAAAACTTCTATCACTCCAACCGTTAGATGCCTTGAGGTTATACAATTTTAATACACCTTTCAATTTTGAAAATTTAGTACAACCAGGATACAGTTCCTTATTAGAATCTTCGTACAAATTCTCAAATAAACAATACTGCTTATCATTATCCAAATCATCTTCTAAATCACGCAACATTTGATCAAAATTATCACATCTATCTGCCACAATGTCAACATTTTCTTCGGTATGGTATTCTGAATGATGCTCAGTACGAGTACCTATGTCGGGTTCTAATCCCTGTAGATCATTCATTTTATTTCCACCGGTATGGTATGAATGATACTCAGTGCCAGTAACTATGTCGGTCGGCAAACTCTCACCATGCCATATCCAACACTTATATCCTTGCTTGAATCCACGACGGATTAAATGGTTCCTCACTTGGTTCGGTTTGGAAAATTTTTGACCATTGTTACAATCACGACATGGACACGACATCAGTGCACTCCCCTTATTTGCCATATCTTCCGTAGAAACTCTGATAAATTCATCGACCCCTGTCATATATTCATCTGATAGACGCGATGCTTCGTACATCCAACGGCGGTCCATCTGCAATTATAATGAAACACAATTAATTAAGAACATGGTTGGGGTACTAAATTCTGTTCACAATAGGGCTTACATGGGGCCGGTTACCATCCTATCCCACTCTTTGAATATTTTGTCTCAATAGTGACCACGTGTTAGTCATGTTTTAGTATCTAAGAAAATTTCGGCAGCATTTCCCCTCAGTTCCCCGAGTATTCGGGGAACTAATAAGGAAATACTGTCGAAACTTTCTTAGATACTAAAACACGACCAACAAGTGACCACATCCTAATTGAGACAAAATATTCAAATAGCAGTCCCAAATCGGGAACTGTTCAAAATTAATCCCTAATGGATTAATTTTGAACGGGTATCATGACCTGAAGGCATTAATCATGCGGTTGTGGCTCATAAGACAATACTCTAGCTAGCTACATACTTAACATAAATACATTTAATCTAGCTATCAATTTAAAATACATATTCATGCACATACAAATTAAACTAATTAAAGTTAGATTATACGTTGTACTTACAACTTTTTTGGGATGTCGTACTGAGTGAGATGAAGACTGCTGCACCAAATCTCTCAACAATAGCCAATCTACAAAATTTTACAATTTTTTGATCTTTATATGAAAATCCATATATATAGCACTACAATCTACTAGCTAGTATGTGTCAAAATTTACAATTTTTAACAATAAGGAGCTATATGTAATTAATGTCAATTATATCTCTACAAAAAAGAGAAAGAAAATACATATGACATAAAAACAACAAAATGTACCTAATTTTAACATTTATGCGATTTTTGATATATTTATAAGCCATTTAGTTGTGTTTATGACAAAATAAGCACCATATGTTCATTTAAGTTTTTTGATCCATATAAGCACCATATATGCAAAACTAATTAGTTTAGGGTTTAGGGGTTTAGGGTTTAGGGTTTAGGGTTTAGGGTTTCGGGATTCGGGATTTAGGGTTTAGGCCTTAGAGTTTATATTTTGAACCGAATTAAAAGCGATCTATATATCTATGTTCATTTAATGAACCTGAGAAAAGAAGCGTCAGATAGCTGTATTAATGCACTGCGAGATAGGAGCTGCGTTCATTAATGGAGGAGAGGCTCGCTTGGGGAAGAAGGATTGACAAATTAAAGTTCTGTCGAGAGTTTGACTGATTAACCTTTATAATCACTATCAGGATCGGTTGTTGTAGAAAACTGATCCTAATTACATTTAATAGGATCGTTTTTTATTAACAACCGATCCTAATACTATCAGGATCGGTTACTTATTGAAGAACTGATCCTAATTTTTATTATTAGGATCGGTTGTGTATAAAACCGATCCTGATAGTATCAAGATCGGTTACTTATTAAATAACCGATCCTAATATTATTTACATATTGAAAAGAATCTTGATATTTTTTTTAAGAAACTAGAAAGATTTTTTTTTTAATTCCATAGAATAAATTCTGCAGTTGTTTAAAATGTGTCACAGTACATCTGCTATGAACAGGTATACGCCCAGGTTGGATGCAACTTCACTGGCTCAGCACTTGAATACTCTACGCATGTCCCTAGCTATTCAAAACATTATTAATTCTATAGATTTAATCAAGAGTTTTGAAGGCTCAATATTGTGAGAGAAGACTAAAACTCTCTCGTTTCTAATTAATAACTTCATAATTTCATCGAGGAAAGACTTTAAATATTCCTTCTTTTCAGAGTAAAACCAAGGAAGAAAGAACTTTGAATCCTCCATCTTAGAGTAAAATCAAGGGAGGAAAGACTTTGAATCCTCCATCTTAGAGCAAAATCAAGGGAGGAAAAACTTTGAATCCTATATCTCCTCAAAACGAAACTGGCGAAGAAAATGAGATAGTCACAATTCAAACCGACTTTCTGGAGTGCTCAATTCGATTCAATCTAATGCCACTGAAATATCGGCCAATTTAGCATTTCATGTGTATATATAACTCATATTTGTATTCTATGGAATTAAAAAAAATTTAATCTTTCTATGGAAATAAAAATATCTTACCTAGATTATGTATTAGGATCGGTTCTAACTAAGAACTGATCAACTGATCCAAATATTGAACAATCAGGAGCAGTTGTTTATTATAACCGATCCTGATACTATCAGGATCGGTTCCAGTGTAACAACCGATCCTAATATATGATAAATCAGGATCGGTTATTATATTAGAACCGATCCAGATAGTTTCTGGATCGGTTTGTCACTCTAGAACCGATCCTATAAGTTTGTAAATCCGATTGCATTAGCTTTTAAGATCGGGTTCATTGTTGAAACCGATCCAGATAGGTATTAGTATCTGTTGTTTGTTGTAGCCGATCCAGATAGGCCGATCCTGATTCCTGTTTTTCCACTAGTGACGGGGCTTACTAACAATTGCCAGGTTGTTCTTATTTATCTTCTCGTCTGATATCAGTCTAGCATTTTTGTTAGATAAAAAAACTTTTTTAGAGACTGAAAAATACTAGTTATTTGAGTTTTGAAAATTTTATATATATATATAGGGTCCGGCTAATTTGTTGCTGGCAGCATTTCGGCCTGCTGCTGCTGACAGTAAATCTGTCATACGGATGTTCAAACAACCGATCCGAACCGTTCAACATGTTCTAAATATCGAAATCTGCTTGGATACCAAATTTTACATTTTTTGGAATTTTTTAGCTATTTATTAGGCCACTTTGAAATTTTCTGATCCGGGTGAACAGTGCACCAAAATTCTGGACCATGTGATCTGGAATTTTCAAAGTGGCTTAATAAATAGTAAACAAATTCCAAAAAATGTAAAATTTGGTCTCCAAGTAGATTTTAATATTTGGAACACGTTGAACGGTTCGGATTTGTTGTTTGAACACCAGAAATGACCGAAATGCCCCCGGCAGCACCTGGCCAGAATGCTGCCGGCAGCAATTTAGCCATACTCTATATATATATATATATATATATATAGAGTAAGGCTACGGTGCTTTGCAAAGTAAACCCACCCCTTTACTTCGGGCCACTTTTTGGATTTTGAAAATCCAAACAACCGATCCGAACCGCTCAACATGTTCTAAATATTGAAATGTGCTCGGAGACCAAATTTTACATTTTTTGGAATTTTTTTACTATTTATTAAGCCACTTTGAATGTTTCTGATCCGGTGGTCCAGAAAATTTTACGGTTTTTTACTGTTCACCGTTGGATCAACGATTTTCAAAGTGGCTTAATAAATAGTAAAAAAATTTCAAAAAATGTAAAATTTGGTCTCCAAGCACATTTCAATATTTAGAACATGTTGAACGGTTCGGATTGGTTGTTTGGATTTTCAAAATCCAAAAAGTGACCCGAAGTAAAGGAGTGGGTTTACTTTGCAAAGCACCGTAGCCTTACTCATATATATATATATATATATGAGAAGGGATCTAGTTACCACAACCATTTTTCTACATTTTCAAATTCCAAATCGTTGATCCAAACCGTTCAACATGATCTCCACAATGAAATGTGCTTTCAGATCAAATTTTACATTTTTTTTGAATTTTTTTACTATTTATTAAGATGGGTACAAAATTCAATGGTCTGAATTTGACTAGTTTTTGTAAAATACTTTATAAATAGTAAAAAAAGTTCAAAAAAATGTAAAATTTGATCTGGAAGCACATTTTATTGTGGAGATTATGTTGAACGGTTTGGATCAACGATTTGAAACTTAAAAATGTATAAAAGTGATGTGGTAACTTTGTTGTATCTCAAAATCGTGGTAACCGGTAACTAGTATATATATATATATATATATATATATATAAAGAGAGAGAGAGTGATGCTACGGTGCTTTGGGAAGTAAAGAGAGTGTTTTACTTCCCTCTCATATCTCCATTTTCAAAGTTCAAATAGTCGATCCGAACTTCTCAACATAATCTTCCTATTGATATGTGCTTGGGAATCAAATTTTGCATTTTTTGGAAATTTTTTACTATTTGTTTACAATTTTTGAAAATCACAGCTTTTCATTAAATAAAAAAAAAAAATCAAAAAACACTGATTTTCAAAAATTAAAAAAAATAGTAAAAAATTTCCAAAACATGTAAAATTTTGTAAACAAGCACATATTAATATAAAGATCATGTTGAGAAATTCAGATCGATTATTTGAACTTTAAAAATGAAGATATGAGAGGAAAGTAAAACACCATCTTTACTTCCCAAAACTCCGTAGCATCACTCTATATATATATATATATATATATATATATATATATATATATATATATATATATATTAAGAGACCAACTAAACTTCATCCATTGAGTTAAATTTAAGTTTTTCAAAGTAAACATGTGTTTATTGCTTTTGCTTTATTTTTTGTTACCTCCGTACGATTTAATTAGCTGATTATAGTGAAGGATTTATTTGGTCTTTACTCGATCTGTTTGTGGATATTTTTTTGAAATATTTTTAATTTTTTTTGAAATATTGTTTGTGGATATATATATAATGGATCGGAGATACTAATGAAATTATTTAGTAACTTTGGTCGAGAATTTTAGAACAACAGAACTAGTGTTTAATAAAAAAACAAAATAGTTTTAAAACTAATATTTTTCAAGAGCTATTTGCATAACTTTTTACTACAAAAAAATTATTAGATAAAAAATGAGACCAACTAACACTGTGAATGTTCCTTTGCTACGTACGTACGTAGGTGTAATATCAAATTTTATAATTGTTTAGATCTATATCCTTTGCCACGAAGAAATGTAAATAATTGTTTCTGGGATCCGCATGGAAAGATTTCAAGTGGCTGGCTTGGGATTTTCATTAGTGAATAATGATGAGCATCATTTATTTCGTCGTTAATTGAGTTATTGGATTTGGTTACCACCAAATATCCTGTAATCTTCGCCATTGAATTCAGAGATGAATTAATAAACAATTAATGTTCTAGTGCATAGTGCAGCATCTGAATTCAGAATTTAAAATATCTCAACTACAAAGAAAAAATATATTTTCAGTTGTAAGAAAATGTGTTCATTTTTTGGGGATCCAAACTTCAGAAAATTAACCAAAAAGATTTTGACTAAATATACATGTAATATTAATTTCATTATGCTCGTCAAGCCGTCAAGCTAAGTAAAATATATATTCTGAAAATATATTATCCCTACTTTGGTCATATATAAGATACTTTAACTAAGTATGTTATTATTAATTGTCTTAATGCGCTCACAAATGTAGACAAGCATGGGACATAAAATTAATCAAAGAAGTTTATGACTCATATTCTATATGCATGAACATGCAACATGAACTCTAGTTGTATGAGTTAATAAAGACATGCATAAATATGTCGTACGTTGGTCGATCAGAACTGTTTTAAAAAGGAGGATGCGAGAGAGAGAGGAGAAGGAGAAGGGAAATTGGGGCCACATGAGTATTTTGTTAATAAGTTTAGAATAGAGATATTTTGTTCTATGCATGTTTTGAAAAAAAAAAAAAAAGTAGGACATGATGTACAATTTTCCCTAAAATTGATTAAAGAAACAAGAATTCATGAATCATTGATTTAAGAATCAGCCGTAATTAAGTGCACTCATGACGGTAATAATGAGATGCAATTCATTGACATTGAATATAGGAAATGACTTAAATGGAGATTTGAATCACTTTGATAATTTTAATAATAATAATAAAAAATTGTGAAATCCTACATACAAAATAATACGTTATATACATTATACACAATAAAATTTAATGCAAGTTTCATCGTCGATGAACGACATTAAATTTATAAGAATTTATTTTGAAGATATTTAATTAAACATTAAATGATATTGAAAGTATATGAAAATTAATACACAACCAATCTATATATAAACAACATATTTATAAAAAAAAATTTATTTTTTTATATAATTAAGAAATACTATCAGGTTGTTCAGATAAGTAGTTTTCACCTGATCCTAATCCTAATAATTTTGTGCCGTTATAGAATACACAAATTTAAAATTGGGAGAATAGATAATCCTAATAATTTTTGTACCGTTTTAGATTACACAAATTTAAAATTGGGAGAATAGATTACACAAATTTAAAATTTACACAAAGTATTATGAGTGTTGTGTTATCATACAACATGTGCTACCCGGGGACCGTTATAACCAGGTATGGTGGAGGTGCAAAAAAATAGAGACATTCATATTCATATAATATAATCAGGGACCGTTATAATACTACCCATATATATTGGATTTGGGTACCACCAAATATCTTGTAATCTTCGTCATTGAATTCAGACATAAATTAATAAACAATAATGTTTTAGTGCATAGTGCAGCACATGAATTCAGAATTTCAAATATCTCAACAACAAAGAAAGAAAATATTTCAGTTTGTAAGAAAATGTTTTGATATTTTGGGATCCAAACTTCAGAAAAAAAAAAAAGATTTATTACTCTGTCAAACATACGTACACTTTATTTGCTTTTTAAGAAAGGACCAACTCATTTAATGTTCCGTGCCTCTATCCCTATATAAAATCCGGTGCGGATACCAACAAGTCTACTGCATCAAATCTCTAAGAACTTTATACATTTATATTGCTATTGACATTAAATGACTCTGATTTGAAAAAGACGCAGAAGCAGAGAAGCTGACGACGAGCATGAGGCGAAAATGAAGGCGACTCCTTTCTTCTCCGATAACACGTAAACCGCAGCACTTACTGCATGCCCACGCCAACTCTCCCATCAATCAACCTGCCTGCTGCAACTACACCTCTTTCAAGTTTTCCAAATACCTCCACAGTACCCTACAACTTATTCTAAATCCTACGATAGCCAAATTTATTACTAGCTTTATTACCCATTATTAAATACTACCAACCAAATATTCTCATTCTCTCCGTACCTCCTTTCAACCAACAGTAATTTACTGAACCAAATATTCTCATTCTCTCCATACTTGTTTGTTTACTTTATCAAACATTTTTAGTTTTTAACTTTCTAGTTTCTATTCATATTCCTGTAATCGTTGTAACAGCATAGCTGAACCTCTTTATTTCAGAGTAATATAGGCCTACGGGTTTCTCAAAAAAAAAAAAAAAAAAAAAAAAAAGCTTTATACTTTTATCAGCTAGTCCTAAAGGCTAAACCTCTTGCATTCCATCATAAAACATTTACCATAGAGAAAAAACTAAGATCCCCGAGGATGTGCCTGATCTTAAGATTAATTACCGTGTTGATGTCACCACTTGCAACAACCGCCGTGTCATCTGCGTATGTAAGTCCAAAACTGAATCCCTAAGCTTGTTAGAAATAGCAACAGTTGACATGTTATTAAAGGTTTCAATCACAGCTTGAAGGACATCCACTGCATGATAAAGAACGTAGGAAATAAAAGATCTCCTTGTCGGAGCCCCTTTTTTTTAAAAAGTATTCTGTGTTCTCTCCGTTTATCACCAGTCTAGAAGAAGAAGTTTGTAGAATTATTTGAATCCATTTTATCCACCTATTAGGAAATCCACGAGCCTCCACCACTTTAAACAAAAAACTGCCACTCTACCGAATTAAATGCTTTAGAAAAATCAATTTTAAAAAAAAATGCTGAGAGTGCAAAGAATTGATGTGATGGAGAATTTCCCGTGTGGCAACGAATGATGTCTATTTTTCACAAAAGCTGTATGTCTTGTTGAGGTTAGAACCTTGGTATCCAAATCATGTCTATCCAATCTAAAATTTATAAATTGGATTCACATCGAATGTTATTAGGGTACGTTTGGATAGTCAAGAATAGATGTTATTTTAAGATAGAAGCTATTTGGAATAACAATGTGCATCTGAATAATATTTTTTATTTGTTATTCGGAATATATAGTTAGAATAAATGCTATCTCTATTCCTTATAAATGTTGGAATAGCTACTATTCGGAAGAGTGAAGAGAGAGAAAAATATTTTCTTCTCAGATTTTCAACAACACAGTTCCAAAATGACAAAAGTTGACACCACTCTTGCTATCTCCACGTCAAGATAATTCGTTTGAAACCCCATTATACAACTTTCCTCTTAATTAGCACATTGTTAACACTATTATTTCTCGCTTATAGGTACTTACTATTCGAAATGTACAATCAAAACAACATTTTTACTAATCCGAATAGCATCATTTTCAAACTAATTTAAAAATCACTATTTTTTCTCTATTCTCATCTACTATTCTCAAATTTTACTATTTTAGTTATTCTAGCTCCTATGCAAACAATGATAAGACAATTTTCAATATGTATCTTTTACGAAATCAAAGGTTGATAAAATTTTACAACTGTCATTTATCGGAAATTGGAAATGCTTTACCAATCTGCACTATGCATAGTAACATAGGTTCATAGCCTCACTCATTGTATATATTAGATAATTTTTTTTGCATAATATTAAATTGATCTCATTAGCTCTTATAACACACTCTCTAGAATCAAAATTTAAACAAAAAAAAAAAAAACTCTGAAACGTAGAGGCTTCAGCAGCAGTATGCCTATATTTGGTTGTGGGTTGAAGTTATGATGTAATAAGTTATTTATTCCAAGTTATGATGACATAAATTCTTATTTGATTGTGATCACTTAAAATTAAATCATGGATTAAATTATTTTTGTTTGGTTATGACACAAGTTATTCTTGTTTAATTAGATTTTTTATAAGTTAAAATAGGGACTACCAACAGTGAAGTGGGTAAATTGTTGAAATGCAAAAAACTAGAGGCCGAATAAGTACTTCAGAATCTAAAAGGCACTACAGATAAGTTGTTCACATACTAATACAAATAAGTTGCAAGTTCAAAAGGGCACTACAAATATAACCAATGTAGACTACATAAGTTGAAAACAACATATATATGTAGAATTAAAGAGTACAAAAGGTTTGTAGAATAAAAGTAAGATCTGGATCCATTAAAGGATCATCCAAAATGAACCAAATTTAAACACAAGTAAGATCTGGATCCAGCTTATACTGGTACGGCAGTTTCCCAGAATCCATTTTTCTGAAAGTAATGGAGATCCTGAAAAAATTAAATGAGAAAATGAAAAGAGAAAAACCTATTGATTATTACTGTTGGGTTTTTTTATTAACATTATACACTAATCCGGCATAACAGTTGTGTAATATTGTACCAAACATTTTGCTCACAAAATAAAAGAGACAATTTAAAAAATGTAGCCTGACAAGAAAGTTATGATGTAATTTTGCACTAATAATTATCATGATTCATTACATAAAGTTATGATGTAATTTTACACCAATAATTTTGCACTAATAATTATCAACGATTGTAAGAGAGCAAAAATAGAGCATCTGAAAATGCGAACCTTCGAGAACGGACCGCCGGTACGCAGTGTTGTGCCTTGTCAGGACCATTTCCATTCAGCACAAGCACTGATCTGTTGAAGAATTACAACAGGAAAACATATTTACAATTATAATATATATATAATGGAGGGTTCAAATGCACTAGGATTTTGTGCTCCAATATATATGTTCCACATTTTTCATCTTCGTTTTCAAAGTCTGAACAATCGATCCAAACCGCTCAACATGATTTCATAATAAAATATGCTTGGAGATCAAATTTTATATTTTTTAGAATTTTTTTACTATTTTTTTACCTAAGTACAAAATCACTGTTTTAAGGAGATTCTGGACCATCCGAAAAAGTGATATTGTACCTATGTAAAAAGATAGTAAAAATATTCTAAAAAATATAAAATTTGGTCTCCAAGCATATTTTATTATGAAGATCATGTTGAGCGGTTCGGATTGACTGTTCGGACTTTGGAAACGGAGACAAAAATGTGGAGCATATTAAAGCACAAAATCATGTTGCATTTTATATATATAATCGTCGATAATAATAATACGATACTTTCTTTACAAACAGAAGAACAATCTCAGTCAAACAAAAATTGATACCAAACACCAGATGCCCCTCAATAATTTAATTTGTATCCTCTTTAACCTATTTGGCTACAGTTTGTGTCAAAGAGTTGTTGAATTTTCCTATTGCACTAAATTAATATTGACTAAATTTTCATCAATGATGCTTCAGAATTATCTGAATTTTCTCGACCTTAATTAATTATGTGAAGTTGTGAACCGAAGCTTTCTTGGATTTATGCATTAAAGAAATATTGCAAAAATATTGACTAATTATTTAATTATGTCTCCCCTTGAGCTTCATTATATAAATAGTTGTGCGCTTATTATAGATGGAGGGGCATTATCTGTCACGCACCATAAACCTAAATCGAACTACTGTTTAATTACAGAGGGGTGTTTTTCACTACATTATGGATAGGTTAGTCAGTTTTGAAAAAAAATGGACTTACGTACCCAGGAGGCAGTGAAATGGCAGTGGAACCGGAGAACTCGCCAGAGCCAATAACCTTCAGATTTTGACCAAAGAGAATCTTAGCATCAGAAAGGAAAGACACGGTGCAAAATGGGCGCAAAAAATCCTTGTGATCGATGTGGGGAGGAATGCAATCACCCTCATCGTATATATTTATTATGCAGCTGTCCGGCACGCATGTTTTCGGGAATATATGACAATTGACTAAACGCCGAATCATATCTTTGAGCAGAGGTGGAATGGGGTCTACTTGTACATTTCTTAATATGCCAGGTGGATTTCCATTTTTGTCCTGCCAACAAAAGAACTCAATTAAATTAACTGTTAGCAAGCAAGGTTGTTTAATTAAATGCAACGTTCAGCAAGTATATACATATTTGACTTGCTGGTACAACATTAACTAAATGACTATAAAAATGCCATAAAAATGAATTTAGCCATGAAAGTTCTTACATTTGCATAATTGTAGCAACATCCAAACTGAAGGGTGACGCGCCCTTTCCCACGCATCCATTTTTTCGGGGCCGTGTAAGTGCGCTCTGTGTCATTAGAGAATTTGAATATAAAACAAAAGTAAATCCCAAACAACCAGACTTCTTTCCCGAAAAGCATCTGTCATCTTAATTTAAAAACTTTGCATTTCAGAGGACTTTTGTTGCTCGTTGATTTATTTAAAGAATTTCTTATGTTGTTGGCCAATTAATCTTAATTGTATATGGAGATACCAACATCGGTACCAATATTAATTGGTAGGTGTCAATTCTTTGAAAGGAACTTGTCTTTGAAAATACGAAGCTTAAGCATAGAGGACAAAATATTATCAAAATTAATAAAGAAAAAAAAACAAAATTAAAAAGCAACAAAATGCATACTTTTAAGTCGATTTGCCTGCCCAAGTCTTTGCATCCCATATACGAAATCAGTGATTCTTACTTGCTCAAGAGGATCAAAAACATCAGTATACAACTCCAGTCCTTCTAAAATGTTAATCCTCTTTCCATTAACATTCTCCAAATATTCAAACACTTGATAAAATCGCTTTCTTTGTCTGTCTATCGACAATCTTCCATAATCCTCTTCAAATTTACGATAAAAAGAGAGTCTAATAATAGTGAAATAAATAATAATAACAATAATCAGAAAACGTAAAGTTCCATTTGTCTTCTTTTTTGTTCTTGGTTTTTACTTTTTTTGTTTTATAATCAAAAAAGAAAAATGAAAAACAGAAATCGTGTGTGTATGAGTATGACCTTGCAATCTTCCTGAGCTTTCTCGATTTTTATTTTTTAATATTATCCTTGACCCAGGCCTAACTACTTTTCCCCTGCCAAACCTAAAATTGGTAAAGTTCTATCTCTTAACTAAGTCATTCTCTTTATTATCAACATTTGTGAGAGAATCATGATTATGATAAATAGATGAAAAAAAAACTGAGTAATGGTGAAAAATTACTGTCAGATTCAGCCCGATGTCTGTTTCTATCTCTCCTCCTTTCTTCCAATTTCAGTTCTTCCATTCTTTCTCTCTTCTTTCTTCTTTCTTCTCTCGATTTCATTCTCCATATCTCCTCTTTTCCTTCGCCTCTCCGATCATCCATTCTCTCTCTGTTCTCTCTTCTCGTTGTTATGGATCTCCTCCCCTCTCTGTTCTCTCTTATTCACCCACCAATATTGTATATTTTTTTTTTCCTTTCAAGTGTTTTGCAACCTTCTGTACGTCTCTCTCTCTCTTTCCTCCCAGTAATAAAGCAAACTGGAAGCTTGCATTTTAGGGCTCAAAAATTGAATAGAAAGAATCACATAAAATGATAAAAATAAAGTACTATGGGCATCAACTTGGTCAGTGTGATAAAGCTGAAAAAAGAAATTGATTATTAAGTTTGAACAACCACAGTAAAAGTACTGATCAGTAAAGTTAAATGAAATAATTTTGGATTGTCAAATTTTTTGTCCGTTTCTCTCTCCAAAAAATAGTAAAAAGAATCTGAAAATTGTAAAATTTGGTTTTGAACATAATTTCATTTATGTAGATCATACCATAGATGGAAAAATCGGCCGTTCCGGAGCAAAATCAGACTGTACCGATCCGATTTCAAGCCGAGTTACGCGGTTAGTGTAGATTTCATCCAATTTCGGACGTTCCGGCCCAATTCCATTCAAACTTCGGCCGTTCTGGTCCGATTCCAGTCAAATTTCGGCAGAAACAGACCTATTCCACTGTTTTAAGTAGACCTATTCCACCGAAACAGTCCGATTCCAGTTAAATTTCGGCCGAAACGAAAATTAAACACACTCCAAAAAAAATTTCCTCTGCGTGAATCGAACCTAAGACCTCTTGTTAAGCAAACAAACCAACTACAACCACACCATACAACCTTTGTTTGTTTGAAAACATAACTCATTGATGAGGAGGGTTAAAATGCACCCTCCTTTTTGTGCTCCTAACGTGCACCCTCCCCTCATATCTCTATTTTCAAAGTTCAAATAGTCGATTCGAACCTTCTAACGTGTTCTTCATATTAAAATGTGCTTGGAGACCAAATTTTACATTTTTTGGAAATTTTTTACTATTTTTTCAGAATTTTTGATTAAACTAAACAATAATTTAAAATTCAGCAAAGTGATGATTTTCAAAAATTCTGAAAAAATAGTAAAAAATTTCCAAAAAATGTAAAATTTGGTCTCCAAGCACATTTTAATATGAAGAACACGTTGGAAGGTTCGAATCGACTATTTGAACTTTAAAAATGGAGATATGAGGGGAGGGTGCACGTTAGGAGCACAAAAAGAGGGTGCATTTTAACCCATATAAAAATTGTAATTTGTACCGCACCATACTTAATTGTAATGCTTGTATGATATTGTATTAGTGGATTATTTGATTGTAATCATTTGTCTAAAAAGAAATTGTTGACAAATTATTTTTTTATCAATTTTTTTCTATTTTTTTTAGTATAAAACAAACTTCTGGCAAAAAAGTCCAATTTTCCGATCCGATTCGGCCGATTCCGACCGATTTTTCCGATCCGGATTGGAATCGGAAGGTGCCGATCCGGATTGGGATCAGAAGGTGCCGATCCCGATTCCGATTCCGATTGTTCCTTCTATGGATCATACTTGTGTGCATTACTTGAAAGGTAATTAATCTATGGACTGGACCCTCTCCTAATAGTGGAGCTCAACATTAGAAGACAAACACAATTAATTAATTGCAGCGTGAAGTTTGCTTTTATAACACATTTGTCCAAAGGCTGGTTCTCCTCTTGATAGGCAAGTATTTATGCATGCATGTAAAAATCCTTTCTTTGATTCCTCTGTTACTCTTTTCATTTGTTTGCAATTTTGAAAACATGGGTCTCAGAGCGCAGTCAGCTTTAATTTGGAAATGAAAAGATCCCAATTAATGATATATCTTTTGTTCTTCAAATTCAATCTTGGCACTTGTAAAGAAATTATACTCCAAAATAAGATCCAAGTTATCTAACAATTTATGAATGCAAGTTTGAACTTTTCTGAACATACATTTTGTAACTACAAATAATTTGATTAATGCAAATAAAAAATATAGCACTGCATAACTTATACCGTAGTGAGATAAAAGACGTGTATAACTTGTAATATTGTAATTCACTAACTCTAATTGATCAATTATTTAGTTGATCCATCTGTTTTGATTGATAAATAAAATATATATTCAATGTAGACCAAACAGCCATACTAATACGACATAGCGTACAATTAATGAAGAGCATAAATTTACCAATTTATGAGCATCAACTTAATTTTGGAGCCATTAATAAGTTAGATAAAAGAGTAATGCATGATGTGTGTCAACTCAGATATTCCTTGAACTTTTAAAATTACAAATTTGCAATAGAAACGTATCAGGCTATGTTTGGATGCACTAAGAATAGTGCTATTTTTAGAATAGCATTGCTATTCGAATAGCTTGAGCAACCAAACGTACTACTTGCTATTCGGAACAAGAAGAATAGCCTTGTTCTCCTATTCTAACAAAAACTTGGAATAGCGATTGGAGCTTTCAATATTAATACTAATCTAATATTTAAAATAATATTATATTACATTTAACATTTAAATTAATATTATATTGTTTTATATTTAATCTAATATTTTATTTAATACTAATCTAATATTTAAAATAATATTATTACATTTAATAATTAAATTAATATTATATTGTATTATATTTAAACTAATATTATATTATATTTAATCTAATATTTTATTTAATACTAATCTAATATTTAAAATAATATTATATTACATTTAACATTTAAATTAATATTATATTGTATTATATTTAATCTAATATTATATTATATTTAATCTAATATTTTATTTAATACTAATCTAATATTTAAAATAATATTATATTATATTTAACATTTAAATTAATATTATATTGTATTATATTTAATCTAATATTATATTATATTTAATCTAATATTTTATTTAATACTAATCTAATATTTAAAATAATATTATATTACATTTAATAATTAAATTAATATTATATTGTATTATATTTAAACTAATATTATATTATATTTAATCTAATATTTTATTTAATACTAATCTAATATTTAAAATAATATTATATTACATTTAACATTTAAATTAATATTATATTGTATTATATTTAATCTAATATTATATTATATTTACTCTAATATTTTATTTAATACCAATCTAATATTTAAAATAATATTATATTATATTTAATAATTAAATTAATATTATATTGTATTATATTTAAACTAATATTATATTATATTTAATCTAATATTTTATTTAATACTAATCTTATATTTAAAATAATATTATTACATTTAATAATTAAATTAATATTATATTGTATTATATTTAAACTAATATTATATTATATTTACAATAATATTTTATTTAATACTAATCTAATATTTAAATAATATTATATTACATTTAATATCTAAACTAATATTATATTATATTTAATCTAATATTTTATTTAATACTAATCTAATATTTAAAATAATATTATATTACATTTAATCTAATATATTATTTAATGCTAATCTAATATTTAAAATAATATTATATTACATTTAATATTTAAATTAATATTATATTGTATTACATTTAATCTAATATTTTATTTAATAATTAAATTAATATTATATTACGTATTGGATAAAAATATTTTTATATTACATATTGATAAAAATATTTAATCTAACACATAAATTATTACTCTATTCATTCCCTCCAAACTCTATTCCTAATATGCAATCCAAACAATTTTTTCACTATTCCGAATAGCTTGAGTTAGCACTGTTCTTAAACAGTAGCTGTTCTTATTTACTATTCTAAACAGTAGCTATTCTAGCTATTCTAGAGTGCATCCAAACGTACCCTCAATGTCTGAATTTGTCACGTGCAATTCTGAATTCATGCATGTATATACGGTAGGTACGGTACCATTGTTTTTGTTTTTTTCCAAAGAAATCATGACATTAATTACCAATTCTTTTGAAATTTTCTGAGTTTTCTTTACAAATATGTACTAAATATGTAGCAAAAGAAGAAACTGTCTCCTCAATATGCATGGATATTTTATGAGTTCTTCATGATCAAATGGTCAGGAGAAGTGAGCAATTAATCTTTAGTTTTACATCTTGCAACTTTCACCGAAATGTTTTACTACATTAGCAAATGCCACCCAGGATTTCTTTTGTCGTTACCCAATTAGTTAAGCGTGAATTGAAGACGCACAATTGTATGTTACTTCTATTCAATTAATGTAGCATTTATGTTAAACATAAACACTTATAAAGTACAACGTACGCTTTCTTTCATTAATTAATTTAGCGGATGCCAGCCCAACAGCCCTAACAGATAAAAGAGAATAACATAGGAAGTTTCTGCATTTTCTCGGATTGCAAAGTCCTGGTGCAGGCAATCATAGAGGACAATACTGTTGATCTCCCATCTTGGAGAGCAGCAGAGACAGTAGGAAACTGCATACGATTCTATTAGAGGAACCAACATAGATTAACCATTCAACACGTGGCAAGAGAAGTCGTGCAAACACCACACCGCATGGCCAACTGGGCAAGACAAACTGGGAGGACTGGAAGGGGAACAACAATACAATGCTATCTCGCACACTTGGAATTAGAGCAAAGACTAGATCCAAGGTATTTTAGCATTAGTGAAAGGGACATGTAGTTTCTGTAATAGGCCGGTTTTACTTTGGTAGGTTTTTTTTTCCTCTTTTTTAGTTTTAGCAGTTGTTTTTAGTTTCTCCTAAGTGCGATCTAAAGCACAATGTAATGTAGGAAATTAAAACTTCGGATTAATGCATGCCTACATGCTTTTTTCAAAAAAAAAAAAAGAAAAAAAAAAGAGAGAATTTCACGTATACCCCTCAAAAACTTGAAATTACGTAATTCCTCCCTAAACTTCATAATATCATATTTACCTTTTAAACTTCAAAAACTCACAAATTTACCCATTTGATCTCCTTTTCCATTAAAACTCATTTTAAATTTAGAAAATGTCAGTTATGTCCTTCCCCTTCTCCTTCTCTTTTGTCTTCCCCTGCTGTGTTTAAGAAAAATATTTGTGCCGTGTCTTTTTTCCTTCCCTTCGCTAATTACTTGTATATGTATTGTGTTGGAGATAAAGTTTCTGGGCCACTCAGCAATTATATAGATTCAATGTGCTTAAATCCCTCACAGTACTTGTTCTTTGATTTTGTTCACAGTACAAAGCCGTTGTGGAAGATGTCATGAAAGTTGTGCTTGCTTTGTTAATAAACTAGTGATGCCTTGAGAATAACATTTCCAATTTCATGATAGCTCAGTAAATCTTACATCTTAATGCTCTCCAAAAATATTTTTATTCTTCTTTATAAATTGGAAATTTAAACTAACTAAAAGTGTATATTTTTATTTTTATTTATATATAATGGCAAATGAAAATTTGGCATAAAATTATTTACTATAGTTTTTTTGTCTAATGGGTTAGCGAGGAGAGTGCAATCAAATGATATGATTATTTTTTAATCTACAGGTTTAATTATAAGAAATTAAACAAAAAAATTACTGTCTATAAGTTTGTAATCTCAGTTTAGAAAAAATGTTATGTTTAGATTTATGTAATGGGCATCAAGATCGTTGAGCGTCATGAACTTGTAAACGCAAGTGGTAGAAATCTACGTGATCAAGAAATTGAGGACTGATTTTAAGCTCCTTTCAAAGCATCGATAATCGATCGTACCTTAAATAAGTCATTAATTGAGGTGAACAAGAAAAAAGAAGCATTCCAGATCGTAGCTTGAAAAAAGGATGATGCATTATATTAACTATACTACATTTCTGTATCATTTTTTTAAAATTTCTTTAATATTAACATAATAATAATGAAGTTAATATTAAAGAGGAACTGTGAGCTGAGTTGAATTAATAATATAGTTAACTATACTATATTTCTGTATCATTTCCATAGTGCATCCGAAATTTTTATTTATAGCACAGCTTCAAAAAAAATAAATAAAAAATCCACCATTTTTGGAAATTTCGAAATGTACCATAGCCGCACCGGTGTTGTGCGGACTCATTTAATAGAGACCGCACAATGTCGGTGCGGACCCTAAAATGGGTCCGCACAATGCCAGAGCGGACCTAGGACGGCACAATGCCGGAGCGGACCCCTGGGAAGCTATATAAGGGGTCCGCTGGTTTCATATTTTGAATCAATTCAAAAAAGTTTCAATCCCTTCGACCTCGGGTAAGTTTTCTTCTTCTTTTCTTGTTTTATTTTTTTAGTTTAAAGTAGTAATTAGATTTAGAGTTTAGGTTTAGGTTTAGGATTTAGGTTTAGAATTTAGATTCAGGGTTTAGAATTAGAAATTAATTTAGGTTTTAGAATTAAAGTATGACCAAAATTTAAATAGAATTGTATCAAATATTAATTGTTTGACATCTAAAATTAAGCTAGACTTGTACCAAAAATTAAATAGGTTTATTTAACCAAAATTAGTTGTTTTAGCATCAAAATTTATGGACTTGTACCAAAAATTAAATAAGTTTATTTTACCAAAATTAATTGTTTGAGTTAAATTAGACTTGTACCAAAATTTAATTAGATTTATTTTACCAAAATTAATTGTTTGAGCACCGACATTAAACTTGACTTGTACCAAAATTTAATTAGGTTTATTATACCAAAATTCTCATATTTGACCAAAAATTATCAAATACAGCATAGCATCTAGTAGATATATACCGTTTTTCAGTAGAGGTGTACCATCTTCCAGTAGAGGTACACAGCATGGCCCTACAGCCACTCCGTACGAGATGTCCCAGTACATGGAGAGTGCGTTGGCAGATGTTCTGGGTATTCTGAGTCGCACTGACAGGGTCAGCGACTTCTTGTGGTACCCAAATGCGGAGCACCGGATTCTAGAGGCTGCTACCTTGAGCTTCTGCGCGACTTGTCCACTACAAGCAGGTTCAACTGGGGTGGTGCCACGCTGGCATGCTTATATAGGTAAGAAACTTATTCTTATAATATTTTAATTTTTTTAAATATTATATATCTCAGTATAAGTAACACTGACTTTGTACATTGAATGGGTCTTAACAATGCTTGTATGAAGAAGAGGCTCGAGAAAGTCATCCTCAAGCACATCGTACCCGTGGTGTGCCAGTGTGGGTACAGGGCGCGTCTCGACTCTCTACTGAGATGCGTTGGCTTGGGCAGAGTTGATGTGATTGACAACATATCTGACGAGCCTGATGTCTACATCTCGTACACTGGTGACAAGGCGTTATTTGCAACTGTCCATGACGTTGAAACTGTCGGTCACGCGTTCGACCGAGGTGCCAAGTTGATGCGTTGAGCCGCACATCCGGCCATGAGATCTCAGGCTACTCAATATGCCGAGGTATATTGTAATTAAAATACATAACTGTGATTTTTTTTCAAATTACTTGATTATCTAATTTGTAAGTGTTTGACCCTAAAAAGTCAAGGATTCAATTATCCAAGATAAGGATGTCATTCAACTGCAAAACTGGTCGATTAAAGGTCAAACATACTTTAATTTGACTCAACATCACGAAGTAGGAAATAAAAATCATTAAATTAAGCTCATGATTAAAATCTACTCGAACAATCATGAATTTTGATATAAGGCACATTTGCTAATTCAAAATGGTTGGAAAGATATTAAAATTACAAAATAAAGGTTTTTGATTGGTGCCATGTGGCATTGAGTACCCATAGCATTTAACCTGAGTGTTTCGGGTGCAAATTGGGTACACAGAACTCAAACCTTACATCCCGGGCCCACAAGCCAGCCTAATGAGCTAAATTTCGCTAATAGGCCAAGATGGGTGGGCAGGGTGCACCGAAATAAAATTGGTGAACCAAGGTGGCAGCAAGTTGGTGCACTATGAACCAAGTCTACCTAAACCCGAACCCATTTTGAAGCCCGACGCCGGATATATTTGAACCCTTCGTTTCCCGTGCACATGGAACACAATGAGCCAATGCATGCCCTATACACGGCCCACTGTGAAACGCCCACACCCGAGAAATGAAACATAACAAAAGAGAGGAGCTACCCGCTATCCAGTGAGGCTGACAAGCGGGTCCGAACCCGTCAGTCCCATCTTCTACCTCTACTCCCTTCCGATAACCGAAAGAAAGGAAAAAATGGAGAAATCAATGAGGAAGAGAGTAAGTTGGTTCAATTCCTCGCAAATTCTAATGCTATGTCATGCGACAAGGACATTGAGATGATTAATTTAATCTCTCAAGTAGCCGAAGAGAGGAATTGGGAAGAAGAAAAAATCAAGTGAACTCGGGACCCTATAAACTAAGTCCCCGAGTGCAAAATTGAGGAGACAAGCATGTTGCTTACCTCTCTGCGATGCTATTTAGCTATTCAATTGAAGAAGAAGAGAAAAGGGGCCGCTCGAATCAGTATGTACCGGCATTCGGGTTCTCACCAAATTAAAACGAGAGACACGAAAAAGAGGCTCGTGGGATGTTTAATAGCTTGCAGGGGATTTATTGAAACTCTGCAGACAATTAATTGATGTGTATTCAATGAGAATCGCCCGAATTGAAGTGCTGGTGCATTGACAGATAGCGGGAAGTGGGTACAGTGCATCAAAAATGGAAATTGACAGTCTAAAAGGTGCAATGCTCCTCTAGGCATGATACCCTTATGTTGTACATGCATCCTGGCGCCTCTTTGGAGATTGAGGAGTAATTAAACGGCTATAGGCTATGTTAAGCCGATTTAAACAGCAGGCACGCTAGACCAGATGCTCAGCTGGTGTATCAGAGATTTTGTCATCATCTACACCTGTCCAGGGCTCAAGGAAAGTGCCAAATTAGAAGAATCTTCCCTCAGCCATGCATGAGGAGCATGACCCGAAATACACAAAATCTCAAGCATTAAATAAAAAGATCAAAGGTCATAAACATTTGGCATTATGGATTGCCAACATGGCTTCTTTTTATTAGCCAAAGCACCTGCAAATGAAGGCTTAATACATAAGCAAAGGATCTGAAGCATTAAAATCAAGAATGAAGAAAATTAAGAGTGGAGATGATGCCAACTCAGCCTATGCCTCAACCCTAAACCCTGAGCCTCATGGCTATATAAACTCATGAAGTAAAGAAGAGAAGAGAGGGAATTTTTCAGCACACCCAGAGAATACTAAGCAAGCTCCATTAGAGAGAAAAGAAATAGACTTCAAAAAAAAAAAAAGAGAAACTCAAAGCTTCTCATCTAGCCAAACTATACAAAAAAAACTAGGTAGAACTTCACTCTTTTGCAATGTAAAAGCTTAGTGAAGCTTGACCTTTCATGTATGATCATGAATTAATGAAATGAGTTTTTTTGCTTTATCATTCTTTTTTTTTTTATTTATTTTCGAATTTCCTTCTTTTTTTCATTTCTTTCCTTTATTTTCTGTGACAAAAGTTGATTGCTCCAACCCATAAAAATGAGTTTCAAAGCATGAAGCTCCTTAAACAAAATACACTTCTTTTGCATGATAATCAAATATCATGTTGAAAATATTTCAAGAAAAATATGCTTATATATAATATATAATGAAGGAAATGGCTACCATGGTTGATCTTAAAAATAAAAGATATATATATATACATATATGCATGATTATTCTCATTTGAACCTTTTTCTTTTTTTTCTCTTTTCTGTTTTCTCTCCTAAACAAAATATATGTATATAAAAGAAATATTTTAATCCTTTCTTTGTTTTCTTCTTTTGATCACCCTTTTAGAGCTTTTAATAAAGTGATATATTAGTGAAGATATGTGTAGTTGAGCCGGCTGGCATCCTTGCATATCCAATCTCTTATTCATTTTAATTAAAAGATCTTAGTTAGAGGGAGAAAGTGACAAATAAAAAAATTAATGCACAAGGATTGTGAAGTTGAGGCCGGCTGGCTTCCTTTACATTTCCTCAACTATAAAGGACCTATTTGCAAAGAAGAGAGGGAATTCAAGGCACAATGTTATAGAGCTAAAGGAAAACTTGCTAAATAACAATGCCTTGGAGGACTTATTTGCAAAAAGTGAAAGATAGAGGGCTAAGATGTATATATATATATAGGCAGCAACCATAATTGCATTATGCCATTTATACATCTTAACCCTATGACATCTTAATGATTTGTTCTTTCAATATGTAAAAACATATATAAAACATGAATTTCCAAGAACTCAGGGACTTCCCTGCATAAATGCAGTTTCTGACAAAATATTGATGCTTGAAAATAGTGATTAAGTCTCTTTATTTTGGAGCTTTTGTTCTTGCTTCTTTGTTACTAATATAAGTTGGTAATTAGCAACATTTCTTGTTTAATTAGGTTCTCTTTATACTGCTAGTGCCTTCTAAGTAGCCTCTGGTACCATACTAAATGAGTATATGACAACCAAGTACCAACTGGTACAGAGAAGCACCTAAAAAACTGAGAAATGACCTCCTCTGGTAAATCGGCCAATACAGACCAGCACAGGGGTTAAAATGCAAAATAGACATCACAATTAAATGAAGGACTTCAAGACACATAAAATTGACACAAACTTTGCATTTTTCTGACTTCATTTCAATTTAATATGAATTTTCAAAAGTCAGCTTGTTAAAAAATAGAAATCCAGCAATTAATTTGGTAAAATTACCTTCACTGCCCTTCAGTCGAAATAAATGCCTTAAAAATAGAAATAAAATTCTAAAAATCATGAGATTTATCTTGAAGATAGTATAAACACCCATTCATGAATTAATAATAAGATATTGCATGATCATCAATAGAAATAATGAATATGAATTAATTCAATTTTGTAGAAATTAAGAACTTCATGGAATCGACATTCTCATTGTTAAAAAAAAACAAATTCATGTCAAAGAGCAAGCTTAGATTATCTCAAATAAGTCCAGAATGCTTACATCAATGCGTATCATCTCTCAATTGAAAATCAAAGGGGCTTACTGCCTCAACTGGTACCAAACCGGTACGAGTTCGAAAATTCAAAAGCCAAAGCACGCTCAAATCTTGACAAAAAGTAAAATTGAAGCCGTATGTAGTTCTTACATATCGAAATAAGATTGAATAATCAAACAAGTGAAGAAAACAACAATGAAATCAAAAGAAATCGGGCAAAGGCCGCGGCCGGTATTGAAAACTGAGGTTGGCCGTATTCCGTCGCTTCCGGTGATCAACCACTGCCGACAACGCACCCAATAGGTTTTTGAGCTTGAGAAGACGTCAAGGGTGTCTTCCCTTCACGTTGCCGTGACTGGAATAACATCGGAGATCGGAACCCTAAAACACGGTGTCGGAACCTGAGTTCCTATCACAGTCAGCACGAAGTTCAAAGCTAGCACGAAGTTTAAAGCATTTAGACTCGTTGGATGTAGGCGCCGAAATGAGATATTCAAATAAGCCCAAATCTTAAAGAAGAAAGTGATCCGAAGGCTCAAATGAACGGGCAAGCCACTGACACTCTAGGCCCACATGTCGGGTCTAATTAAAAAACCTTCTGTGCGAATCTTGAAGCTGGGATTAAATGGCCAGCACCGATATTAAAGTATACAGCCCATATCTCGGAACCCGATTGTTTATATGTCAATCTAAACCTCAAAACGCATATCTCCAAATCAAGCACCAATCTTCAAGCACAAAACTAAAATCTTAAAGCCCAATATTTGAATCTCAAAGCCCATGATCCGAATCCGTTGATCTGCACAAATCATAGAACTGAATTTAAATCTAAAAGTCTCCTGCACACATCTCAAAGGCCCACACTAAAATCTCAGAGCCCATAAAATAATAAAAGAAGATCCTTTTACAAAGAGGCCCCTCCGACAAAACTTCTTCACAGCGCAGTCCCTGACTATTTGCAAATAAGTCCCCAGTTGCCTAAAATCTCTTCAAATGAGCCCCTGGAAGCCCAATTTTCACTTCAGACCCTGCCAAAAGCCCAAACCACGAATTCCAGTCCCTTCAGTTTTACAAATAAGTCCCTAGAAAACTTGAAACTTCACAAATAAGCCCTTCCCAGTCCTTTTTGGTCATAACTTTTTCATTTCAAACCCAAATTAACTCAAACCAGTTCTGAATGAATCTAAATCAAATCCTTCATGTTTCTAAAATAAAATAAAGCATAATTAGACATTACACAACATGTTAAATGACCAAAATACCCCTTTTCTCCATTTTTTCTTCATGTTTAAGCAATTTCCTCTTAAATAAAAATATAAATAAAGCACAAGCATACTTACTTAAATGTAAACATGATTCCAAAAGTACATAAAAGAATATAGTAAATACATTTTAATAATACTCATTGCATCTCATGTATACATATTAATTAAATATCCAAAACAAGAAGAGTCAAACGGAAATAGAAAGACTAAATACATGAGTTCTCTCCTTTTAGCCCCTTTATTCAATTCACAACAAATAGGCTCCAAATCCTGGAATGAACGAGGTGTTCAGTATGGCTTGGAAGGGTCATTTGATGTAATTAACAGCGGGGGCTTGCGCCCGCTGGGAGTTAAACGTCCCCATAATCATTAAACTCTCTCGACAGGCTGATTATGAACAGTAGGTCCGTCGAGGGTGAACCGGAAGGAATAGCAGAAAGAAAGAAATGAATGTTTCAAGTTCGATGTTCTTTAACCAATCGAGAGCATTGAATCATGAGACATTTTAATACACATTGCACACACCTTCCACACCAGCTGTGCAACTTTCTGCGCCCTACAGTAAGTTACTACATGGTGAGAAGTAGGAGCTGGGGTTCAATATCTCCACAGATTTTGGCACAAAGGGAGATGGACTATATTCTCCGGATTACAGTCCGACTCAGACGACACTTCATGCCTATCAGTCAGGGAATGTTCAGACAGAGCCCGTCCCGCAGTTTCCTGGACAGTCCTCACAGCAGGCATTGTACCCTTCGCTTCATGATGACCCCATTGCCAAACAGGCGTATTTATTCACGCAACCTGAGTCTGGACAGACTACGATTTTTGGTCCTGGAGTCCAGCAGACATCCGAGATTGATGAGGTTCATGATGAGCTGGTTCAGTCTTTGGATGTCCATGCGGAGGACTCTACAGACTTGACAGAGACTGACGAGACGCCACTCTCCAGGCGGGGTCGAGGGTTCAGGAAGCAGAAGGCGAGGACCTAATTTAGTCCTGATTCGTAGGCTTTGATTTGTAGCATTGTTAGATGTTTTGTCAGATACTTATTTGTTAGATATTGTCACTTATTTATTTTGTTGCTTTGTTATTTATTTTATTTGTTTTGTTGTTATTTATTTATTTTGACAATATTTCAAACTAAAACTTAAACAAAATAAAAACATTTCTATAACAAAAAAAACAAATAACAGATTTAAAATTTTTTTTTTTAAAATGGGGTACCGCTCCGGCATTATGCGGCCCTAGGTCCGCTCCGGCATTGTGCGGACCCATTTCAGGATCCACACCAGCATTGTGCGGTCTCTAAGGGGAGCCATCTGTGATCCAACCGAGGAGGTCCACTACTAGACGCACAACAAGAGCATCTACAAGCCAAGCAGGGCTATCTAGAGCCTAGGCCGGTCCATCTACAAGCCAAGCAGCGCCATCTGGAGCCCAGGCCGGCCCATCTACAAGCCAAGCAGCGCCATCTGGAGCCCAGGCCGGCCCAACTAGTGAGCAACCAGAGCCATCTGGTAGACCATCTCGTAGGGCATCTTTCGCAAGTGGTTTACTTCGGAGATTAAATTTTAGACGTAGCAATAATAGGTGATTTGTATGCATGTTGTAAAAAGTGTGTGGACTCTATTTGCAATTTGTGTGTATTTTATTATTTTGTACGAAACTCAGAAATGAAATATTTGACTCTAATAGAAATCACCTAAAACAAAAATAATGCGGTTTTAAAAAATTAGAATACCAAGCCGGCCAGAAAATAGCTAAAATTAGAATAACTTGATCTCCAAGTTCAGAAAACGTTATATAAGGCTAAGGAGACCACATGAAGAATCATCCATTATTTTATCCATTCTTCCACAAATTAAGAGAGAGAGATCCTGCAGAAATTCTCGAAGTTCCAAGGAAGGAGAAGAAAAAGATTCAAGCAATGAGACGGCAAGATCGAGGTTTTAGATCTAAGAAAGGGTGTAATCATTTCTTTATCTCATTTCTTATTGTTTTTGCCAATCTTTGTTATGGATCTCTCCAAGAGAGAGTAGTTCTCTTTCTAGGGGTTTAGGTCAATGCATGAACTTGTTTAATTCTAGCTTATTCGGATATTTGTTTTATTATGATTGTGTTATCGGATTTGATTGTTAATTTCTGTGATTTATTCTTTATGAATTTCATTAGTACTTATTCCTTTGAGTTCACCTGGTTAGGGTTTATTGAATTGAAGTAGTTTTGAAATCGCGTTGATCGTGTTTTTCCGCTTTAAGTTTATTAAATTCCGGCATTGGTCAAGTAGGAGACTACTAATTGAAACCATAAAGATACACCTTAGGATTGGGTTAGAAGCGACCGTACTTTGATATCCAATCCGGAACTATAGAAATTAAGGTTAGGATTTTGGTGAAGGACCGAAAGGCGAAGGAAAATCCTAATTAGGACACCTTAGAACAAATATTGATATATTGCTTTGAAGCATGAGATTAAATATCCCTCTAGGTTAATGACAGCCCTAGAATTCGAGGCACATTAATCCATCTACCCGAAGTATTTGTATTAATATTTGTTCCAAACGCTAACATAGGTTAGAAACCTCATCAAATCAAACATGAATTCAAACAAACCGAATAAATAGAATTAGCAAGGAATTGTAGACCGAATACCCCTAGATCTCCTTAAACTTGAAAATAAACCAATCTTTCTTCCCTTTATTTTATTTACATTTATTGTTTGAAACTCCTCTTTTTCGGGTATTGAACCCAACCTTAGGATTTTAGAACAAACCCCCCCACTTTACTTTTATTATTTTGTTTTAGAAGTAGTTTTCTTTATTAAAAATTGGTATTTCCCTACCTCCCTGCGGATCGACACCTAAATACTACAATCGATAGGTTGTGCGCTTGCAACTAACCTATTCATTGAGTACGAAGGTTTATAAATATTAAAGGCAAAAGAGTACAAAATTCTTATATCTAAAATACTCATCATATATTTCGATATTGAGTTGAGTTCTGGGTATAATTAATAATTTGTATTAAACTTTGGATATTAATAAAAATGTCGGAACTCGAAACCCCACCCATCTTCTCTCTATCACTGACCCCCGAGCCCCACTACCCCGCGCCCTCTCTATTTTCTTTGCTTCCAGGAGGAAGGGCCACGCTTGATTTCCCCCGCTTTTCTCCTTTGCTCCGTACGCCCCTGACCCCTGTCGCATCGCCATTTATTTCGCTCTCTGCCAGAGGCGACTTTCGTGCCTCTCACGCGTGCCTACTCTCTGAGAGAGGGCTTGACCGTACGCCCCGCTTGATAGGGCCATGTTCCACAGGCCCTTTTACTTATTCCAAACTGGGCCATGAAAGACTGGGATTCGGACCTTAACAAGGCCAACCCGACGTCATATGAAAAAGCCCAAAAGCTTGTTAAGTCGGGGCCCAATATGCCGGCCCCAAACCAGAGCCTTAATATAGGCCCATGCCAACCGACATACGGGATAGCCGGGAAACGGCTGGTTTAATACCCACGTCCCAGAAACGGCTGGTTTAATGCCCACGTCCCAGTAACGGACGACATAACTGCCCACGTTCTCCCATAAACGCCCGAGATGGCAGTTATGGCTAGACTATATAAGGCAGTGATCCCCATGAAACAGGGGACGCAATTTTGAACTAAGGGAGAGATCATACAGGTTAGAGTCCGAATCTCTCACAATCCACCCCGAGTTCCAACTCGACCCACACCTCGGCCTGCCATTCCTTGGCAGGACGAATCCAGTTCAGCCCAAATTTCCATACGGCCTCATCTCCCGAGATAGGACGTATCAACCACCGTGGGGCCACGCCTAACTTAAACACGGAACTAGATGGCTCGTCCAACCACATCAACTCCACTCCCACCAGGGGTGACGACCCTGCCGGGAGTAACAATCACACCACCTCCAGTGGTAACATCACCTACAGCAAATCCTTCCCACAGTCAATTCCCGGGGGCAAGGCCTAGCAGCTCAATGGCGCGACCCCAGGGTCCTCAACCTGCTCCACCCCGCCCCGACGTTACTCAACCTTCGTTCACTGAAGGGAACACAACCAGGCCACTCTACGCCGAGCACAATCAGATGGCCGGCACCTATCATAATCAGGTAACTGGTGCTTATCAGATACCCTACATACCATATTACCCTCAGCAAACGCCGCTGTATCACTACGGCGCGACTCCTTACACTCCCACGGGTCCCCAGTATCCCTATGTCACGCCACCTGGGCAATGGGGCCCGGGAGGCGCTCACGGGATGTATCCCATGGTAGGTCCAACACCGTGCTCCCAGCAAGTATCACTGCGACCTGCCTATTAGACCGTACCACCCGCCGCAGCTGTACCGCGACCTTTGTCTGCAAATCGCGTCCACAGTCGGCCGGCAAATGTTTCGCCAAGAAATATGGAGCGAGAGTTCGCACAGGTCCGAACAGGCAGTGAGACGGATACTCCCTCACTACCCAACCAACAGGTCCAATCCGAACGCCGGGACCAAAATATCCTGCCTGCAGGGGTACCCCCCGATTTAGGAAGGCGCCCGGAAGGCCAGGACGAACATAGGGGGTCCCATCCAGCGGAAGGACCACATGCCGAAGATCTCAGAGTTCACCTTAATGACGAGCGAGGATCAGCTAACTACGGCAGAGGGCCCAGACCATCCCGCAGAAACCAATCTCGCTCCCGTAAAGAGCACGAACGAAGCCCACCCCGAGGTCGGGATAAATCTCGCCACGATGACCGAAGAAGGAACCGGCGATCACCTACCCCAACCCGAGGCATCAACATGGCCCAAGTTGAAGAGCTGATCCAAACCAGACTCGCGGCCAAACTAGCCGAACTCGAATCCCAGAAGGCAGGCACTTACTCTCGGCCTATGGGAATCGAGGATGGCCCTCTGTCCAGAGACATCTACCGTCAGTCAATGACGGACTTCAAATACCCAACAACCCTTCCCAGCTTCCGGGGTAGCGGCGACACACAGGATCCGCACAACTTTGTGTACGGATTCCTTGAGCGACTCCGCCTCCTTGGAGCTACCGATGCCATCATGTGCCGTGTCTTCACCACTTGTTTAACCGGAGAAGCATGGGATTGGTACATGACACTACCTCGGAGGTCCATCAACAAATTCGAGGACTTCGCGAAACTGTTCTTGGAGAGGTATACGATTATCAAACCGCCGCAAGCAACATGTGAAATGCTCCTAGATATTATCCAGGGACAACGCGAAAGAACAGGTGCGTTTGTTAACCGTTTCATACAGGCATCTCGGGGAATTCAGAACCTCAACCAAGAATTCGCCTTAGCCGCCATCAAGAAAGGGCTCCGTAAAGGGGGTCCGGGAACTTTGCGTTACGAAGCCCACATGAAGAAAATGACCACTCTGCGGGAATTTGTAACCTTTGCGGAGGGTTACATCCGTGCCGAGGATGACAACGGGAGTCCCACGAGGCCTAGATCTCGATCTCCCCGCCGCCAAACTAACAGACAGCCAGCTCCAGACAGGTTTCGCCACCAAAGGGAACCTCGGAGAAACCAACCAAATCGATCAACTGAGCAAGAACACAAATCTGGCACTGAGGGGTACCGACAACATTTCGTGAGATACGCGCCTCTCACGAAGAAGCGACACGAGATGTATAACATCGTAGAGGCGATGTTCGACCTCCCCCCGCCATTGCCTGAAGGCATCTTCACGGTACAAGATAACTCCAAGAAGTGTGAGTACCACGGATTCAATGGACATTCCACTGCGGATTGCCTTCAACTCAAAGACATCCTGGAGAGACTAGCCCGCGAGGGTAAGCTGATCGAGTTCATCAACCCCGATTTCTTCAGAAAGTTCTCCAGGAAGTACAACGGTAAAGGTAAGGTTTTTAAGAAACCTATTCCTTACAGACAGGATTATACGGGACCTCGGGTTGGGGAGGTCAGTCCTCAAACTCGGGATGGTTCCGAGACAAGGCGCCAGGAAAGGCAGAGCAGCCCCGTCATTAACGTGATCAGCGGAGGCCATCGCGGTGCCGTCCGAGAGATCTTACCTCGCGACAATCGAAAGCCATATCCCACTGTTTTACAGGTTGAGACCGATAAAAAACGACCTCGCCCGGAGGAAGCAATATCTTTCTCCGAGAAGGACCTAGGTGAGATCTCTAGCCCACACGATGATCCCGTGGTGTTGAACCTCAAAATTAACATCCACCGGGTTAAGAGGGTGTTAGTTGACACGGGAAGCTCAGCAGACATCCTATACTTGTCGGCTTTCACGCAAATGGGCCTCGACACTCGCGCTCTCCAACAGCATATCTCACCTTTGATAGGCTTTACAGGAGATGCCCTCCGACCTCGGGGTATGATGCCACTCAAAGTGACCTTTGGTACGTCCCCTCGTACGGTGGAAGTCATGGTGGACTTCCTCATCGTTAATGCCCCCTCGGCATACAACGCAATCTTGGGAAGAGGAACTCTGAACAAAATCGGCGCAATCATCTCCCCTTCCCACCTAAAAATCAAATTTCACACAGATAATGGGATAGGAGAAGAAAGTGGCCAACAGCAGGTGGCGCGCGAATGCTACATGACTTCCATTCAGAGCCAAGGAGGCTCTGTTCACCAAGTCGAACAGTCGGAAGAAAAAACCAACCAACAGCGGTTGCGCTCGAGTACCGAGTATCTACCACCCAACACCAACCTAGCGCTGGATCCAGTTGACAAAGCTGAGATTAAAGTTTCCCTCGAGCCGGCAGATGAAGTCGACCAACTCGATTTAGGCGGAGGCAGAACGCTCAATATCGGAAAGGCAGTCCAGGGACAAGCGAAGGACGAACTCATCAAGTTTCTCCGAGAAAATCAGTCCGTTTTTGCCTGGACAGCCGCCGACATGCCAGGGATTCCGAGGTCAATAGTAGAACACCGACTGCATATCAAACCGGGTTCAAAACCGGTTAGGCAACGAAAACGTAACATGGGGGAAGAACGGCAGCAGGCCGTAAAGAGTGAAGTCCAGAAGCTAATTGACGCTGGTTTTATCAGAAATGTCGAGTGTCCAGAATGGACAGCCAACCCCGTGCTTGTCAAGAAGTCCAACGGTGACTGGCGTATGTGTATCGATTACACTGATCTCAATAAGGCATGCCCCATGGATCCGTTCCCCTTACCCAAAATCGACCAACTGGTCGACTCCACCTCGGGACATGCCTATCTCAGTTTTATGGACGCATTCTCCGGATACAATCAAATTCGGATGAATCAAGACGACGAAGAAAAGACCGCTTTCACCACCAACTCGGGGCTATACTGCTACCGGGTCATGCCTTTTGGGTTGCGTAATGCTGGGGCCACGTTCCAGCGCATGGTCAACACTGTATTCCACGATCAAATTGGGCGAAATGTAGAGGCATACGTGGATGACCTGCTTGTCAAGAGCATGTCCGACCTTGACCACGTCCGAGATCTCCGAGAAACCTTCGCGACTTTGAATTCAGCCAACATGAAACTCAACCCGAAGAAGAGTTTCTTCGGTTTAACCGGTGGTAAGTTTCTTGGTTTCATGGTGTCTATGCGAGGCATCGAGATTCATCCTTCGAAATCACAGGCCATCCTCGATATGAAACCACCGAGGAACCTCAAAGAGTTACAATCCCTCACAGGCAAGTTGGCCGCCCTCAACAGGTTTATCGCGAGATCCGGGGACGTCTGTTTCCCCTTCTTCAAAGCCATGCGCAAGTCGGCCAAGTTTGAGTGGACAGAGGAATGCGCAATGGCCTTCGAAAAGATCAAAGCCTATCTCGTCAATCCACCATGTCTCAGCAGGCCTACTGCGGGCGATGTCCTTGTGTTGTACCTGGCAACAACGGGTCATGCAATGAGCGCCGCTCTCGTTCGAGAAGAGGGACGAGATCAAAAGCCTATCTATTTCGTCTCGCGCGTACTTCGGGATGCTGAAACCAGATATTCACAGATTGAAAAGGCCGCATATGCTCTCGTCATAGCTGCTAGAAAGTTGAGGCCTTATTTTCAGTCCCATTCCATCAAGGTTTATACCGGAATCCCCCTCAAAAAGGCGTTCGCAAATTTCGACTCATCCGGGCGATTGTTAGCTTGGGCACTCGAGTTGTCCGAGTTCGATATTTCTTTCCACCCCCAAAATGCTCTGAAATCCCAGATATTCGCTGACTTCATCGCTGAGTATTCCGGAGTTCCTCCCGAGTCTGAGGGACGTTGGATAATTCATGTTGACGGAGCCTCTTCATTACAAGGGGCTGGAGCCGGGGTATCCCTCACTGGTCCACATGGGGAAACCCTGAATTATGCCCTCATTTTCAATTCCCGGTAACAAACAACACCGCGGAATATGAAGCCATGATAGCAGGTCTTAAGCTAGCTAAAGAATTGGGCGCCCGCGAGGTTCATCTCCGCAGTGACTCCGAGTTAGCAGTCAAGCAGATAAATGATGAATGCCGAGTTGTGGACGAGAAGTTGCGCAAGTACCGACAGCAGTTCCACCTGCTCAAGAGCCATTTCGACGAGGTTGACATCCAGCATGTTTCGCGCAACAAAAACTGCCAAGCTGATGCTTTGTCAAAACTTGGCGCCGCAGGAAACCTCGACAAAGACCGGCCCGTGATTGTTATGGATATTTCGGAATCCAGCATCAACCTTGAGACCGTAACCGTACTCGCCATCGGCGAACCCGGTGAATCCTGGTTCACCCCGATGTGGAATTTCCTTAACACCGGGGTTCTTCCCACTGATCAGTTGGAAGCCAGACGATTGAAAAGGATCGCACCGATGTACTCTATATTCAACAACCACCTCTACAAACGGGGGTACGTGCGACCTTGGCTCAAGTGTATCAATGAGGAGACAGCCTCAAAAATGCTATCTGAGGTACATGAAGGCGTCTGCGGCAGCCATCAAGGTGCGAAAACTCTTGCCAAACGAATCCTCAGAGCCGGCTTTTACTGGCCGACCATGCAACATGATGCGGCAAACTTAGTCCGAAAATGCGAGCGATGCCAATATCACAGCAAGCTGAGTAACATCCCGGCTTACGATCAGATATCCATCTCGGGAGCTTGGCCTTTTGACCTATGGGGGATAGACATAGTCGGGCCATTTCCCAAAGCTGTCGGACAGCGCCGTTGGATTATCGTAGCCGTTGAATATTTTACTAAATGGGTCGAAGCTGAAGCGTTATCAACTATCACTGCCGCGGCGGCAGAGAAGTTCATCTGGCGGAACATCGTTTGTCGTTTTGGCATACCGCACGCCCTCATCTCGGACAATGGAACACAGTTCAACGCCGCACGCACTATGACGTTCCTCTCTAACCTAGGCATTCAGAACAACTTTACCTCGGTCAGCCACCCTGCTAGTAATGGTTTAGCAGAAGTCACAAACCGTACCATTCTGGATGGCCTCAAGAAGAAAGTTGCCGAGAACAGAAAGAATTGGCCCGACATACTTGATGGAATTCTCTGGGCCTACCGCACCACACCTAGAGAAGCCACACAACAAACCCCGTATTCGCTGGTGTTCGGAATGGAAGCAGTCACTCCAATGGAAATGATGGAGCCATCTCTCCGAACTTTGACGTATTCCACCGACAACAACCGTGATGCACGCGCCGCAGAACTCGACCTCATCACAGAAGGTCGGGAGAAAGCCCGCATCCGCACTATGGAGTATCAACGCAGAGTTAAACGTGCGTTTGACAAACATGTGGTACCTCGGGAATTCCAGCCAGGCGACCTAGTACTCAAAACTGTGGAGGCAACTGGTAAACATGTAAGCAAACTCGCCCCTCAATGGGAGGGTCCTTTCAAGATCATTCGCCCGCGGGGTAAAGGCGCTTACGAGTTGGAAGACCCGAGTGGTTTCACACTCACTCGCCCGTGGAACACTTGCCACCTAAGGAAGTTTTACACTTAGGGAATGTCGTTTTCGAACATGTTTTTAATAAATTCGATGTGCTCAGGGCGAGATAAGCCTTTGTTTTTCGTTTTCTATTCCATGTATTCACTTAGACCAAGATGCAAATTTTTGTATGGTTCTAAGCTTTTATCAATATATATGATGTTACTTAGGATTGTGTCCGAGATGCATGAACGAAAGCCTTTTTTGGCAACGAAATTAATCTCGGGTAATACCCCCCAGGTACACAACAAATTAATGTAGTCCTCAGAGACGAAGGCTGTTAAACCAGCAATGTCGGAAATATTTATCGAAAACCCCTTGGGGTAACGCATACGTTTCTCGCGATATACCTTTTCCCCGACATTGACCATTTTTGTCAAAAAAAAAGAAAAAAAAGGGGGATAGGAATATAGGAATATCCAGAACATTGGACTCGTTTACAAAAGCATTCAAAGCAGAAACCGAGATAAAATTTCGAGATCGGAATAAGCAAAATGCAAATAAAAAAAATGAGTCACACCACATGTTCAATCCCCACATCCCGGGGATATTAAATATCATGTTACAATGTAAATCTGTTAAACCCCCACATCTCGGGGGTATAAATGAAACAGTAACATATTACAACTTAATTTTGTTTGACCCCCACATCTCGGGGGTACGAATAATAAACACAAGGATAACCTTCAAACTCTCATATGTCGGGAGTACACCTCACTGAAGCCAACATGGCACTCATCACTCGACAAGATCCCTCCTACAAAAAAAACATTATTAAGACAAATGATAAGGATAAATACGAAGTAAAAATTTCGGAGGAATCGATAACAGACTTGTTACTTACAAGGAGTAGGTGGCTTCGCCCCAACGGGAACAATGTCACCTTCGTTAAGAGGAGAACCGAAACGAACCACCTCCAATTCATTCCTTTGCTCATCGCCCTGAGGAATGGTATTACCTTTTTCGACATCATCTACCTCGATGTCCTCTTCAGCATCCTCAATCTCGACGTTCTCCTCGTTGTTCTCGGGTTCATCCTCGGTGTTCTCAGCCTCGGTCCCCTCCTCGGAGGAAGAATCAGAAGGGATGCCTTCATTCCCCCCTTCAGCCACGTTCTCAGGCAGATCGAGATGACTAGGCCATTTATCTTTAGGCCACGGATGAGCAATACCTAAAGGAGGATGATTTTCAAGTTGAAGCTCTTCCTTGAATACAGTGCCATCCAGGTTCAACAATACATCCTTCTTTTCATCCCAACCATAGCCCGAGAGATCACGGGTCACGAGTTTCTCGGACTCAACTGCCGAAAACCCGACATGCTCAGGTTTGAACGGATAAAAACCCCCCATCACCTTGAGATAGTCGTATACGGTATGCGTCATTATATCCTTACACGCGTAAGGGACGGCTTGCGCAAAGGCTTTGCTACCTAAAAACTTGCTGAGGTGTTCCTTTGGCAAGTTCTGCGCCTCATCTCGTATACGAGCAATTTCAGATTTCGCCTCCCCCAACTCTTTGGTCCGGCCCTCGAGCTCGGACTTAAGACGAGCAATCTTGCTCTTGTGCTTTTCAATTTTCGCCTTATAACGCTTTGCCTTTGCCACGGCTTCTTTGCGTTCGGCATCCGACGTCATGCCTATGTACCGTGCGAGCTCGTATTTCGCCTCATTTACGGCAGCTTGGCCAGTGGCTACCCTCCTTTCCTGATCTTTCCTTTTTGCCAATTCAAGGAAATGGCTCCTCTCCAGAATCGCCCTATTAAGCGTCTCTTGATCAGTGGTAACAGCAAGAGCGTTGAGCTTGTTATGCTCAAGCGAATCTTTAAGGAACCCGAAGTAAACCCCGGCGTCATGCAACGACCTTAACACCTGACCCACGACCTGGTCCGGGTGCTCCTCAGCCCATTTCTTTTGATATTTGGTCGTGGTCAACCTGAAAGTTTCCCGAGAATAAACGGCACGGACCTCGGGATGATCTTCCTCGCTCTGCATACGGGAATGCCCGGGAAGATAAGCTAAAATACTATCTGGGAACCCCTGAGAAATTCCAGTCCCCCACACAAACCCAGTATGTCGCCCCTGATCAGAAATTTTCGACTCAAGGAATTCCTTGTGGTCCTCTGCAGGATCCCACACGTCGTTCGCTGCGTCTTCGATGATTTTCTCTAGCTCCTCTTGCGCAGCCTTAATCTTAGCTTGGTAGGATTCCTCCACCTCGGGTTTCCCCAAAAGTACCCCAGAACGTGTCTTTTGTCTCTTGGGCTCGGGTTCCGTTATCACGATGTCCTTCCCCTTTTCTGCCCTCGTTAACCTCGGAGAGGTTTCTTTCCTCTTCTGAGAAGCCCCATGTTGGGAGGAACCAGAAGCACCGTCTTTTGTGCTCTTGGCAGCAGCAGCAGACTTGGAAGACGACTTCGGGAGAGTTGCCGCAGGCTGGGCAGGAGCCGACTTCGACGCCTTCTGAACCTTAGGAGGACCCGACTTTGCGGTTTTCGCAACCTTGGTGAAACCGCCCTCCGGGTTAGCAAAAGTAGGAATTGGACGAGAGGCCTTCCAGGGTAGTGCCATAAAACCTCGTCCTATAACATAAAAATACGCAAGAATTAGCGATATTGATGATAATACAGGATAAATGAACAAATGCGATGTAAAGAGATATCGGTAAAAAATAAAGGAACTAACTTGTGAAATAACTGTCAATAATTTCGATAACTTTTAAATCATTGGAAGTCAGGGGTGGTGGTGACCTCGGAATCAACTTTGTCCTTTCTAGAGGACGCCACTTCTTCCGTATCTCGCGGAAGCAAGGCAACTCTTTGGGATTCTCAAGGTATACCCATCCGTGATTCCACTCATCTACCTTTGTCAGCTTTTCAAAAAGCGCAGTACCCTTGGGTTTCTTCCGAATTGCGAGATGACTTTCATTATTATACAAGACACAGAAATAATGAAAGAACAACCCAACATTCGGGAAATATAGCTCTAACTCGGGCATATAATCAAACAGGTACTTGAAGCTCATAATGTAACACCATGCGGGTGCTGTTAACTGTGCAGGGGCCACGTCGAGATGTCGTAATATCTCGCGAACAAACTTAGACACCCTTATTTTAAATCCACATTTAGGCATCTTCCAGTATAGACACATCCCGCGACTCGAGTCATGAGCTCGGTCGTCTGGGTCTGGAGCTATCAACTTTAACGCATGTCGCGGGTATTCTTCTCTATCAATTTCATCCACAAGATCTTCGTAAAAGGCATTGGCGTAAGAATCACATTGAACCACCAATTTAGAGGGGATATCGGCCGATGTGGGGAACTTCAAATCAAGTGGATGACCATCACGAAGAGGGATATCTTTACGAGCCTTTTTCTTTCTTGGCTTCGCAGGCCCTCGAGACGTCCCTGCTGCGGCTAAGACAAGCTCTCCCCTAGTTTGGTTTTCTTCATCATCTTCATTCCCTCCATCTCCCTCACTATGTGGATCTTCCTCAACGTCTTCCAGAGAGATGTCGGGAGTGGGAGGAGGAACACCATAAAAACCTTTTCCCCCACCCGGACGGAAAGATTGAGGAGATATCGGGGGGACCTCCCCAGAAGCATTGGACGATTGGTCCCGAGATCCGCCTTGTTCTTCGGCCATTTCTAAATTAATGAAGAAACAGGATTGGCTTAGGCAACCGGTCTCACTTTTTCTAAAGAACCACAACTATTGACTCAACAGGTGTACATCGATTGCCGAGGTCACGAAGTTTATATTAGGCCCTTAGCAAACCTTAGCAAACCTAAGTCATTAACTAAGTTATCCTCGACCCCGGCAATACAGTAACTACATGCATAACTACTCAATGTAAGGCCGATTACCGAGATGGTTAAGAATTACCTTATGTTGAGACTTCCTTGCAACATGGTCTTCGGATGTCTTCTCCGGGGTCTCCTGTATGCTCTAAACTCGCTCCGCTATCACCAAAAATACTTTCGCTCTGTGGCTCCGAGGTCAATTTTCTCACAATAAACGATAATGAGTGAATGGGACGGGATAAGGTATATATATAGGGGTCCCTATTTTTCCCGCTCAATACTTGCGCGAATTTCGAAAAGAAGCCGCGAAACGACGCGTTGCCACCCTTCATCATGACGACGCCTCGATTTCCGCACATCGAGCTCGAACCGGGCTGACGGATGCCAGGTGTCGTACGGGGATTGCGCCATAACCACGTACCTCTGACTATTTTGAGGGCTGATTTGATGGCTGATGACGGTTAACGGAAGACGAGGCGTCGAAGTAATTAATGCCGACGTACTATATATACTACCTCCGTCTCCCTTTAACGGAACATCCAGCGATCCCAACTATACCTTCCAACTCGGATCATAATAAGATGGCAACTAATAAAAATATGAAGGACGAGGTTAAGGAGGAGAAAGAAGACATTCCATCACCACACAGATCTCCCCAACATCGGAACCCCGAGGTCAACATCGAACAACCCCCAATTAACTTGGGGGAAGAAGAAGACGACCCGTTAGCCTGGGATAAGTGTGCTGTTTGCAGAACCCGAGGGAACTATCGGCACATGTTCCATTGTGACGGATGCGAAGAAGCTTTCCATCCCGGATGTTTGGCCCGCAGATCACCTCGGAACCATGGTGATCCCCGCTTCACATCCTTCACCTGCAGGAGATGCCGGGATCAAGAACGCCGGGTCAAGCGCTTCCGCCACGAATAGCCTTAGTTATATATATAATGTCGTGGGAATAGCCCGCCTTTTGTTAAGTGTTAATCTTTCAAATTTACTCGTATGTTTATATCGTGGCATTCAGCCGAGATCTTCATCTCGTGTTGTTTTGAATACCGTCTAACGTGAGTCAGTTTGACTACCTCGAAAATGCCGAAAAGCTTGTAATGTCGTATAACTTACACAACGTCTAATGGCATTTATGGCTAGTAGCTGGCGGCTACCTATTTAGGCAATATGGCCCACAGTATTTATGACAATATTTCCTCTAACGACTATAAATACCAGACTCACCATACGGTAAAAGGCACATTTTTTACTCTGCACCTTTTACCATTCCTTAAAACCTCCGAGATGCCTTTCAAAAGAGTTGTTTCCAAAAACAAAACACCCCTTGATCATGGTCATAGCCGTGATGTCCAACCATCAAGGCAGAGCCACAACATACCTCCCCCTAATCCCCAACATTCTCGGGACACAATACGGGCCCTATCTCGGCCTGAGAGATGGACCCTCCTCCAACATTTTCCCGAGAAAGATTTGGATTGGATGCTCGCGAATGAGGACCTCCAAATCAGTGACTTTATTGACTTCACCCTTGCTAGCGCACCCTTGTTCACCAAGGAAGACGAGAACAACATTTATAAATTTAATCTCGAGCCCAAGTTGCGTAGGTGCATCATCTACCGCAACAAAGAAGCCAAGCACGAGATGGTGAAATGTCGGGGGTGTAATGAGTGGAGCTGCTTCACCCATTACGACATCCAAGGTCGGTCGGACCCCCGTCGTCGGTTTTGGAAATGTCCTGGGTGTTTATCACGCAATCCCGGAGGTCCAACGTTACACACCGCCATCGAACCCGAGCTCATATCGGATAACCTCTTTGAGGATACCGACAATGAGAGGGTGTAAGTGTGATTTTCAACTCAGAAAAACGACATCACGCCCGTCTCTTTGCAGAGCATGGACAACGTGGTGCTTGGAAGGCGTGACATGATAGAAGTGGAAACATACTTCCAGGCACGGCGTTAACTCATGTCTCATGTTTAAATTTAGATAGGCGTTGTATGATTTCGATATTTTACTCGATCGAGGCGTTGTATGATTTCGATGTTTTCTTATATATTTATGCTTGTTCTATTATTACAATATCAATGACTCCTTATCATTTCTAAGATTCACTTCTTTTACTAATCTTTTACTAATCTTTGACTAACTCGGATACCATGTCGCCTAAAAAAAAAAAAAAGAGAAAAAAATATGAATGACAAGTATGTTAACACATTAACTGTCGGATACGTACCGAGATTGACACATTAATTGTTAAGTATAAAGCAAGACATGTACCCGACATATGCCACATCCGAGTTATTACAGCATGACTAATACACTAAAGTCGGTGTTAAAAATCCTCGACACTAAGTACGCCTAGTTGTCCCAGGTTACTCATTATGATAACACATTTACTTCGGGTTACGTGTCCGGGGTAATTAACCGACATGTTTGGACTTGGCTAGTGCATCACTAACACAGATAACATTTCATAAAATATATTTTATGACTTATCCACCCTCAAGTCGAAAGCATCTCGCCGATACATTTCGACTTCGGGGGCTAATGATAGGGCCATGTTCCACAGGCCCTTTTACTTATTCCAAACTGGGCCATGAAAGACTGGGATTCGGACCTTAACAAGGCCAACCCGACGTCATATGAAAAAGCCCAAAAGCTCGTTAAGTCGGGGCCCAATATGCCGGCCCCAAACCAGAGCCTTAATATAGGCCCATGCCAACCGACATACGGGATAGCCGGGAAACGGCTGGTTTAATACCCACGTCCCAGAAACGGCTGGTTTAATGCCCACGTCCCAGTAACGGACGACATAACTGCCCACGTTCTCCCATAAACGCCCGAGATGGCAGTTATGGCTAGACTATATAAGGCAGTGATCCCCATGAAACAGGGGACGCAATTTTGAACTAAGGGAGAGATCATACAGGTTAGAGTCCGAATCTCTCACAATCCACCCCGAGTTCCAACTCGACCCACACCTCGGCCTGCCATTCCTTGGCAGGACGAATCCAGTTCAGCCCAAATTTCCATACGGCCTCATCTCCCGAGATAGGACGTATCACCGCTATTACTCTGCTCTCGGTTATAATTGTCACCCTCTCCCTTTCTATTTTGTTTTTGGCTGTTTTGTTGGTTTCAACTCTATGTGCTGAGATCTTTTACTCCTTTTCTCCCTCTTTTCTGTTTTCCACTGATTGATTGTACAAATCGAAACTCTAGAGTGAGTTTCGATCTGTGTGCTTGTACTTCCGGTTCTTGTTGTTTCTCTTGGTACTGGGTTGGGTCACCTGGAGCTTGCTGGTGCCGTGGCTTGTGTTGCTTGCTGATTTGGGGAAGTTGAGAAGCGAGGTGCTTACTTGGTATCGGCCATTTCCACCGTCGCTTGCGATTTGCATCTCTCTCTCTTGGGTAAATATCTAAGCACACCCTTTAATCTTGCTTGTTGTGTGCGCTTGCTTGTGCTCTGTCAAGGCGGCACTGTGGTGGGTGTGTGCAAAAATCCGATTTTTGTTCTTGACCTTCTTGATTTTATTCGGTGCTGGCAGTGCCTTGTGGTGTCTCTACCTTGTGGTGCTTGTTGATTTCGTGACAGTTGAGAGGCGAGGCGAGAAGGCCTTAGTACCGACTATCGTCGTGCCATTCGATCAATATCCGGGTAAGGCCCAGTGACCTCTGTTTTTGTGAATTTCTTGAGGCATGCCCTGTGGCCGAGCCACCTCCTTTGAATTGAATTGTGCCTTGATGAATTTTTGGGTTACGACGTAGAAACTGAATTATTAAATATCACGTGCGAGTTGTTGATTTTCTCGACTTGATTACGTTAATTGAATAATGGGGAATTCGGGGATATCGCGATGAATTTGGTTAACTGGTATGGTGGTTCTGTTATGGTTGTACCACTGGTACCGGCCTTTGCTTTCTTTGTTCTTTGTTGTGTTGTTGTGCCAGTTTTGTTACTGGTATTTTGTACCAGCGGCTCCCTGTTTTGCTCTCTGTTGAAATTGTGTTACTGGTATTGTATACCAGCAAACCCCTGTTGCTTTCTGTGTATATTCTCTGTTGAACCTAGGATACTTGGAGAAATGGTGAATTTTGGAATTAAGGGGCCGGCCTTGTAGAAATTGATTGGGTTTTTGGGCCTTGAATAATTAAATTTAAAAAGACCTTGGGTATATTTATGGCCGGCTTAGGGAGGGAACATAGCCGGCCAGAAAATGGCTGGCTTGGGTATATTTCGATATTGAGTTGAGTTCTGGGTATAATTAATAATTTGTATTAAACTTTGGATATTAATAAAAATGTCGGAACTCGAAACCCCACCCATCTTCTCTCTATCACTGACCCCCGAGCCCCACTACCCCGCGCCCTCTCTATTTTCTTTGCTTCCAGGAGGAAGGGCCACGCTTGATTTCCCCCGCTTTTCTCCTTTGCTCCGTACGCCCCTGACCCCTGTCGCATCGCCATTTATTTCGCTCTCTGCCAGAGGCGACTTTCGTGCCTCTCACGCGTGCCTACTCTCTGAGAGAGGGCTTGACCGTACGCCCCGCTATTACTCTGCTCTCGGTTATAATTGTCACCCTCTCCCTTTCTATTTTGTTTTTGGCTGTTTTGTTGGTTTCAACTCTATGTGCTGAGATCTTTTACTCCTTTTCTCCCTCTTTTCTGTTTTCCACTGATTGATTGTACAAATCGAAACTCTAGAGTGAGTTTCGATCTGTGTGTGCTTGTACTTCCGGTTCTTGTTGTTTCTCTTGGTACTGGGTTGGGTCACCTGGAGCTTGCTGGTGCCGTGGCTTGTGTTGCTTGCTGATTTGGGGAAGTTGAGAAGCGAGGTGCTTACTTGGTATCGGCCATTTCCACCGTCGCTTGCGATTTGCATCTCTCTCTCTTGGGTAAATATCTAAGCACACCCTTTAATCTTGCTTGTTGTGTGCGCTTGCTTGTGCCCTGTCTAGGCGGCACTGTGGTGGGTGTGTGCAAAAATCCGATTTTTGTTCTTGACCTTCTTGATTTTATTCGGTGCTGGCAGTGCCTTGTGGTGTCTCTACCTTGTGGTGCTTGTTGATTTCGTGACAGTTGAGAGGCGAGGCGAGAAGGCCTTAGTACCGACTACCGTCGTGCCATTCGATCAATATCCGGGTAAGGCCCAGTGACCTCTGTTTTTGTGAATTTCTTGGGGCATGCCCTGTGGCCGAGCCACCTCCTTTGAATTGAATTGTGCCTTGATGAATTTTTGGGTTACGACGTAGAAACTGAATTATTAAATATCACGTGCGAGTTGTTGATTTTCTCGACTTGATTACGTTAATTGAATAATGGGGAATTCGGGGATATCGCGATGAATTTGGTTAACTGGTATGGTGGTTCTGTTATGGTTGTACCACTGGTACCGGCCTTTGCTTTCTTTGTTCTTTGTTGTGTTGTTGTGCCAGTTTTGTTACTGGTATTTTGTACCAGCGGCTCCCTGTTTTGCTCTCTGTTGAAATTGTGTTACTGGTATTGTATACCAGCAAACCCCTGTTGCTTTCTGTGTATATTCTCTGTTGAACCTAGGATACTTGGAGAAATGGTGAATTTTGGAATTAAGGGGCCGGCCTTGTAGAAATTGATTGGGTTTTTGGGCCTTGAATAATTAAATTTAAAAAGACCTTGGGTATATTTATGGCCGGCTTAGGGAGGGAACATAGCCGGCCAGAAAATGGCTGGCTTGGGTATATTTCGATATTGAGTTGAGTTCTGGGTATAATTAATAATTTGTATTAAACTTTGGATATTAATAAAAATGTCGGAACTCGAAACCCCACCCATCTTCTCTCTATCACTGACCCCCGAGCCCCACTACCCCGCGCCCTCTCTATTTTCTTTGCTTCCAGGAGGAAGGGCCACGCTTGATTTCCCCCGCTTTTCTCCTTTGCTCCGTACGCCCCTGACCCCTGTCGCATCGCCATTTATTTCGCTCTCTGCCAGAGGCGACTTTCGTGCCTCTCACGCGTGCCTACTCTCTGAGAGAGGGCTTGACCGTACGCCCCGCTATTACTCTGCTCTCGGTTATAATTGTCACCCTCTCCCTTTCTATTTTGTTTTTGGCTGTTTTGTTGGTTTCAACTCTATGTGCTGAGATCTTTTACTCCTTTTCTCCCTCTTTTCTGTTTTCCACTGATTGATTGTACAAATCGAAACTCTAGAGTGAGTTTCGATCTGTGTGTGCTTGTACTTCCGGTTCTTGTTGTTTCTCTTGGTACTGGGTTGGGTCACCTGGAGCTTGCTGGTGCCGTGGCTTGTGTTGCTTGCTGATTTGGGGAAGTTGAGAAGCGAGGTGCTTACTTGGTATCGGCCATTTCCACCGTCGCTTGCGATTTGCATCTCTCTCTCTTGGGTAAATATCTAAGCACACCCTTTAATCTTGCTTGTTGTGTGCGCTTGCTTGTGCCCTGTCTAGGCGGCACTGTGGTGGGTGTGTGCAAAAATCCGATTTTTGTTCTTGACCTTCTTGATTTTATTCGGTGCTGGCAGTGCCTTGTGGTGTCTCTACCTTGTGGTGCTTGTTGATTTCGTGACAGTTGAGAGGCGAGGCGAGAAGGCCTTAGTACCGACTACCGTCGTGCCATTCGATCAATATCCGGGTAAGGCCCAGTGACCTCTGTTTTTGTGAATTTCTTGGGGCATGCCCTGTGGCCGAGCCACCTCCTTTGAATTGAATTGTGCCTTGATGAATTTTTGGGTTACGACGTAGAAACTGAATTATTAAATATCACGTGCGAGTTGTTGATTTTCTCGACTTGATTACGTTAATTGAATAATGGGGAATTCGGGGATATCGCGATGAATTTGGTTAACTGGTATGGTGGTTCTGTTATGGTTGTACCACTGGTACCGGCCTTTGCTTTCTTTGTTCTTTGTTGTGTTGTTGTGCCAGTTTTGTTACTGGTATTTTGTACCAGCGGCTCCCTGTTTTGCTCTCTGTTGAAATTGTGTTACTGGTATTGTATACCAGCAAACCCCTGTTGCTTTCTGTGTATATTCTCTGTTGAACCTAGGATACTTGGAGAAATGGTGAATTTTGGAATTAAGGGGCCGGCCTTGTAGAAATTGATTGGGTATTTGGGCCTTGAATAATTAAATTTAAAAAGACCTTGGGTATATTTATGGCCGGCTTAGGGAGGGAACATAGCCGGCCAGAAAATGGCCGGCTTGGGTATATTTCGATATTGAGTTGAGTTCTGGGTATAATTAATAATTTGTATTAAACTTTGGATATTAATAAAAATGTCGGAACTCGAAACCCCACCCATCTTCTCTCTATCACTGACCCCCGAGCCCCACTACCCCGCGCCCTCTCTATTTTCTTTGCTTCCAGGAGGAAGGGCCACACTTGATTTCCCCCGCTTTTCTCCTTTGCTCCGTACGCCCCTGACCCCTGTCGCATCGCCATTTATTTTGCTCTCTGCCAGAGGCGACTTTCGTGCCTCTCACGCGTGCCTACTCTCTGAGAGAGGGCTTGACCGTACGCCCCGCTATTACTCTGCTCCCGGTTATAATTGTCACCCTCTCCCTTTCTATTTTGTTTTTGGCTGTTTTGTTGGTTTCAACTCTATGTGCTGAGATCTTTTACTCCTTTTCTCCCTCTTTTCTGTTTTCCACTGATTGATTGTACAAATCGAAACTCTAGAGTGAGTTTCGATCTGTGTGTGCTTGTACTTCCGGTTCTTGTTGTTTCTCTTGGTACTGGGTTGGGTCACCTGGAGCTTGCTGGTGCCGTGGCTTGTGTTGCTTGCTGATTTGGGGAAGTTGAGAAGCGAGGTGCTTACTTGGTATCGGCCATTTCCACCGTCGCTTGCGATTTGCATCTCTCTCTCTTGGGTAAATATCTAAGCACACCCTTTAATCTTGCTTGTTGTGTGCGCTTGCTTGTGCCCTGTCTAGGCGGCACTGTGGTGGGTGTGTGCAAAAATCCGATTTTTGTTCTTGACCTTCTTGATTTTATTCGGTGCTGGCAGTGCCTTGTGGTGTCTCTACCTTGTGGTGCTTGTTGATTTCGTGACAGTTGAGAGGCGAGGCGAGAAGGCCTTAGTACCGACTACCGTTGTGCCATTCGATCAATATCCGGGTAAGGCCCAGTGACCTCTGTTTTTGTGAATTTCTTGGGGCATGCCCTGTGGCCGAGCCACCTCCTTTGAATTGAATTGTGCCTTGATGAATTTTTGGGTTACGACGTAGAAACTGAATTATTAAATATCACGTGCGAGTTGTTGATTTTCTCGACTTGATTACGTTAATTGAATAATGGGGAATTCGGGGATATCGCGATGAATTTGGTTAACTGGTATGGTGGTTCTGTTATGGTTGTACCACTGGTACCGGCCTTTGCTTTCTTTGTTCTTTGTTGTGTTGTTGTGCCAGTTTTGTTACTGGTATTTTGTACCAGCGGCTCCCTGTTTTGCTCTCTGTTGAAATTGTGTTACTGGTATTGTATACCAGCAAACCCCTGTTGCTTTCTGTGTATATTCTCTGTTGAACCTAGGATACTTGGAGAAATGGTGAATTTTGGAATTAAGGGGCCGGCCTTGTAGAAATTGATTGGGTATTTGGGCCTTGAATAATTAAATTTAAAAAGACCTTGGGTATATTTATGGCCGGCTTAGGGAGGGAACATAGCCGGCCAGAAAATGGCCGGCTTGGGTATATTTCGATATTGAGTTGAGTTCTGGGTATAATTAATAATTTGTATTAAACTTTGGATATTTATAAAAATGTCGGAACTCGAAACCCCACCCATCTTCTCTCTATCACTGACCCCCGAGCCCCACTACCCCGCGCCCTCTCTATTTTCTTTGCTTCCAGGAGGAAGGGCCACGCTTGATTTCCCCCGCTTTTCTCCTTTGCTCCGTACGCCCCTGACCCCTGTCGCATCGCCATTTATTTCGCTCTCTGCCAGAGGCGACTTTCGTGCCTCTCACGCGTGCCTACTCTCTGAGAGAGGGCTTGACCGTACGCCCCGCTATTACTCTGCTCTCGGTTATAATTGTCACCCTCTCCCTTTCTATTTTGTTTTTGGCTGTTTTGTTGGTTTCAACTCTATGTGCTGAGATCTTTTACTCCTTTTCTCCCTCTTTTCTGTTTTCCACTGATTGATTGTACAAATCGAAACTCTAGAGTGAGTTTCGATCTGTGTGTGCTTGTACTTCCGGTTCTTGTTGTTTCTCTTGGTACTGGGTTGGGTCACCTGGAGCTTGCTGGTGCCGTGGCTTGTGTTGCTTGCTGATTTGGGGAAGTTGAGAAGCGAGGTGCTTACTTGGTATCGGCCATTTCCACCGTCGCTTGCGATTTGCATCTCTCTCTCTTGGGTAAATATCTAAGCACACCCTTTAATCTTGCTTGTTGTGTGCGCTTGCTTGTGCCCTGTCTAGGCGGCACTGTGGTGGGTGTGTGCAAAAATCCGATTTTTGTTCTTGACCTTCTTGATTTTATTCGGTGCTGGCAGTGCCTTGTGGTGTCTCTACCTTGTGGTGCTTGTTGATTTCGTGACAGTTGAGAGGCGAGGCGAGAAGGCCTTAGTACCGACTACCGTTGTGCCATTCGATCAATATCCGGGTAAGGCCCAGTGACCTCTGTTTTTGTGAATTTCTTGGGGCATGCCCTGTGGCCGAGCCACCTCCTTTGAATTGAATTGTGCCTTGATGAATTTTTGGGTTACGACGTAGAAACTGAATTATTAAATATCACGTGCGAGTTGTTGATTTTCTCGACTTGATTACGTTAATTGAATAATGGGGAATTCGGGGATATCGCGATGAATTTGGTTAACTGGTATGGTGGTTCTGTTATGGTTGTACCACTGGTACCGGCCTTTGCTTTCTTTGTTCTTTGTTGTGTTGTTGTGCCAGTTTTGTTACTGGTATTTTGTACCAGCGGCTCCCTGTTTTGCTCTCTGTTGAAATTGTGTTACTGGTATTGTATACCAGCAAACCCCTGTTGCTTTCTGTGTATATTCTCTGTTGAACCTAGGATACTTGGAGAAATGGTGAATTTTGGAATTAAGGGGCCGGCCTTGTAGAAATTGATTGGGTATTTGGGCCTTGAATAATTAAATTTAAAAAGACCTTGGGTATATTTATGGCCGGCTTAGGGAGGGAACATAGCCGGCCAGAAAATGGCCGGCTTGGGTATATTTCAATATTGAGTTGAGTTCTGGGTATAATTAATAATTTGTATTAAACTTTGGATATTTATAAAAATGTCGGAACTCGAAACCCCACCCATCTTCTCTCTATCACTGACCCCCGAGCCCCACTACCCCGCGCCCTCTCTATTTTCTTTGCTTCCAGGAGGAAGGGCCACGCTTGATTTCCCCCGCTTTTCTCCTTTGCTCCGTACGCCCCTGACCCCTGTCGCATCGCCATTTATTTCGCTCTCTGCCAGAGGCGACTTTCGTGCCTCTCACGCGTGCCTACTCTCTGAGAGAGGGCTTGACCGTACGCCCCGCTATTACTCTGCTCTCGGTTATAATTGTCACCCTCTCCCTTTCTATTTTGTTTTTGGCTGTTTTGTTGGTTTCAACTCTATGTGCTGAGATCTTTTACTCCTTTTCTCCCTCTTTTCTGTTTTCCACTGATTGATTGTACAAATCGAAACTCTAGAGTGAGTTTCGATCTGTGTGTGCTTGTACTTCCGGTTCTTGTTGTTTCTCTTGGTACTGGGTTGGGTCACCTGGAGCTTGCTGGTGCCGTGGCTTGTGTTGCTTGCTGATTTGGGGAAGTTGAGAAGCGAGGTGCTTACTTGGTATCGGCCATTTCCACCGTCGCTTGCGATTTGCATCTCTCTCTCTTGGGTAAATATCTAAGCACACCCTTTAATCTTGCTTGTTGTGTGCGCTTGCTTGTGCCCTGTCTAGGCGGCACTGTGGTGGGTGTGTGCAAAAATCCGATTTTTGTTCTTGACCTTCTTGATTTTATTCGGTGCTGGCAGTGCCTTGTGGTGTCTCTACCTTGTGGTGCTTGTTGATTTCGTGACAGTTGAGAGGCGAGGCGAGAAGGCCTTAGTACCGACTACCGTTGTGCCATTCGATCAATATCCGGGTAAGGCCCAGTGACCTCTGTTTTTGTGAATTTCTTGGGGCATGCCCTGTGGCCGAGCCACCTCCTTTGAATTGAATTGTGCCTTGATGAATTTTTGGGTTACGACGTAGAAACTGAATTATTAAATATCACGTGCGAGTTGTTGATTTTCTCGACTTGATTACGTTAATTGAATAATGGGGAATTCGGGGATATCGCGATGAATTTGGTTAACTGGTATGGTGGTTCTGTTATGGTTGTACCACTGGTACCGGCCTTTGCTTTCTTTGTTCTTTGTTGTGTTGTTGTGCCAGTTTTGTTACTGGTATTTTGTACCAGCGGCTCCCTGTTTTGCTCTCTGTTGAAATTGTGTTACTGGTATTGTATACCAGCAAACCCCTGTTGCTTTCTGTGTATATTCTCTGTTGAACCTAGGATACTTGGAGAAATGGTGAATTTTGGAATTAAGGGGCCGGCCTTGTAGAAATTGATTGGGTATTTGGGCCTTGAATAATTAAATTTAAAAAGACCTTGGGTATATTTATGGCCGGCTTAGGGAGGGAACATAGCCGGCCAGAAAATGGCCGGCTTGGGTATATTTCGATATTGAGTTGAGTTCTGGGTATAATTAATAATTTGTATTAAACTTTGGATATTAATAAAAATGTCGGAACTCGAAACCCCACCCATCTTCTCTCTATCACTGACCCCCGAGCCCCACTACCCCGCGCCCTCTCTATTTTCTTTGCTTCCAGGAGGAAGGGCCATGCTTGATTTCCCCCGCTTTTCTCCTTTGCTCCGTATGCCCCTGACCCCTGTCGCATCGCCATTTATTTCGCTCTCTGCCAAAGGCGACTTTCGTGCCTCTCACGCGTGCCTACTCTCTGAGAGAGGGTTTGACCGTACGCCCCGCTATTACTCTGCTCTCGGTTATAATTGTCACCCTCTCCCTTTCTATTTTGTTTTTGGCTGTTTTGTTGGTTTGAACTTTATGTGCTGAGATCTTTTACTCCTTTTCTCCCTCTTTTCTGTTTTCCACTGATTGATTGTACAAATCGAAACTCTAGAGTGAAGCTACTGTTCCGTGGCTCCTATTAACTTTTTCAGTTATCCTAGACCCTGGTATGCTTTGAGGTTTATGCGTGTCTATTTGTTAATCTGCTATTTCTGAGTTGTGCATTGACAAAAATCCCTTTCTTTATTTGAATTGTTCATATATATCAAAATTATTTCTTGATTTTCTCATAGGTGCTAAAATAGAAATGGATACTTCTATTCACAAGGGAATACTTGGTTTCGTAACTCAGGTCTGGTACATTTGCGTTTTTATTATTGTATTCACGATACTTATTTGTATGCCTTAAAGAGGTTTGAATATTTTTTCAATATTTCTTTTTTCAATTTTCACTTGTAAATTGATTCTTTTATCATTGTTATCTTAAATCTTAATCATCTTTGGCCTTATTTGCCAACTAATATTTTTTCCTTTTTCTATATATATTTTTTTAACCCACAGGATTGTTCTGATGGATGCTCTGGATAGAGAAGACAATTTTTGTAGCATCACGAATGATGTGTTATTTGCATGCATGCCTTATTTGCATGCGTGCCTTATTTGCATGCATGCCTCCAAACCTTAAGAACAAATGGATGAAACATATTAAGAGGAATCAAGTTTGCAGGAGGAAAGAAAAAGAGGGAAGAAATGAAGAAATTCACCAATGTTTTATCAAAACAAAACAAAAATAGTGGAGGAATAGTTACTATTTCCATTTGGCGGCCCTTAGATATTAAGTTAGAATAGTGGAGGAAGTTTTCAGAACCAAGGCCTAAGGGAAAAATGGCGACCTCAATAGTCTTCTCCGACAAGACGTGAACTGAAACCCCATACCCCTATCGCAGCCTACAATCATTGAATGCTGAAGCTCAACTACCTCAACAGATATTCCAAAACATTCCAGCAGTAAATGATGTTTTAACTACCCTGTCTCCTTTTTCCTATACACAACTATTTTTCTCTTCTAAAACATTCCACAGATACCCCACACTATCTATTTGTTATCCCAACCATACACACACATAGCACTCAAACCTTCCCTACCTTACTTAAGCAAACAAAGATGACGCCTTTTCCGATGACCACTCAACAAGCTGATCGGGGGTGCACATACCTCAACTGTCGAGATGAATTACATCAAAGCCTGGCCGAAGACCTGGATTGGTCGGTTATGGTTACCGCCCTAGGTGATAATGTGAGTGGAGGAGGATCGATGTTATCGGTCCAGCACTTTCTTGGAGAGCACTTTGGCGGCAACTTCACCCATTACCCCTATATCAGAAAATCCACAAACTGCTACATTTTCTACCTCCCCCATGGCACTGATAAAAGCGACGTGGTGCGCTTGGGAAATGAGTGGGGAAGAAACACTGAGTGGAGTTTTCAGAGCTGGAGTGCACATGAAGAAGGGAGCTATGCACCAAAACGCTTTCGGGTGCGCTTACATGTTCACGACTTCCCACTAGATTTTTGGCACGTGTCCTTCATACGCCAAGCCATGGCCGGGTTTGGAGAGGTCACGAACATAGACCACAGAAATCTTATCGGCAATGATCGCTCATGCCTCAAACTATGGATAAAATGTTTAGACCCAAGGCGCATTCCCTGCAGCACGGCCTTACCATACGACAACATTTGGAAAAACTGCACTATCCAAATCATCTCTTGGGAATACTATGGCAGCTTCCCGGAAGAGGCACTTTTGTCGGCAAGAGAACAAAGGCTGATGGGTGCCGAATGGCGCAATGACCCTAGCTGGCCTAGGGTTGCCCTACTTGCAGCTCACGATAAGATATTGAACTACTACGCTAGAGGAGGATACAACTCCCCACCGGATTCATCGGTTTCGGATGATCAGGCAGACCTCCACGACATGGCCACAACTCAACATCAAGGGCCACAGAGCGGGGCCACAACAAATCCCTCACCTTGGTTCCCCCCCACAGAAACAGAAGCAAGAGAGGCGTAATATCAGCTGCCCCCGTCTGAAATGGTCAAAGGAGTACCTAAGGAAAGAAAAGAGCAGCAGGGAGTACAAGAACAAAAAAGGAAAGCAGAAGTAACATCAAATGGGCAATATACAGCAGTGGTTAGAGTGGGGACACTGCCAATCTATGCAATTGGCTTTAATTGCCAAGTCACTTACACTAAAGGAGAAGCTGCACAACCTGGCAAGCAAGAAAACAAGTATGCAGGTGGCCACGCTGCTATTAATTTCAATTGGGAGCATGTCAAAAAGCTTTCTCTGGAAAAAAGTGACACTAGCACAGAAGGGGTAAAAGTCAGAGTAGGAGATTTTCTAGTGATCGAAGAAAAGATACAAAGAGAAAGATATATCATGGGAGCAATACAGCTCACCCATGGAATAAATGAGAAAGCCACTTATACGGAGACAGGCTCACATGCTGGGCTGAATTGCTCCACAGGCTTTAAAAGTGGTGATCCAGCCCTTTTAATAAGTAGCCTTGAAAGCCCCAGAACCCAACTACCTGCATTAAATAGGCTTTTTGTAAGCAAAACAACAGCAAGCAGCAGCTCGCAAGCAGTGGGAGAAAGGCAAATACACAACCTCACAGCTCAACAAAGAGGCAAAAGAACTGAAGAGAAAATGGGAAGCACAGATGCCGAATTGTTGGAAAAATTTGCAGCCCTAAACACAAACAACGTGGCCTCGCAAAGATTAAGGCTGCACTCAGAGGATGTAACGGACCGTGACTGGGGTAAATGCATACTGCTTCGAGTTGTATCGGATAGAGCGGTCATGCCAACCCAATTTGCGGCCACAATGAGAAAAGCTTGGGGAGCTAACCCCAACACAGAAATATTGCCCATTGAGAGGAACATGTTCAGTGTTCAATTTCAAAATGACGAGGATATGGCGCGGGTTTTGCAGCGGGGCATATGGTCATACCGTCTGGATATCGTGGTCCCAAAAAAGATTAAGAGCCCAAGCGAGCTAGTGAACCCCGAAATCACAGAAATGGATATCTGGATCCAACTTCACCGAATTCCGCATGAGGCCCTAACACCGGTAGGAATTCGAAAACTAGCAAGTAGAATAGGGGCACCACTATCAGCGGTTGTGGAAGGGCACATTGGTGGTGCCAACTTCTCAAAGCTGAAGATCAAAATTCCAATAGACCAAGCATTGCAAGATAAATTAGAGGTAGAACATCCCCATTTCGGTTCTTTCACCGTGTATGTGGTGTATGAAAGGCTGCAAAGAGCCTGCTTGTTCTGCTCAAAAGCTGGTCATGAACACCAAATTTGTCAAGATAAACTGCGACTTGAGGCTATGAAACTAGAACCCGAATACTTGGGCAATCCGGCAATGGAGAATATCACGGATTTGAACACGGGACCATGGATAATGGATCCCTCCTTGATTCCAGAACAAAATAGCACTAGTCCAGCCCCAACACATGCAACACCGCGCCGTAGCCCAAGGGGGAGCCAAGATACAGAGGTTCATACAAATAGGGCCTCGGGCTCTGAAGCCCCACCCAAAAGGTCTCGGCTAGGCCCAGATCTCACCATGGTTCAGTTCGGCTATGACAGGGTAGAAGAAGGAGAAAGGGAATGGAGCTCGGCCCAGGATTTAAACCAGCAGGCCGGGCCTGAAGGAAGTCAGAGCGGGGGAAGTCAAACCACCCTGACCGGTAATAGTGCAGACATGGCAAATGTAGCAGCAGAACCGGCCAAAAAGAAAAGAATGGTAGGGGCGATGAAAATTCCGCCCCGGCCAGAGCCATGAATCTCGTATCATGGAACTGCCGAGGTGCCGGGGGGACTCGGAAAAAACAGTTCTTAGATAGACTCCTCCGGTCGACGAAAGCTGACATGGCTTTCGTAGTGGAAACAAAGCGCTCTCGTAAAAAATCCAAAAGATACATAAGGGACTAACCGTTAGTGAACAGTGCAATTGTACCGGCATGTGGCCGGTCAGGAGGGCTATGGTTGCTTTGGAATGACCAAATAAGTGTTGAGCTAATTGCGGTTAATCGATGGTATATCCATGTCCGTATCACACCACCTGATAGGATACCATGGTCACTAGTTTGTGTTTATGGAGATCCGTCATATACTTTGAACAATGCTATTTGGGCAGACATTAAAGCAATCATCAGGCAATTCGAAATGGTTTGTGTAGTCGGGGACTTTAATGCAATTGCAAAGGAAGAAGAGAAAGTAGGGGGAATCAGGGAGTTAAACAAGAACAGCAAAGACTTCCGAGACTTCCTATTCGATGCCGGTCTAATTGATTTGGGCTACAAGGGACCGGCTTTCACATGGACGAATAAGCAAAGTACTTCAACTGCAATATTTGAGAGGTTAGATCGAGTAGTGGTAACTTCAAAATGGTTACACCATCACAAAAATGCATATGTAAACCACCTCCCACGTTTACATAGTGACCATGCCGCTATTTTATTAAGAACAAGAGGGAAACAGCAAGCTCATTCTCCACGTTTCAAGATAGAGACGTGGTGGATGAATACTGAGGGATTCAAAGAAGAATGGGAGAAAGTGTGGAGAGACACACAGAACATGCAGTGGCAAGATAGATTTGCAATGGTAAGAAGTACCATGCAGATATGGGCACGAAGACAACAAACACCTCACAACCGGATCAAAGATGCACAAGACAAGCTGTATAACCACCAGCTTCTGCATCCGACATGCCAAAACCCACAAATTGAAGAGACCATCATGCAAGAATACAATAAAGCCGAAATTGATTTGGAGCTGTACTGGAGGCAGAGATCGCGAGTCAACTGGCATTGTTATGGAGACCGAAACACCGGTTTCTTTCACATGATAGCGACGCAGCGCCGAAGATCAAACCTCATACCACACATACGTAATGAACAAGGGCAAATGCAAACAGAGGAAAAAGATATCTGTGCAACCTTTGTGCGATATTTTAAGAATCTGTACAGTCCTAAACAAAGGGTGGTACCGGCCAACATAGATCAATTTTTTGCAAACTTGCAACAGGAGGCCTTACCCAAAATTCCAAGCCAGGCTCACAACTCACTCATCAAGCCACCAGAGGAAGAGGAAGTTCGGCAGGCACTGTTTGAAATGGGTCCCGACAAGAGTCCGGGCCCGGATGGAATTACACCAAGATTTTTCAGCAATACTGGACCGTTTTTCACAAAGATATCACCCACGAAATTCAGCAGGTATTCCTAACGGGCTTGCCTCCGACCGACTGGCTGAAGAGTAACATTGTTTTAATCCCCAAAAATAATGAACCGGTCTTACCCAAGGATTATAGACCAATAACAATTGGTAATGTCATTTACCGATTGTTTATGAAGATTATAGCAAATCGGGTACAACCGTTCATGGCAAAAATCATATCTGTCAACCAAACTGCTTTTTTAAAAGGTAGAAACATTTCAGATAACACCATACTAGTAAGAGAGATTGTTCAGTCTTTCCAATGTGCAGAGTTTAAGAAACAAGCTTTTCTACTCAAGGCAGATGTGAATAAAGCGTTTGATACACTTGATTGGGTGTTTCTTCAAAAAGCAATGGAGGCAGTTAACATGCCAAGCCAACTAGTCAACTTGATTATGGCTTGCATGAGGGCTGGAAAGGTGACGGTACTAATAAATGGCAAGGGTAGTGGGTTTTTGGTGCCAACAAGAGGTTTGCGGCAGGGGTGCCCGATGTCACCGTACATTTTCATCCTGGCAATGGAATTTCTTACGAGACTGTTTCAAAAAAACCAACAGGAAGGACAGATAAAGGGTCTCAAATTGGCAAGGTCAGCACCAAGCATTACTCACTCCATGTATGCTGATGATCTGATGGTAATGGGCGAGGCAAAAATTGAGGAAGTTCGAAAGGTTCAACAAATCTTGGAAGAGTTTGAGCTCTTTTCGGGTTTGGGCATCAACCCGGATAAGTCCAAGCTATGGTTTAGTAGTGGATGTGATGAACAGTGTAGAGGTTTGCTAATTAATGAGTTCAAAGCAGGAGAGGCGCAAGAAAATGAAAAGTATCTGGGAGTGGTCATAGCGAAACCGTCTAGACAGAGGAACCTAACCCATGACATGCTGTTGGAGAAAATAGGTAGCAGGTTATCAGGTTGGAAGGTGAACATGCTATCTTTTGCGGGGAGAGTTACCCTCATTAAGTCGGTTTTGATATCCATACCGGTTTATTATATGTCGGTCGCTATCCTACCAACAAATACGGTAAATGCAATCAACTCATTAATTAGAAAATTTCTGTGGGGGAAGCTGGATAAAGAGAGATATATGGCCATGATTGCATGGCATAAGATATGCTTACCTGTGGAGGACGGGGGGTTGGGCATCCGAGATATTAAGGTTTTTAATGAGGCATTAGTGCTGAAATTAGTGTGGGAACTTGCAGCAGCAAAGAATAAATTATGGATCCATGTTATGAAAGCCAAATATTTTTCACAAGGGAGCTTTTGGGAAACCATGAGACGAAGGCAATCCAGTGTGTTATGGAGGGATATACAAAATCTGAAGGCATTTTTTAAAACTGATATAGGTTGGCATTTAGGTGATGGGAAAAACATAAAAGCGGTACAAGAGCCGTGGTACCAGGGATGGGAGAACCAGGAGATAGCAAATAATGCACAACGAAATTTAATGATAGCAGATTTGTATGATTTCCAAACATTACAGTGGCGCAGAGCCGAACTAGAGGATCTATGGGGAATACCGATAGCACAACAAATTATCACAGCAGTTCAAGAACCCACGCAACATCCACTAATCCAAGACAGACTCATTTAGAACAAAAGCAAGAAAGGAAGGTACACTACAGCTGAGGGGTATGAGATTTTAAGCAAACAAAGGCATATAAGACCGATATACCCGGAACCGAAGAAAAAAGCATTACAAAAAATTTGGGGATGGAAAGAGGTGATGCCGAGGATCAAAACATTCTTATGGAGAGCTCTACATGGAGGCATTCCCACTATGATGGAGATGCACAGAAGGATTCACACATGGGATCCAAAATGCTCGAGGTGTGGGCAAGAAAATGAGTATCTTACACATGCTCTATTTTTTTGCAACTTACCAAGGGCAACATGGGCAATTTCGGATTTACCAATACGGGTTGACCACCTGCCGCTAAACTTCACAGATACACTCCTATACCTGACAGAAAAATTAGAGGAACACCAAATTAGCACTCTCTGCAATATGCTGTGGGTTATTTGGAAGGCAAGAAATAAGGAGATCTTCAATAATGAGAAATCACATCCAATTGGGGTCCTAGCTCAGGCAAGATTGCTCAAAATGGATGATAATCTCATTGAAACATCAAGGAGAAAGCAAAACAAAGATCAGGATAGGGTACCGGGGCAGGTTCAGATACCAGGTCAGGTACCGGTAACGGGTCAGATACATGTACCGGGTGAGGCGCCGATACCGGATCGGGTAAGGATGCCGGGTGAGGGGATGGCGATGGGGGTGGTACTGGTAACAGATCAGGGGCAGGTACCGGGTGCGGAGCGGGTACTGACACAATCCACAGGATCGAATCGGGTACAATTACCGGGTGACAGATGGGTGGTATTGGTCGATGCGTCATGGGAGCAATCCAAAAAAATGGGGTGGGGGGCAGTGTTTTACAACACAGAAGGGACATTAGTGGATATCATCTGTGCACAGGATGTGGCGGACGATCCACTACACGCTGAGGCTATTGCTTTACTCCGAACGTTGCAAGAAACAGATCAAAGAATGGGTACTAATGACTCACACAGGTACATTATACTCTCGGACTGCAAGGTTTTAGTGAAAGCGGTAACCACAGAAAATGTGGACATCCCATCCTGGAAAGCAACAGAAACAATCGCCAAATGTACGAGGCTAGCACAACAGCGGGGAGATATGGTTCGAGTCAAACATGTCATGCGTACCGTGCTAGCTGAGCCGCATGAATTGGCAAACCAGGCAAGAAAAACAGGAATGACACTGTGCACTCTTCCACATGAGATGATCAGACAGAGGTTGAGGATAAGAGCCAAGCTAGATCCTGACCGATTCTCTTTAGAGCAACAGCAAGGGACAGCACCTGGTCACATTGGCGCTGGATGAGATGGATATAGGAATAGATTAGGGCTTTAATTAATTTCTGCTTTCAATGTAATGTTTTTCTTTAGTATTCCAACTTAGGATCAATTAGTTTAGTTTCACGTTTTCCACTGCATGGTAGGTTAAACTTTCAGCAACAGTCTTGTAATTCACAGTTTTTATTATAATTCCAATGCCTACGGGTTTACAATAAAAAAAAAAAACGAATGATGTGTTATCATACCTTGTCAGGATTTAGCCGATAATCACCTATTTGAGTTAGTTTTCATGTGATGTATAGCATGCTTATGGGCTCATCTCTAAGTGCCAACCTAGGTTTTTGTTGGTTTGAATGATGTTAGAAGTTGGCATCAGCATGTTTATAATGTTCAGTGGTGTATCAGCATGTTGATCTTAATGCATGGTTTGTATTTTTACATTATGTTAAATGTGAATTTTGGAAATAGATGTTATTAGTTAATTAATAGCGCTGTATGAAGTGTTTGTTTTTATTTGAAAATTTGCTACATTAAACTGATATTCTTGTACTAATTCTTGCAAGCATGTCTTATGTTTGCTTTTGTACCACTAGTGTACTAATTGCTCACAAATAAAAATTGAATGGAGAATTTTATCATTTGCATATTTTGAATGACTCCAAATTGGCATCGTCCATATTCTTTATGTATATGTGTCTCATGTTTTATCATTTCTATTTCATGACTTTAAACTAAGACCAGAGCAACTTCTTTGTGTGCCTTTGCACTTGGCATCCAATTCATTCAGGTTAATTTCATAATTTGTGTAGTTAAAAAAAATGATAAAATACCTAGAACAAACCCATGAGTTCGCATAATTTTACCATGGATATAGATAATCTAAGAGATTAGTCGCATCAAAATACCAGAAATATTACTTGAGTAGAGTCAACTATATTATATGACAACAATTAACCATCTAAAACCACTGTGTGTGTGTGTATATATATTCATCAAATGCCCAAAATCAAAGAGACAAAAAGCAATTTAAATTGCAACAAAATACATTGTAAACAGAGGAGGGATCAAGTTACAACAATTTTGAGTTACAACAAAGTTACCACAATTATTTTTTTCATTTTCAAATTTCAAATCGTCGATCCAAACCGTTCAACATGATTATCTAAAGAAAATGTGCTTGCAGATTAAATTTTACATTTTTTTGAATTTTTTACTATTTATTAAGATGGGTACAAAATTTAATGGTCTGAATATGACTATTTTTTGTAAAATACTTAATAAATAGTAAACAAATTAAAAAAGATGTAAAATTTGATTTGCAAGCACATTTTATTGTGGAGATCATGTTGAACGGTTTGGATCGACAATTTGGACTTTGAAAATGAAAAAAATGGTCCCTGAGACATGCCTGACAACCAGTTCTAGTAGTCCCGTACTCCCTCTCAGGTGTCTTCACACTTTTTGAACTCTCACTCCCTCGCTTCTATTCAGCTATCTGACGTGTAGAAAATCCTTCTTTTGAGCAAACAAGTCTAACATATGACAAATCATTTCTTGATTTAGTCCGTGTATTTCTTCGAATACTAAATCCAACATGGCCAGCGTAGGCATGGTAGAAATTGTAGGCCTCATCAGCGGAGATAAATTCCCTGCCAACATAAGGTTGCACAGTATCGGATATAGCAGCCTCATTTTCTTTTGATTTTCTTCCACTCTGTTCATTTTTTTATTCATTATAATCTTCCCCTTCCTCCCCTTGTACTTCTCCAACTCCTAAATTTTATTCTATTGCTAATAAATCTTCTTCTTCTCTTCTTCTTCTTCTATTGCTAATAAATTGTCTCCTTCCGAATTTATGGGATACTCGAGAGCTAGAAATTCCTCAAATCCAATATAAGGATCATCACCATCCATCTGTTTAGTATAAAAAATAAGTCTCTTGATCAACATATTTGAAGGGCACAACTTAAGTTCAATATATAAAAATCATTACCCGAAGTTTTATGATGCCATGGCTATCCATTCTAGGCGAGTCCAAGGAATGAGCTTCGTTGAATGAGCCTACACTACTTGAAGCATCTCCAAGTGAAATCTCAGCAGTGAATCAAACTACACAAGTTAAAATGAAGATAAATTTTACAGGTTTAATTATGTTGGAAGAAGTTATAGGTTGTACTTAAGTTTTCTTACACAAGTTATAGGTTTAATTATGCCGAGTCTAATGATTGTCATAACTGATATTGCTTGAATTGTCAATTTTCTTCTTCAGGCCCTATATTCAAGCATCTCCTTCATAGTTCTTTTGTATCTATCGTTTATTATAGAATTTCACTCATAGCTGCTCTATTTGGAATTACTTCAACAATTTTTCCATTTTGCCTCTCTTCTGGACATTAAATCAACAATCTTATATTATATTGTGTAATCAAGATAAAAAAAAAAACGATTCAAGAGAAGGGGGAGAGAGAGAGAGACCTCCTTTTGGAGAGAGATAGTCTCTTCGGCGAGGGAGCGTCGACGAGCACACGCGCGAGAGAGAGCGACGACGAGATTCCACTACGAGGGAGAAAGGTAGGGGATAGGGCTTAAGTCACAACACGACTTTTGATGAAATTGAGAGGAGAAATAAGAGACGGAATTAGAAAAATTAACTAAGTCTCTCCGTTAATTACCTGATCCAGCGATTCCCACGGCACGACTTTTGACGAAAATTGAAGAGCTCTGATTTTGAATTACGCTCAAAATGGTAATACGCGTCGTACCATAAACTCACTCATCTTACATTATCTTGATCACAAACTTATTGAATTCAATAACTTTTTTGTTAGACCTGCAAAATAAAATAAAATATAGAATTACTAAACATATGAGCTCGTTGGGTATATATACCTTAGATAGTACAGTAAATAAAAAAAAAAAATTAATTTAGAAGACTTTCACTGACTTTAAGATATGTGTTATCTAGATCACATGGCTTCTTACTAATTTAAAGTATTGATGATACTAAACTAAAAATTATCGATACTAAACTAAAAAACATATGTTATCTAAATCACATGACTTTCACTTGCTCAAGACTTTTTCGTTAAATTTTATTTTTTTTAGAAAAAAATGAAAATTGTACAACTCCAAAAATAGCACTATATCTATATACGCCTCTGTTAATATTTATTTAATATGACCAAAGACCCTTCTATAATCATATCAAACCTTCACTTGTCATTCAAATTGAATTATCAATTAACCCAATTTAGAAGACTTCTCAATACCCTTTTCTCAATACCCGTTCCTAATACCTCTCTCCTCCGCTCACCATTTAGCGTCGGCCCACCACAGCTCGCGACAACAGGCGTCGCCCCACCACATTTCGCGTCGACACCAGGCACCTCGCGTCGCACCTCGCCCCCTCCCTCTCGCGACACCAGGCGATTGACAACAGCTGGCCGTGCGCGAGCTCTGTCTTCTCGAACTCCAGTCTGCACTCGATGGATGTAGCAGCAGCGATGGCGCCAGGCTCGGGCTCGCTCTGGTCTTTCTTAAAGGGACCGGATTTGTGGTTCAGTTTCTGTTCAAAACGGATTCCTCTTTGGAACGATCAGGCATTGACCCAGTGGAGCTCCATCCCTTTGTCAAGGTGTGTATTTTCTGTAGTCAATTAGTAACTGTAGCTCCATAGTCCATGCATTTTCATCAATTTAGTGCTAATGTAGCTTCATCACCATACCTTTCTCAGAAGGGTTTGAGCTTATACTACCAGGAACTGAATGGTTATTATTTGTGGAACTAAAGTTCCATTCTTCAATTCTTTGTTTTTTCTTTCCTACTGAAGCTAATGTTAGTTTTCAGGGGGAAAAGGACTTTTCTGAAAAGGTGAAATGGAACTTGATGAATAATTTGACATGAATTGAGCAAATATTAAATTATAATAGTCAAATCTACTAATATTAAATCTCAATTATAGCATACATAGCAAAAAAGTATTTGATGGCTTTGAAAATGGTCGTCTATTAATGTCTGTTCCATGGCTCATTTTGTTTTGCATGTTAAATTACAAGTGTCTTTATGGACTTGCTATATACTAGGTGCTCCTATGTGGCGAGCATGTGGAAATGGAGCTGATCCGACAAGTCTCATTGTTCGTAGTCCATAACAATATAGCAGGAATGAAGGCAGTTGCACGGTTTTTGAAGCCTTTTATGATGTTCTCAGTCCTTAGAAAAAGTTATTGGGCCTTTGCTAGAGATTTGATCTCATCTGTGGCATCCATTACTTGTTCTTTAAAAGAAGAGGCACTTTTAAGTCTTCTTATATGATGCTTAAGTACTTTCCTCAGGAAAATGAGAAGGTTAGTAGCTGTTTTCTTTTATTTTCTTCAAGGGACGCATGGAACTGAGAAGTACTATATTTCTGCTTATACTTGTACTTGAAGTTGTGTTTCTAACTGTATACAGCTCATTCAATGTTCAAATAGATGTTCTCTTATGATAATGTACGTATATAATTCTGGTAACCATGCAAGGCAGTTTGCTGCTTGAATTCAGTAAAGTTCCACAGTATTCATTTAATCGTGTCTTGATATTTGTCATATACTGAATAATTTTATAGGAATTAAAGTTACTGCTTCAGCAGAGTGCGTGGTGGATGCATATGTAGTCATATTGAGGCAATATAACAACCAAGCTCCAATGGTACTTTTTGTGTCATTTCTCATACTTCATTCTTCTTATTTTCCATTACAATTCGTATGATGAACTTCTAAACTTTTAAATATTACTGACAGGCTGACAACCTACATCACAGATATGTTGTGTGGAGTTGTTAGAGATTTTCTTGCCACTATGCTATGTCCAAAGCAAAGCATTCGGAGTAACTGAGATCATTCTCCAACTGGTGAAACGGCTCCTCTTAGTGCAAAAGGAGCTTAATTTAAAGTTCTCACCCGAGTTCTATTCTGTTTTTGTCAGTATCTCTTATGTTCTTAGCCAGGCTGAGTTTGAGCATGAACAGTTAGCAGGCGTGTAGCTCTTGCTTTTCTTAACTGAGTGGAGGTTTCAAAGCGGTCTGTTTCTCTGTATTGTTATTTTTAGCTTCTTATTTACCACTAAAACTACACACAATGAATCTTTATTTTTAGAAAATCCTCATTACTCCTACATAAATTAAATCCATTTTTAAATGGCTAAGCAATCTATTCAAATATATTTTTGGTTCAAGAGTTGTATCTATCTTTGACAGGTTTGCTCATCTATCTATTCAAATATTTTATATTATATCTATCTTATGCCTTTTATTATGCTATCTTTTTTGACATCTGTAGAACTAAATCAACCTGGCCCCACATGTCCACTGAGAGTGGAGCTCCTATGCGTTTTTCCTATTGTGAACCTGCTGATGTCACCTTCCAACTCAATAAAGACTATGGCTTCCTGTTTTCTTTCGATGGTCGATGGACTTATCGTAGATTTGGTATCCTCTCATCATTCAGGAGAAAATGCATGTACTAAGTGGACTCCTGTTGGCCTCCAGTCATCTGCTCTTCTGAGGCTCTACCATTTACTGTTTATGGTGATTTCTGGGTTTCTCTTGTTTCTCAACGACAAATGATGTCCCCTCAAATGATTTCTGGGCTCTACCATTTACTGTTTAAGGTGATTTTTGGGTTTTTGAGGGCTGTCATTTGTCGTCGTGGTCCTGGTAAATATCGAATTCTCCAGTTTCAGTGGTCTTTTGTTTTTTTTTTTGTTTTTTTTGGGAATGGTATTAGTAAAAATTTCGGGTATTTTTGTTTCCAAAGTCTAACGTCTGTTGTTTCTTTTATTCAAGGATGAACAAATAATAAGTAAAGTTGCTGTGCATTTGAAAAAAAAAAATAATGATTTAGTTTTCTCACCATTTCAAAGTAGCTAAAAAGACCGAAATATACATGATATATGGATGCTTCCTTGTTCTTTTGGAAATATATATTCTAATATAAGTTGAGCATATAATTTTAAGAAAAACAACTACATACCCATCAAATAACAAAACTGAATATTCAGGATATTCGAAAAATTTTAGCAAATCTGGCGAGAACAAAAATGTTTGAATATAAAGGATTTACCTTTCCTCTTTTTAAGATCATGTAATCTTTTTTTATTATTGAAAAGATCATGTTATCATGTAACACATATATGTACTATACGTGCAATTTTTATTTATTAATGAAAAGCCTACGTGCAATTTGGCAAAATAAATAAATATATACAGCCTATATACCACCGAATTTATTTGCAAATCAATCAATTAATTATTATTTATAATGTAATTTATAAAAAATATAAATTCATATATATATATATATATATATATGAGGAGGGATCTAGTTACAACAAATTTGAGTTACAACAAAGATTTTCTACATTTTCAAAGTCCAAATTGTCGATCCAAACCGTTCAACATGATCTCCACAATAATATGTGCTTGCAATCAAATTTTACATTTTTTTTGAATTTTTTTACTATTTATTAAGATGGGTACAATGGTATGAATTTGGCTAGTTTTTGTAAAATACTTAATAAATAGTAAAAAAATTCAAAAAAAATGTAAAATTTGATCTGCAAGCACATTTTATTGTGGAGATCATGTTGAACGGTTTGGATCGACAATTTGGACTTTGAAAATGTAGAAAATCTTTGTTGTAACTAGATCCCTCCTATATATATATAGTGCTTGGCTATTATGCTTATATAAGCATATGCCCACATATGCTTAAATAAGCATTTTTGCGTTTCCAATGTTCAAATGGTCGATCCGACCGTTCATCTTGTTCTCCATATTAATATGTGCTTGGAGACCAAATTTTACATTTTTCTGAATTTTTTTACTATTTATTAAGCCACTTTGAAAATTGCTGATCATATGGTCCAGAATTTTGGAAACACTATTTTTACTGTTCACCCAGATCAGCAATTTTCAAAGTGGCTTAATAAATAGTAAAAAAATTCAGAAAAATGTAAAATTTAGTCTCCAAGCACATATTAATATGGAGAACAAGATGAACGGTCGGATCGACCATTTGAACATTGGAAAAGCAAAAATGAGTTATAAGCACATGTGGACATATGCTTATATAAGCATAGTAGCCAGCCCCTATATATATATATATATATAGAGTAAGGTTACGGTGCTTTGCAAAGTAAACCCACCCCTTTACTTCGGACCAATTTTTGGATTTTGAAAATCCAAACAACCGATCCGAACCGTTCAACATGTTCTAAATATTGAAATGTGCTTGGAGACCAAATTTTACATTTTTTGGAATTTTTTTACTATTTATTAAGCCACTTTGAAAGTTTCTAATCCGGTGGTCCAGAAAATTTTACTGTTTTTTACTGTTTACCGTTGGATCAGCGATTTTCAAAGTGGCTTAATAAATAGTAAAAAAATTCCAAAAAATGTAAAATTTGGTCTCCAAGTACATTTCAATATTTAGAACATGTTGAACGGTTCGGATTGGTTGTTTGGATTTTCAAAATCCAAAAAGTGGCCCGAAGTAAAGGGGTGGGTTTACTTTGCAAAGCACCGTAGCCTTACTGTTGTTTCAAGCAATTCTCTTTTAGTCTATTTGACAAATTTGCAAAAACATACAATTACTGAATTTTACGATTTTCTCTATGATTAGAAAGAATGCAGGTTCAAGACAATTGGAACTGAAATTTAGAGCACTTGGACTGAAGAAATCATCAAGTTATTTATCGAGCATTTAAACTGTAAATTAATAATTGGTAAAGTAGCTTTGATGTTGAAAAACAGGGATAAAACGTTGGAACGATTGACAAAACGTTCAGACGTTTTTCTATGTGAAAAACCTGGAGATTAAATCGATTAAAAGCTAGAAAAACATTCTAAAACGTTCCAGACGATTTATAAAACGTCTGGACGATTTAAATAAATTCTCAGACTTCAAAACTGCATTTTAATCGATAAATCTCCAGAGGAAAACGTCCTGGGACGTTTTTTAACCGTCTGAGACGTTTTATAAAATCTCACAGAAATTCGAATTTTGACCTAAGTTGAACTAAAACGTTTTCAACGTTTTACAAAACGTTGGGACGTTTTATGGCAGAATACTCGTTTGAAAGCTGCCACTATAAATAGAAACTTAGGGTTCTCCTCAAAAATAACCTAGCCGACCCTAATCTTTTTAAACCTACTTTTCTGTGAGAGCAAGTTCCTCCATTGTTGTGAGAACACGAAATTCAATATCCCTCAACACAACCTCAAATCCACTTCACTAATCTTGAGTTAGATTAGATTAGAGTGTTTACTTGAGTGTTTCTCTTGAGACTTCGAACTTAGAGACTTTGTTCTCGACTCTAGTTGGCCGTGTGACTTCCCGTTGGTTGTAAGGGCTCACCGGTTCACAAGTTGTAACCTTTCTCTTTTGGGTAATAGAAAGGCGCACCGAGAAGCGGTTGCGACGCCCCGGAGATGTAGGCATTTTAAGCCGAACTCCGTTATCACTCCTTGTGTCAAATTTCTCTAAACTCTTTTACTTTATTTTATTTGCAATTATTTATTTATTTCGAATTTAGTGGTACCATAAGGGACAATAGAGTGGTATCAGAGCGCGTTACTCAAATTAAGACTCACTTAATTCGAGTTTACCGATCTTAAAATGGCAACCACTAGATATGTGAAAGAACCTCCAGTTTTTGGTAGTGCTACCAAAAATTTCAGTCATTGGAAAAGGACCATGATAAACTATCTAAATATTCTTGACCTTTGGAGTGTTATTGAGAAAGCCTATAAACCGGAATATGATAATTCTGTTGGAAATGAGGCCAAAGTTGAAGTATATGCATCTACCGAAAGAAAGAAACTAAATAACCTTGCCATTAATGCAATATATAATGCGGTAAGTGAATCGGTTGCGTTACTTTTCGGTAACACAACAAATGCAAAAGAAATGTGGGATACTCTTATTGATCGATATGAGGGTAACACCCAAATCAAACGAACCAAAATAGCCGGTCTAGACACCAAATTTGAAACCTTCAAAATTGAAAATGGTGAAAATGTAGAAGATATGTATAATAGACTTATGCATATTCAAAATGAATTCATTGAACTAGGAGAACCGCTTTCTAACGATAAAATTGTAGGAAAGCTTCTTCGAGTAATGCTAAGGAGACCTAGGTGGGATGGATTGGTGAGCGCCCTAGAAGCACTTCATGGGGCACAAAAATCTTTCACACCGGATGAACTCTATGCTCATTTCCGGAGTTTTGAAGAAAAGCTCATACAAGCCGGTGAACTCAAGCAAGAGTCAAAAACAAAAACCGTGGCTTTTCCGGCTCAAAACCACCGAAACCACCTAAGCTCCTCAAATAATCGTCAATCAAATGACTCACTCATGAGTCAACTTGGACATGAAACCTCTCTTGATGCCGCCACCATAACCAAAATGTTTCAATCCATGCTTAACTTTGAACGAAAATACAACAAGGAGCGTGAAGATGGAAACAAACGGGTAGTTTGCTTTGCATGTGAAAGAGAAGGCCATACCATCCAAACTTGCTTCAAAATATTTCCCAACTTGAAGAACAAGGATAATGAAGGGCAAAATGACCGAAGATCTAAACAAAAGTACGAAGGATATAAAAGCAAAAAGAAGGTGATGCCTCATTATCATATCTATAAATCCGACCTATTTCTGTACCAAAATCTGTGTTCCAAACCATCAAATCGTGTCTTTTACATTAAAAACACATTGAATATCTATAGAATGTGGTACTGCTATGTTGTCATTCTTACTTTGCAGATAACAAGCGAAATCAGGGAAATTACGAAGTTCTGACGCCTTACACGCGGGCCGCGCCACTTCTGACGCGGGTCGCACAAACCCCTGACGCGACCACAGACGCGATCTCCATTCTTCACGCGAGGAGCACAGGCACACGGACCGCGTCACTTACACGCGGGTCGCGTGAACCTAATCCGGAAAGAAAACAGAAGAGGAAACAAAGGCTCAAAGAAGGAAGGTCGGCCAAATGAGCTATATTACGGGATCCCTTGCCACAGAAGGGTATCTCATTCATTATTGGGCATTCCAGAGAGGAGGAGAGGAATTCTAGGGTTGAGGTTCGACGGCTAGCTTGGAGACGAAGTTGAGAGGAGCATAACGAGAGTTTTGCGACGAATCTTCATCGATCTTCTAGTTTTTCTATGAACTCTTTTATCTTTATTTGTTTTCTTTGTTCTTTGACTATGCTTGAGTAGTTTTCTTTGTTTCTAGGGTTACGATGTAGTTTGATACTTTGTTTTGCATGCATGTTGTTTGAATTTGTGTTGAACAATAGTGTTTAATTGTTTGAGTATTATCTTAATTGCTTTGTTGAAGTTGATTGAATGATTCATGTTTGTTTACTGTTAGATGCCTATAACATCTTTCTTGTACTTTGGCCTTGATGTTTCTTTCAACCAAACTTAGTATCTGAGGTAGGTTTACGAGCCGCAAGGCTAGACCAAAAAGTAACTGAGAGGTGAACTTTACCAATTATCGAGAGATATTGGTTACCTTTAGTAAACCAGACAATTAACTTAGATTAAAACCCTGAGAAGGTGAAATTGCATTTCCGATACCAAGTTTATTAAGCCAACAAACGAGAGTTGAGGTTTGGGAACATTAGGTTCGGTCAATGAATCCTTACACTAAAGAACAACGCAAAAACAGACAACTGCTGCATTTGCTCGAGGTCCACGCGGGCCGCGTATGAGAGTACGCGGGTCGCGTGTTCCATGCGGGTCGCGTGTGAAAGCACGCGGGTCGCATGAGTACCGAGAGGCAAGGTTGATAATGAATCGAAAACCCTGGAAACGCTCTTCTCCATTTGATAAAACCCAAATTTACTTTCTGTCAATTTAATTACTTGTGTTATTGATTGAATTTAGGATTTAAACAACCAAACCAACCTTTTTCCAACTTCTAGTACCTAATTAATTTAGATAGAATTCCAGATTTGATTAAAGAACCGTCCTGTGGATCGATACCTAATTATACTGTACGACGGGATTGTGCACTTGCAATCTAGTCGAAAGTTGAATAAGGTTAAAAGCTACAGCTTGCTGTAGTGAAACTTTGTGATACACTTTTGTGCGAACAAGTTTTTGGCGCCGTTGCCGGGGACGGCATCATTTATCTTTTCTGGATTTTTGTTTATTTTGATTAATCTAGATTTTAATTTGTATTCTTTCTTTTGTTTTTCTCTCTCTTTCAGGAACACTGGCTTTCATACCTCCTCCTACGGGCGATTACCATCTCAGGAGCAGAGGACCGATACCCGACGCGGACCGCATCGATTTGCACGCGGGTCGCGTAGCTCTTCTCGCGACCCGCGACCAACACACGCGGTCCGTGCCGACCGACCCAAGCAGACAAGGAACTTCCAGCAGAGCATCGATGAGCAACAACGGAGACGAGGAACGGGCCGGGAATCTGACTGACGATGAGTATCAGGAGGACATTGTGCCAAGGACATTGCGAGAGTTCAATGTGCCTAGGGCTGGAGACGTGAGAGGCGCAATCAGACTGCCGCAAATACCGGGACAACAACCGAACTTCAATCCGGGCGTTGTTAACATTGTGCAGCAAAACACCTTCCACGGATTGGATCATGAGGATCCACACTCTCACCTCCAAACTTTTCTTGAATGTTGCACTACCATTAGAACAAATGGCGCAACAAACGATTACACCAGACTTGCTTTATTTCCTTTCACTCTTAGGGATAAGGCCAAAAAATGGTTAGGGTCACTACCAAGAGATTCGATTACCAACTGGAGGGAATTGTCCAACTCATTTCTGACTAGGTTTTTCCCACACAAGAGAACTGCTAAGGTAAGGACCCAACTGACCAGTTTTAGGCAAAGGTCTGATGAACCCCTAAATGAAGCATGGGAAAGGTTTAGGGAGTTGCAATATTCATGTCCACACCATGGTATACCTGACTGGTTATTGATTCAAACTTTTTATGATGGTTTAACAGAAAGCACTCGTACTTCTGTTGATGCTGTTGCAGGTGGAGCTTTGATGTCAAGAGAACCTCTTGAGGCGATGAACTTGATCGACAATATGGCTCAAAACCAACAATGGTCCGGCCGCGACAATTCCAGACCTGGAGGAGGCGGCCGATTCGAAGTCGATCAGATCACAGCTCTAACCGCCAAGATGGAAGCCATGCAAAAGGCTTTCGACAAAATGAGTGTTAAATCTGTTGGTAGCCATCCATCACAGCCGGAGTCATGTGCGGCGATAGAGGGCACTCTTACGAGCATTGTCCATTGGCGCAAAGGGATGGAGAGACCGAGCAAGTCAACTCTCTCAACAGCGAGCCATCCTACTTTCCAAAACCTCCATTCAACCGAACCTACTCCAAAGACCCGGTTGAGCAACAGAACTGGAGGTGGAAGCAAAACAACTCCGCGCCATTCAACAACCCCTCGAGCAGCGATAACCGAAACTTCTATCAAAATGCATCTTTCAACAACCGGGAGCCACAACCTCCACCACCAGAGCCATACATCACTTCTGTTGTCACTAACTTCATGCACGAGCAAGGCAAAATGAATCAGATGATGTTCGAGCAGATGCAGACGATGAGTGCACAAATGGCTGGTTTAGCTGCTCACAACAAGATGTTGGAGGAACAATTGAGTCACCGGACCACCTCTAGCCAACCACCACATGGAAAGCTGCCCAGCCAGCCAGAGCTCAACCCGAGAGAGGAGGTCAAAGCAATCACATTGAGAAGCGGGACTCAATATCATGAACCACCCATGCCAACAAACCAGACTGCACAGCACGCGGGCCGCACCAATGACACGCGCCCCGCGTCACCACCTGAAGAAGAGAACCCGAGCCGCGTCGAATTGACTCGACCGGCAGTCACATCTGGAGAACCTGTGAACGCGACCCGCGTCACTGACACGCGGGCCGCATCGAAAGAACCCGAAAGTCAGAAGAAGTCAGGGGCCGAGAAACCGCCACCTTACCGGCCACCTGTACCTTTCCCACAGAGACTAGCTGAGCACAGGCTCAATGATCAGTTCGCCAGGTTCATTCAAGTCATCAAGCAGCTGCACATCACCATCCCATTCACCGAGGCATTGACTCAAATGCCGACTTATGCCAAGTTTCTCAAGGACATCCTCTCGAACAAGCGAAGTTTGGGGGGACAGGAGACGGTGAGATTAACAGAACAGTGCAGTGCAATTTTCAGAAATGAGCTCCCGCCCAAACTGGAAGATCCCGGCAAGTTCTCCATTCCTTGCACGATCGGGAAAGCCACAATCAAGAGAGCCCTATGTGACTTGGGGGCTAGCGTGAGTCTCATGCCACGCACAATCTTCGATTGCATGGGGGTAGGTGAGCTCAAACCTACGCGAATGACTCTGCAGCTAGCAGACTCTTCTGTGAGGCGACCACTTGGGATAGTGGAAGATGTGCCAGTTCGAGTTGGTAAGTTTTATGTGCCCGTTGATTTTGTTGTGATGGAGATGAAGGAGGACAAGGAAGTGCCAATCATATTGGGACGGCCTTTCCTCAGAACCGCAGGGGCACTCATGGACGTGAAGGAGGGGACTCTGACCCTACGGATTGGGGACGAGAAGGTTCAGTTCAACCTAAACCGAGCCATGAAGTACCCATCCGAGCCGGCGACATGCTGCGCGGTCGACATGGTTGATCAATTGGCCAAGGAGCAACTCCGGGAGCAATACGGTAACTCTTTTAAAAATAACACTGATTATTTGTCCGAATTGCAGGAGAAGAAAGATGCTCAAGGGAAGGTGTGTGCGGCAGACTCATTTACAACTGGCCCAGTGGAACCAGCACACGGACCGGACACCCCGCACACGGCCCGTGCACTCCCATCTGAGAAGATTCCACACGGACCGTACATAGAGCACACAGTCCATGCACAGGCTCAGCCAAAACAGGTCAAACGAGAATCGAAATTTCTCATTCCTAACCTTGACCCAGATCGCACTGCTACATTCTTGGAGGACTTCAAAGCTCAGCAAGCTGTGATCGGGGACTTGATCGAGAGGCTAACCGGCTCAGCACACAACTTCTGGCATTCAAAGTTCAGCAGGGCACACGGACCGCACACAAACACACACGGTCCGTGCACGATCCCGCCAGACTACTGATCAGGTGTGTTTTCTTTTCCCCAGGTTTTACTTTTTTTTTTTCTATCCATCTGTCTTGAAGCATTGAGGACAATGCTCAGATTAAGCTTGGGGGGGAGAACTTTGTATCTTAGGTTGCATTTAAGTCATTTTTAAACTTTTTACCTTTTCTTAGATCATGTTTAGTTTTTCTTGCACTTTTAGGTGATAAATTTACATGATTGCTTGAATTAAGGACTTTTATGAAAACTCTTGGTTGTGATTTGGGATGACTTTGAAATATTAGAACTAACCCCATAATTGATAAAGAACTGATTAGGAAAGGGATGTTTTGAGAACTTGAGAAGAAGAGAACTTGAATCGAATCGAAAAACCATTTTGAAACTGAACTGTGCCTTACAAATAGGGAAATGGGGATTTAAAATAAAGAAAGATTGAGATATCCATTGGTATGAATGAATACCATTGGATGTGTGTATTCATGGTGTAGGCGTAAAATAAAAAAAATGATAGATGAAAAGATGGAGAACATAAGAGTACTGGTAATAAGTCCAATTGGGCGCCTTTGAGCTCGTCTCCCAAACTTAGAAAAGAAAAGAACTTTTGCATACACCAACACACGAAGTCCATGACTTTCTAACCTAAGCTTGTTCCAAGCTTGGGGGAGCAAAAAGGAAAAATCACCACAAACGAGGACATAGTTTCAGCAAAAGAATGAGAAATTGATCAATTCAGGTAATTAACTTTGCAAGTCAAACATTTCAGAATTTGATGTTTGATTAGTCAATTCGTGTGGTGAATCAAAATTGATCAAGAAAAATCCAAATTATACCAAAAGGATTCTCAAGGTTCCTGATTAAAGCAACTCATGTAAATTTCACATTTAGGAACTTAATTTGCATTCAAGTAAGATTAGAGTCCAACCCGGTACCTAAGTATGATCTTTGCTTGAGGACAAGCAAGATTTAAGCTTGGGGGAATTTGATGCCTCATTATCATATCTATAAATCCGACCTATTTCTGTACCAAAATCTGTGTTCCAAACCATCAAATCGTGTCTTTTACATTAAAAACACATTGAATATCTATAGAATGTGGTACTGCTATGTTGTCATTCTTACTTTGCAGATAACAAGCGAAATCAGGGAAATTACGAAGTTCTGACGCCTTACACGCGGGCCGCGCCACTTCTGACGCGGGTCGCACAAACCCCTGACGCGACCACAGACGCGATCTCCATTCTTCACGCGAGGAGCACAGGCACCCGGACCGCGTCACTTACACGCGGGTCGCGTGTACCTAATCCGGAAAGAAAACAGAAGAGGAAACAGAGGCTCAAAGAAGGAAGGTCGGCCAAATGAGCTATATTACGGGATCCCTTGCCACAGAAGGGTATCTCATTCATTATTGGGCATTCCAGAGAGGAGGAGAGGAATTCTAGGGTTGAGGTTCGACGGCTAGCTTGGAGACGAAGTTGAGAGGAGCATAACGAGAGTTTTGCGATGAATCTTCATCGATCTTCTAGTTTTTCTATGAACTCTTTTATCTTTATTTGTTTTCTTTGTTCTTTGACTATGCTTGAGTAGTTTTCTTTGTTTCTAGGGTTACGATGTAGTTTGATACTTTGTTTTGCATGCATGTTGTTTGAATTTGTGTTGAACAATAGTGTTTAATTGTTTGAGTATTATCTTAATTGCTTTGTTGAAGTTGATTGAATGATTCATGTTTGTTTACTGTTAGATGCCTATAACATATTTCTTGTACTTTGGCCTTGATGTTTCTTTCAACCAAACTTAGTATCTGAGGTAGGTTTACGAGCCGCAAGGCTAGACCAAAAAGTAACTGAGAGGTGAACTTTACCAATTATCGAGAGATATTGGTTACCTTTAGTAAACCAGACAATTAACTTAGATTAAAACCCTGAGAAGGTGAAATTGCATTTCCGATACCAAGTTTATTAAGCCAACAAACGAGAGTTGAGGTTTGGGAACATTAGGTTCGGTCAATGAATCCTTACACTAAAGAACAACGCAAAAACAGACAACTGCTGCATTTGCTCGAGGTCCACGCGGGCCGCGTATGAGAGTACGCGGGTCGCGTGTTCCATGCGGGTCGCGTGTGAAAGCACGCGGGTCGCATGAGTACCGAGAGGCAAGGTTGATAATGAATCGAAAACCCTGGAAACGCTCTTCTCCATTTGATAAAACCCAAATTTACTTTCTGTCAATTTAATTACTTGTGTTATTGATTGAATTTAGGATTTAAACAACCAAACCAACCTTTTTCCAACTTCTAGTACCTAATTAATTTAGATAGAATTCCAGATTTGATTAAAGAACCGTCCTGTGGATCGATACCTAATTATACTGTACGACGGGATTGTGCACTTGCAATCTAGTCGAAAGTTGAATAAGGTTAAAAGCTACAGCTTGCTGTAGTGAAACTTTGTGATACACTTTTGTGCAAACAGAAGGCCAAGGCAATGCAAGCCTTATTTTGCATCGACTCCGATGAAAGTGGTAGAGAAGAATCCGACTCGGAGTCGGGCGATGAACAAGAGATCAACCTTGCCTTGATGGCAATAGTGAATGAAGAATCGGCAACTATTGATGTGGATACAATCATCGCAAGCAAGAACATAACCGATGAGATCACCATTGAATTCCTCAAAAATCTCATCAATCCGCCTATCAACAAGGAATTGGAGGACTCTACCAAGGCCACCACACAATCCATCATTGAGGTAGCAGTTGATCCCGTCAAAGCATCAACTAACACCATTATCGAGGTAGAGGATGCTTCTATAGAAGATGTAACAAACTCTCCAAATAAGGTACATCTTATCTCTTCTCCTAATCGGTATATGTCTACCATTGATTTGACCAATCCCGATTACCATTTGAATGGTTACAAAGTTAGGAAAGATGAATCCAAAATAGATATGAACAACAATTATATAAAGACAAATGAGACAAGCACGTTCATGGATGAGGCTCTAATTAATTACAATGCGCCTAGGTTGCTTGAGGAATCTAAAAAGGCCATGCTTGAAAAGGAAGGTATCATACAAAAATTGACATCTCAACTTCTTGAATTTGAGTCTAAAATCAAAAACTTAGAGTTAGAATTGCTTAAGTCACACACTTGTCAATCACACATAGGAGATATAGAAATGTTAAAAGTGAAAGTTCAAACTCTAGAGACTGAAAACAGGGCTTTAAGATCGCCTAGTGAATTCTCAAATGTCACTAGTCTCGATCCCTACTATGTAGAAAATTTGATCAATGCCAATTTGAATCGGAAATCCGGTAAAATGGGCATTGGATACAAGAAGGGTCAATCCTCATTTGAATCAAATTTTTCACAAAGCCCAAAAGAAAATGGGGAACTTACTCAAAATTTAAACAAAGTTAAGTTCAATAGCAAAGAGTATTTTGATTACCAATTTCATTTCAAACATGGTAAAACACCCTTGACAAAGGAGTCAAATAAAGGGACCACTCCTCAAACCATAAATGTAAAACAAAACAAAAAGTCTCAAAATTATGCATTTAGATACAAATTTTCTAACAAAAATTACAAAAATGAAAACAAGTTTCAGAATAGTGATAGGAACACATTTAATCCAAAAAGGTCAAACAAAACTTATTTCAAGGGACCGGATGGATGGTTTTATGAAACTCACAACAAAAATTCTTTACAAAACAAAAACCAAAGAAATGGTTTGACTAGAGATGTTCCCCAACATCACAACAAACTTGATTCACACAAAAATAAGTCTTATGCACCTAAAGTGACAACCTATAGGAATCAAATTCAAGAGGTGAAAGATAAATATCAAACCACCTTCAAGCATGGTTCAACTAATGTCAAGCAATCGGTCACATTTTGTAATTATTGTTGTAAGATTGGCCACACCTCATTAGAGTGTAGCTTTAGGAAAGGAAGCAACAAATCAAAAGTTGTTTGGATTCCTAAAGCTAAACTAACTTAAAGTTGTAATTGAAATCTCCCCAACCTAAAACGAAATTACTAAGGAAGGGGGAGATTAAAACAAGGTATATATTAATTGAAAATATATATATACTCTTGTAGGTATGTTTGATTACAACACACCAAGAAAATGCTTGGATCATTGATAGTGGATGTTCACACCACATGACCGGTGACAAATCTAATTTCAAATCTTTAGAACCATATGATGGTGGGTCGGTTACTTTCGGTAGTAACCAAAGAAAAAGTTCAATTATTGGACTAGGTTCGGTAGGTAACCAAAACTTGACCATATCGGATGTCTACCTTGTTGACGGCTTGAATTATAATTTACTTAGTGTAAGTAAATTATGTGAAGCCGGATATTATGTTAAATTTAACACTAATGCTTGCTTCTTGTTTAGAGAATCCGATGACTCTTTAGTCTACACCGGTAAGAAAAAGAAAAATGTTTACTATCTAAATTTTGATCATTTCGAGTCCGGTGAAATATGTTTGAATGCCACAACAACTGGTTCTAAACTATGGCACCGAAGACTAGGTCATATTGCAATTGATTCTATTAAAAAGTTGGTTAAATTAGACCTAGTGCGTGGTTTACCAACTCACAAATTAGAATTTGTAGGGTTATGTGATGCATGTGTACAAGGTAAACAAACCAAAAGTAGTTTTAAGTCCAAAGAAATGGTCTCAACCGATCAACCATTACAATTACTACATATGGACTTGTTTGGACCAATTAGTATACCAAGTTTGGCTAGAAAAAGATATGCATATGTGATTGTAGATGACTATAGTCGCTTTACTTGGGTCATATTTTTGCAACATAAGGATGAAGCAATTGAGAACTTCATTAAATTTTGCAATCGTGTTGAAAATGAAAAAGGAACAAAAATCATTCGTATTCGAAGTGATCATGGGGGTGAATTTGAAAATGCAAAATTTGATGAAGTATGCTCTAAAAGGGGATATAAACATGAATATTCGGCTCCTCGCACACCTCAACAAAATGGGGTTGTTGAGAGGAAAAACCGAACATTACAAGAGCTTGCCCGAACCATGCTAAATGAATACCCTTTACCCAAACACCTTTGGGCCGAAGCGGTCAATACGGCTTGCTACGTTATTAATCGCGTTAGCATAAGGTCGATATTGAAGAAAACACCTTATGAGTTATGGAAGGGGTATAAGCCAAAAATGTCCCATTTTAGAGTATTTGGATCAAAATGCTTTGTGCTTAATGAATCACCTAAAATTACAAAATTCGATTCTAAATCCATTGAGGGAATATTTGTGGGGTACTCTTTGACAAGTAAAGCCTATAGAATTTACATTGCATCTCATCAAATTGTAATTGAATCAATACATGTCAAACTTGATGAAGTTACTAATCAAAAGGCCGAGAAAGGTATTCAAATTGTAGGTGTTGAAGATGCCGAGCTCGAGCATGATAAGGTTGAGAATACAACCAACAACATTGAACAATTACTCGAGCAAGAACAACCCGAAGAAAATCCATTGAACGAGTCAATGCACATCGAGGAGAATCAATCTCCACCAAATGTATATCAACCTCCCGAAGACCTAAGGGAAGTTTCCTCTCATCCTCTCTCTAATGTGATTGGGGATCCTAGGGAAGGGGTTAGGACTAGATCGGGATTAAATCAAATGATTGCCCATTGTGCATTTGTATCAAATGTTGAACCAAAGAATTTCAAAGATGCCAATGGGGATTCAAATTGGATTTGTGCCATGCAAGAAGAACTTGCTCAATTTGAAAGGAACAAAGTTTGGGAACTAGTACCTAAGCCAAATGACCGAATGATTATTGGAACTAAGTGGGTCTTTAGAAATAAGAAAGATGAAAATGGAAATGTTGTTCGAAACAAAGCTAGGTTAGTAGCTCAAGGGTATAAACAACAAGAAGGTATTGACTTTGAAGAAACCTTTGCACCCGTAGCTCGTCTAGAATCCATTCGAATGCTTTTAGCATATGCCTCAAATAAAAACTTTACTTTATTTCAAATGGATGTCAAAAGTGCATTTTTGAATGGATTTATAGATGAAGAGGTATATGTAAATCAACCACCCGGTTTTGTTGACCCGGCATTTCCTAACCATGTCTATAGACTCACCAAAGCACTCTATGGCCTTAAACAAGCTCCTAGAGCATGGTACGGTCGACTTAGTTCCTTTCTAATTGAAAATGGATTCACAAGGGGAAAGAATGACACAACCCTTTTTACAAAGAAGAAAAATGACTCAATTTTAATAGTGCAAATTTATGTTGATGACATCATTTTTGGTTCACCTAATGCGGCACTTGCCGAGGAATTTTCTTCTCTCATGAGTAGTGAATTTGAGATGAGCATGATGGGTGAATTGAACTTCTTCTTGGGGCTACAAATCAAGCAACTACCGGATGGCACCTTTGTGAGCCAAACCAAATATGCCAAGGAGTTGGTGAAGAAGTTTGGAATGACTGAGAGCAAGACAAGCCCAACACCAATGGCTGCAAATGCAAATCTTGACTCGGATCCAAGCGGCACACCCGTGGACATCACCCAATACCGAGCTATAATAGGTAGCCTACTTTATTTAACTGCTAGTAGACCCGATATTATGTTTGCGGTATGTCTATGTGCTAGGTTTCAATCTAATCCCAAAGAAGTGCATTTGAAAGCCGTTAAACGAATTGTTAAATATATCAAAGGCACTTTGAATTTGGGATTGTGGTATGGCAAACAATCGGAATTAGATTTAATAGGATATACCGATGCCGATTTTTCCGGAGACAATGGATAGAAAAAGTACAAGTGGTACGTGTCAATTCCTTGGCGGATCACTTGTCTCATGGTCAAGTCGCAAACAAACATCGGTTGCGCTTTCCACCGCGGAAGCCGAGTATGTTGCGGCCGGTAGTTGTTGCACACAAATTTTATGGATGATCCAAACTTTAACTGATTATGAAATTCGCTTCCGCAACGTACCAATTATGTGTGACAATACTAGTGCCATAATGATATCCAAAAATCCGGTTCTTCATTCTAGAACTAAGCACATAGAAATAAGGCATCATTTTATTAGGGATCATGTTGAGAAAGGTGAGGTCCAACTCATTCATATTGATACCAAAAATCAAATTGCCGATATTTTTACCAAGCCCTTAAATACTCAACAACACAACGAATTGCGATTTAAATTAGGCATGCTGGAATTTAAGGAGTAAGAAATTTTAATTGGAGGCATAGCAATCAATTAGCTCATTTTAAGACAAAAACGTCAGAGAAAAACGTTTCAAAACGTTTCTGAAACGTCAGAACGTTTATGAACATTTGTCCAGATTCCATCCCAATGACCTAAAACGTCCCAGACGATTTACCAAACGTCTGGACGATTCAGTGTTCTTCTATCTTCAAAAATTCTTCGAATTCTTTGCATGCCAAATATCTTGAAACGTCTGAACGTTTATCCAAACGTCTGAACGTTTGTCTGCTGAATTTTTAACTTCTCAGAAATCTGTCAAAACGGCTGGAACGTTTGATAAAACGTCGAGACGATTCATATTCGATATACACAAAGTACAAAACGTTGTAGACGATTTATAAACGGTTGAGACGATTTAATGTTAAATCACAAAATCAAAAACGAAGTTTTTCGTCTTCCAAAGTCCAGATCAAAACGTTGTGAGACGTTTCATAAACGTCTCAGACGTTTTAAGCGCAGCATCCCTAATAACCCTGTGAACCGACGCGTTTTTCTTCTCTCTCTTAGCCGCCTCTCTCTCTTCTTCCAATCTACTCTCCTTCTCTTCTTCTCTCCGCCACCCTTGCCCTTCAACCTCCATTACAACCCCCATACACCACCAAATCACTCATTTTAAGGTGCTTTCTCCTCTCCTCTCAACCCTTCTTCCCTTTCTCTACTTAAAATCAAGGTTTTCTCCCTCCTTCTCTCTCTCCACCAAAACCCTCACTCTCGCCACCTTTTCAAATCCGGCAATCCGACCGCTCAATCGACGATTCGTCTTCACCATTGCGCTTGTAGAGTCGCTCTCTTCACGGATACGTGCTTAATTCTTCAATCGGTAACATTTCATTTTTCTCTCAAATCAATGGCTCCTAAACTCTCCAAATTGAATATCCTTAGAAACAAGAGGTCCCGAACCGATGCGGGTCAATCGAGTGCAACTGACATTGAACCGGATACCACTATTCTTCGATCCAATACCTATTTGTTTAGAAATCCAATTACTTACACCAATTTCACGGGACAATTTTCGGATCGAAAATTATCAAATTGTTACTATTTCAACAAAGCTTCGGTTACTTTCTCCTTTCCCGAGGATGACAAAATAATCGAGTATATCCAACATTGGCCTTGGGAGTCTTTGATCACTTGCGATGAACCATTACCGCGATAAATAACGATCTCAAAATCTTAAAGGAAAATTCGCGCCAACACCGGATTCAAGGCCGCAAAAACGCCAAAGCAATTAATGATATTGATATCACTACTTCCGAACTCGCTCGGCGCTTTGTGCAGCAATATGGTGCTTCTAGTGGTGCGACCACTAGTGCCCCTCACATTCCTTCCGAAGATGATGAAGAATATGATGAGGAGGGTGAAGAAGACAACGACGATGATGACCCCGAATTTTAAATCACTTTGAAATTTTTTTAGAATTTGCTAAGTGATTGCTATGCTATGTTATTTATAACTGCATGACCTTTCACTATTTCTATGTTGTATGCTTGCACTTTTATTATTCCTATGGTATTTCGATTTGAACTTTGTTAGGAATATGATTGCATGTTTAATTCTACATTGACTATCTTTCATATTGTTATATTTGTGATGACATGCATATTTTTCTAAACTCATGTCACATATTATCACATTGAGGGGGAGTGCATATGTTGAGGGGGAGCACTCTACATTGTGCTACTTGTTCGCGCAGAAGCGCAACGCAAGTTCCGGTACGCTTGAGGGCGTACCTTTTAAAACCGCGTTTACACTCCACGAGTAAGGGTCGCAAGTGCACAACCCCTATCGAGTAGTATAATCGGGTATCGATCCACAGGGACGGGCAATTACTAGGTTAAAATCTACCTAACTCGATTAAAAACTAGAAGTGAGAAAGGTTTGGTTTGGTGTTTAATTTCCTAAAGGTCAATTCAAGCAATTCAAACAATGTAATAAAATGCTAGAAGAAATGTAAATTGTGTTTTGATTATAAATAAAAGGCGTTTCCAGGGTTTCAGACTTCATCTCTGATCTGCCTCTAGTGGTACGGCCCGTACCAAGTTGGTACGGCTAGGCCGTACTTCACTTGGTAAGGCAAGGCCGTACCACCCTGGTAAGACCCGTACTGGCTTCCCAGAACAGAACCTACCAGTTCGAGTGAATGCATTTTCTTGCTGGTACCTTGTGCTAAACTCTTTAGAAAGGTTCAATTGACCATACCTAAGGTTCCTAACCCTCAACCATCGTTTGTTGGATCAAGATCTAGGTTGGAATACAATTGATTGCCTTTTAGGGATTTCTACACCTCAACTCTCGTGTGTTGGTACAGATCTACCCTAGCTGGTTGATTGGAGGTCTAAGGCACCCTCTAATCTGTCGATTAGAGGAGAATTCAACCTCTCGGCTTCAATTCGAACTATTCTACCCTAAGCATTTGATTTGGATGAGAGATTGAGATGATCACATGACCTTGATAGGTTCGATCTAAACCTAAAGGGACATCATACAACAATCACAGCAAGCAAAGCAAAAGATAGCAAATAAGATCACAATCAATCAAACTAAAGAGTTCATACAAAGTACAAGTCAAAGAAAGTCAAAACAAATCAAGAATCGATCTCTAACCCTAGAAACTAAAAGAACTACTCACAGCACATGATAATATCTAAAAATACAATAAAAGGGAGAGAGATAGCCATGGATCGAAGGGATCGAGAGGAGGAAGCTAGATCCGTCGAGTTTCGCCTCTTCCTCTTCCTTCCTTCTTGCTCTCAGCTCCTTAGCTCTCTTTCTCTCTCTTACTGTGCTCTCCAATGGATCTGGAATGGAATGGATCTCGAAATTGGAGAGTTCCCCGCCTTAAATAGCCTCTGCCCAAATTTGAATCTGTCAGGACGCCTTCATGTACGGCCCGTACCAATTTGGTACGGCCTGGCCGTACCAGGCGTGAAGAGCTGAAAATGGCTAAGTAAGGTCCGACCCGTACCAAGCCTGGTAAGGGCCGTACCTCATCATGTGAATCGCCATTTCTTCGTGTGTTTTGCTCCAAACCTGCAGAAAACAAACAAACACTCAGCAGTACCAAATTCTAAAGATATAACAATGAGATGCACATGATTCTGGTGAATTATGGCACGAATCTGGTACTAAAACAGGCCTAAAATAGACTAAATATGCGAGGTATCAAATTCCCCCAAGCTGAACCTTTGCTTGTCCTCAAGCAAAAAGTTTCAAACTCGGGTGAAAGTGCTGGAAAACTAAATCTAAATGCAGATACAAGTCTAAATGTGAAAACCTACGTGAGTGTGCTATAGTCAAGAATTTCTAGAATCGATTCGGTTGTAATTCAAACATTCCTTTGTAAACCTTGATTCACTCCAACAATTAGTCAATTGAACTTCTTATTTTGAGATGCTTCTAACAATGGAAAGACTAATTACCTAGGTTTGATCGAATCAATTTCATTCTTTTTCCGAATTATTGCTTTTATTCAAAGTGATTTTTCTTTGCATTTGCCCTCCCCCAAGCTTGAATCAAGCTTAAGGGTAAGAAAGTTGCGAACGAAGTGTGTTGGTATGAGCAAAATTTTCTTTCTTTATTTCTAATTGGGAGACGAGCTCAAAGGCGCCCATTCGAGGCTTATTGTCAGTACTCTTATTTTCTCCATCTTTTCTCTTTTGTTTTCTCTTTTTCTTTTTCTCATTTTTTTTTTATTTTTCTTTTTCTTTTCTTTTTGGTTTGCTCACACCATGAATACACACATCCATTGGTATTCATTCATACCAATGGATATTCCAAACTTTCTTAATTTGAAAATCTCAATTCCTAAAGGCACAATTCAGTTTTTTCGAATAATCTCGTTCGATTCAATTCTAAGTTTGTTTCATCTTTTCCATTATTAAAAACATCTCAACCTAAGTAGTTCAATAACCAATCATGGGTTAGTTCCAATTCACTCAGGTCTATCCTAATCACAACCAAATTGTTTCAAAGTTATTCTCAATTCTAGCAATTCACGCAAATCTTCACCTAACAATGCACGAAAATACGAAAAAATGTAAGAAAAATAACGATAAAGTAAATATGACCTAAATGCAAATGCAATCCCCCCAAGCTTAGCCTGAGCATTGTCCTCAATGCTTCAAGACAATAAGATAAAAGAGATAAAAGAAGCTCGGGGAAAAGAGAGCGAACCTGATCAGTCCTCAGGGGGGTCATACCAGAGCCAGTCGCTAAACCGCTCCTCTATCCCAGTCACGCGCTGCTGGAGATCATGGAGTATGGCGCCCTGCTCACGAATGGCAGCACCCTGCTCATAGAGTGCAACACCCTGCTCCTGACGCATGCCGTACATCAGGTGGTAGACATCCTGGATGGTGGGCTCAGAGAGAGGAGGGGGGTACACAGGTCTACTGTAGGAGGTGGAGGGGCCGGCAGCGTAGGCGGAGGTGGATGGGCCAGCAGCGTAGGCGGAGGTGGATGGGCCAGCTCCATAGAATGAGGTACCTGCACCAAAGGGTGAAGGATGTACCTGCTCGAAGAAGGGCGGAGCCTGGCTGGGGAAAGGTGGCACATGAGGAGAGAGAGGATGCAGCGGCTCAAACGGAGCCTGGACTGGAGAGGTGGTGGCATCGATCATGTCCTCATCGCCCTGCGGTGGTGGTGGAGGAGGTGGAGGTGGGGCTACAGGGGCAGGCTGCACGCGGGGCGGACGGCGGAAAAACCAAGTGCTCCGGTCAGTGAAGGAGAGAGTGACCGGGAAAGGCATGACATATCTGGTATGCTGGTCAGGCATGCGCCAAGCCCAAGCACCTCGCCCATCGCGTCCTGCTGCTGACTCGATGAATTTGTAGGTGGTGAACTGAGTGAGAGAGAGAGAACGAGAGCTCCTGCACTCCTCGTCGCCGAAGATCTGGAGGTGTAAGCGCTCGGCGATCAGAGTGACGTAGGCAGAGATGTAGACAGTGCCACCCGGCTTGGGCTGCCTCTGGATGTCGATCCAGTGGTGGATCATGGCGAGCATCAGATCGGGCCGCTCGAGAGTGCTGTCAGGGCGCAGCATATGATCCACCAGCTGCAGATCCTCAACATTGGCGCGGGCGAACGTCTCGCCACGCGCAAAGATGGTGCAACCGAGGATACGCAGCAGGACCCGGATGACTGGATGTGGGACATTGAGCTGCTTGTACTCCTTGTTGAAAGCTGACCCGGCTGGGGCGCCAGAGATCAGCTGCCAGAAGGTGTCGCGCGTCAACTCCCCAGAGAAAGAGAGGGAATCAGTAGTCGGGTTCGGCTCAAAGCCAAACCACTCCCTCAAGTCAGACAGCCAGACGCGGTGGGTCTCACTCAGCATGCGGAACCTGATGAACGGATTATCGTTCCGCGAGTACTTGAGCTCCAGAGAGGAAAGAAACTCCATGGTGAGCTTCTTGTACCCCCTCTGGGCGATCTCCCAGAAGGCTGGAGTGATCCCGACCCGGGTGGTGATGCGGCGGAACTCATCCTCCAGTCCCAGTGTCTGAAGAGCAGAGAAGTCAACAATCCTCGTATTGTTGATCGTCTTCGTCAGCAAGGTTTCGAAGTTCTTGAGCTGCCGACGGGTCGAAATGAGGAAGTACCGCTCGGCGTATGCGTCGGCACGCTGGGTGGCATCGGAGAGGGCCGTATCGGTGCCCATGGAGTCAGAGGCGTGGTCGGAGCTAGGGTCGGAGCTGTGATCGGAGCCGGGAACGGAGGCCTGGTCAGAGGCCTCGTCAGAGCCCTGGTCCTGGTCGGCAGATGGATGGTAGGAGGGGCTCTGCTGTGGGCTCCGGTAGACGGACTGATGGCCACTGGAGGTGGTCTCACCCTCGTAGTAGATGGGCTCCATCGCGTCCCGAAGTGAAGAACTCTGGCGAGAGCCAGACCTGGCTGCACTCTCCCTGGAGTGGCGAGAAGCTCTCGAGCCACTCCTGGACGCACTCCGGTGGGAGTGATGAGATGACGTGGGGGCGGCGGTAGGAGGGACGTCGTCTGGCTGGCCAGTGATGGAAGGGATGGTGTCGTCAGAGGGTGCGGAGGCGCGAGAGGAATGTCGACTCATCGCGTGCAGACGTTCGTGACGTTGGGTGGTAAGGGTGGGACTGGGTAGGTACGGCCTGGTCTGACCAAGTTGGTACGGCCTGGCCTGACCTAGGTAGGTACGGCCTAGCCGCACGGGTTGGTACGGGCCGTACCTAACTTAGGGTTTGGTGTTGGCTGGTAAGGGCCGCACCAACTGGTACCAGTGATAGTTGAGGGATTCTGGCAACCAATGAACCCCAAACCAGTCAAGATGAGTGAACAACACAGAAATGGGCTGGTAAGGGTCAAATGGTACAAACTGGTACAGGAATGGTGTCAGGTCAGAAAGGCTGGTACGGGCCGGACCTACTTGGTACGGGTGGGCCGTACCAAGCTAGGGTTTGACAGATCAAGGGTGGAACCGAGAGAAGAAGAGAGGGATGCACGAAAAATGGGTGAAAACAAAGAAAATTGAAGAAGATGCACTAACCGAGAGCAAGGAGGTGCGGGTCGGACCGAAGAGGTGTGCGGGTCGGACCGAAGAGGTGCTGGTGGTGCGCTGATCTCCGGTGCTCCTGTGCTTCTTGTGCTCGGTTAGGGTGGAAGGAGAGGTAGATGGAGTGGAGAGGGAGAGAAAATGGAGAGGGAGAGAAGAGAGAGAAGAGAGAAGGAGAGAGGTACGGCTGGGAAGAAAGAGGAAAGGGAAGGGGTGCGGGTTCGGGGGTTTAAAAAGAAAAAGGCGGTAGTTATGGCATCGGTTCGCGTTTCTGACCTAGATACGGCCTGGCCGTACCAAATTGGTACGGGCCGTACCAACCCTTCAATTTTCAGGCCGTACCAATGTGGTATGGCCTAGCCGAACCAACCTCAAATTTTTTGGTTTCTCTTTCTCGTGACTTCTCAAGCCGCTCGTGATGCAATGCAGAAGAATGAATGCATGTCTATCTGTTCCTAAGATGCAAAACAGGTAAAAATGGCTTGGGCTGCCTCCCAAGGAGCGATCGTTTTAGGTCTCGAGCTCGACCTTCTCTCGTCAGGCTTTGGTTTGAGATGGATCGGAGAGATCCAAGCTCACTCGCAATTCTTGGGGATGGTCAGCAATGTAGTGCTTGAGACGCTGACCATTGACTTTGAAAGTCTGCCCCTCCTTGCTTTCCAATTCCACGGCGCCAAATGGGAACACTGCCCTCACCCGGAATGGACCGGACCACCTGGACTTCAGCTTTCCTGGAAAGAGCCTAAGTCGAGAATTGAACAAGAGGACCAGATCTCCCTCGTGGAACTCACGAGGCATGATGCGCTTGTCGTGAACCTGTTTGGTCCTTTCCTTGTAGATTCTCGCGTTCTCGTAGGCATTGAGACGCATCTCCTCTAACTCATGCAAGTCAAGGATGCGTTTCTCTCCAGCTGAGAGCAAGTCCATGTTGATGGCCCGTGTGGCCCAGTATGCCTTGTGCTCAATTTCCACGGGCAAGTGGCAGGACTTTCCGTACACCAGTTTGAAAGGGCTCATCCCAATCGGAGTTTTGAAGGCTGTACGGTAGGCCCAAAGTGCGTCACTCAGCTTGAGCGACCAATCCTTTCTCGTTCGAGCCACGGTCTTTTCCAGGATAGACTTGATCTCCCTGTTGGAAATCTCGGCTTGACCGTTGGCTTGAGGATGGTAGGAAGTGGTCACCTTGTGAGTGACTCCATGGCGACTTAGGAGATTGTCGAACTGGCGGTTGATGAAGTGCTTGCCACCATCACTGATGACGGCTCTTGGAATTCCAAAGCGAGGGAAGATGATGTCAGTGAACAGTCTTTTCACTGCATTGGAGTCCGCATTCTTGCACGCCACTGCCTCCACCCACTTGGAGACGTAGTCAACAGCCACCAGGATGTACTCGTTCCCACAAGAGGGTGGAAACGGTCCCATGAAGTCAATGCCCCAGACATCAAAGATGTCTACCTCTAGAATAGAGTGGAGAGGCATTTCATTCCTCTTGGAGATGTTCCCGGTGCGCTGACACCTGTCACAAGCTGCAACGAAGGTCCTAGCATCTCTGAAAAGTGAAGGCCAGAAGAAGCCGGATTGCAGGACCTTTGAAACAGTCTTGGAGGATTAAGCGTGTCCTCCGTAGGCTGAGGAGTGGCAGTGCTCAAGAATGGAGCGCGTCTCATCGTATGGCACACATCGTCGGTAGATTCCATCAACGCCAATCTTGAAGAGGTAGGGGTCGTCCCAGAAGTAGAACTTGGCGTCCGATCGCAGCTTCTTCTTCTGCTGGTATGACATGGTAGGAGGAAGCACTCCTGAGGCGAGAAAGTTCGCAATGTCTGCATACCAGGGCGCTGACTTGGTGTTCACTCGGTCAGTTGCATGGAACGTCCGATCTTGCACCGCATGAGTCGCGTGCATCGGTGTACCAACCGAGTGGATCTCCTCCATGGCAGAAATCGAATGGAATTGGTCATCAGGGAACGAGTCATCAATTGGCAGGCTACCAGAGCCCTCATCTTCCCAGCGAAGCCGGGACAGATGGTCAGCCACGGTGTTTTTGACTCCTTTCTTGTCCCTGATTTCGATGTCAAACTCCTGCAGGAGGAGAATCCACCTAATCAAGCGAGGTTTGGCATCCTGCTTGCTCAACAGATACTTGAGTGCGGCGTGGTCAGTGTAGATCACTATCTTGGAACCAACCAGATAGGATCTAAACTTGTCGAGAGCGAACACAACAGCCAAAAGCTCCTTTTCGGTTGTTGTGTAGTTCATCTGGGCAGGGTCTAGCACCTTGCTAGCGTAGTAGATAGCACATGGCTTGTTCTCTTTCCGCTGCCCAAGAACCGCTCCCACAGCGTAATCACTCGCATCGCACATCAACTCAAATGGCAAGGTCCAGTCTGGAGGCTGCAGGATGGGTGCTGAGACAAGGGTTTCTTTCAATCGGCAAAACGAATCGACACACTCTTGCGTGAAGATGAAATCAGAGTCCTTGATGAGCAGGTTGGTCAATGGTTTTGCGATTTTCGAGAAGTCCTTGATGAATCGGCGGTAGAAGCCAGCGTGTCCCAGAAAGCTTCGCACAGCTTTGACGTTTGTTGGGATCTCCAGCTTCTCGATCACCTCCACCTTAGCTTTGTCAACCTCAATCCCTTTTGAGGTCACCACATGTCCAAGGACGACTCCCTCTTGGACCATGAAGTGACACTTCTCCCAGTTGAGGATTAGGTTGACTTCTTCGCACTTCTCCAGAATTTTGCAGAGGTTGGCTAGACATGAGTCAAAGCTGGTCCCATAGACAGAAAAGTCGTCCATGAAGACCTCAACCTCTTTCTCAATGAAATCTGAGAAGATAGCCATCATGGCTCTTTGGAAGGTGGCAGGTGCATTGCAAAGACCGAATGGCATCCTACGGTATGCGAATGTACCGTAGGGACATGTGAAGGTGGTCTTGTCTTGGTCGTTCGGGTGAATGGGGATCTGAAAGAATCCTGAATACCCGTCAAGGTAGCAAAAGTGAGAATGAGTCGCCAGCCTTTCAAGGAGTTGGTCGACAAACGGAAGTGGGAAGTGATCCTTGCGCGTGGCATTGTTGAGCTTCCTGTAGTCAATACACATGCGGTACCCAGACACCACACGAGTAGGGACTAGCTCGTCTTTCTCATTCCTCACCACTGTCGTGCCTCCCTTCTTGGGCACCACGTGAACGGGACTCACCCACTTGCTGTCAGAGATGGGATAGATGATGCCTGCATCCAGGAGTTTGAGAATTTCCTTTTTCACCACCTCTTTCAGGTTGGGGTTGAGTCGCCGCTGGTGCTCCACAGACGGCTTGTGATCATCCTCGAGAAGAATCCGGTGTGAGCAGATAGCTGGGTTGATCCCTTTCAAGTCCTTGATCGAGTACCCAATCGCGCCCTTGTGAAATCTCAGCTTCTCAAGCAGTTTGGCGGTTTGATCGGGGTTCAGACTCGCATTGACGATCACAGGACAAGACTTTTCTGGATCGAGGAACTCGTATCGGAGATTGGTTGGAAGAGGTTTGAGTTCGGGAATCGGACGCTCAGGCTGATCATTGACACGAGTCGCATCTGGGTGAGCTGACTCGTGTGTCGTCGAGATGTCGGCCTTGGCAGGCTCCGCTCCACTCCTCGTCTCAGAGTGTGATGTACTGTCCTCCAGATCCTCAGGAATCGCATCCGCTGCACAGATTGACTCGCTCGCTTCGCTTGGAAATTGAGAGAGGAATTCAGCGTCTTGGCGCAGCGAGTTGTTGACTTGTTCAAGAAAGTAGTCCTTGGCCAGATCAGCCAAGTACTCCTTTGTCCTGTCAACCCGGAAACATGTCTCGGATCGTGACGGATATCTCATGGCGCGATCGATTTGGAACTTCACCTTCTCTCCTCCAAAGTTCAAAGTCAGGATGCCTTGCTTCACGTCAATTATCACGCCAGCTGTACTCAGAAAAGGTCGCCCCAAGATGATTGGGACTTCCTTATCTTCTTCCATCTCCATGACGACGAAATCGACGGGCACGAAGAACTTCCCGACTCGAACTGGCAGATCCTCCACCACACCAAGTGGAAGTCGGACTGAAGAATCCGCCAACTGCAGTGTCATCCTTGTAGGCTTGAGCTCCCCCACTCCTATGCGATCATAGATGGTGCGTGGCATGAGACTCACGCTCGCTCCTAGATCACACAGGGCTTTCTTGATTGTAGCTTTCCCAATGGTGCATGGAATGGAAAACTTTCCAGGATCGTCCAATTTGGGGGGTAGCTCGCTTTTCAAAATTGCGCTGCATTGCTCCGTTAGCTTGACTGTCGCGTGCCCCTCTAAGCTTCTCTTGTTGGAAAGGATGTCCTTCAGAAACTTGGCATAGGTGGGCATTTGGGTCAAAGCGTCGGTAAAAGGGATGGTGATCTGCAGCTGCTTGATGACGTTTGCGAAGTTGGCGAATTGCTCATTCAGTCTCGTCTCAGCTAATCTCTGGGGGAATGGAACAGGTGGCCGGTATGGAGGTGGTTTCTCGGCACCTTTCTTCTTTTGACTACCTGACGCTTCGGATGGAGGTTGTGCAGGTCTTGCCGAGCTGGTGCAATCTGCACTCGCTTGAGGTTGGATGACCTCAGCTCGTTCTGGATTAACCTCCTTCAGTGGAATTGACACAGGGGTCGGGGTCGCGTTAGGTGTCGCGTCAAGAATCGGATCAACTGTGCCCTCACTTGGCATTGGTGGCTCGTCGTATTGGGTCCCACTTCTCAGAGTGATCGCCTTAGCCTCTTCTCTTGGATTTGGTTCGGGCTGAGCTGGAAGCTTCCCGGGTCGAGAGTGGCTTGAGGTGACTATCTGGCTCAGCTGCTCCAGCAACTTGTTTTGAGCAGCCATTTGATTTTGTTGGGCGGCCATTTGATTTTGTTGAGCAGCCATCTGAGTGGACATGCTCTGCATATGTTCCCACATCAACTGGTTCATCTTGCCTTGCTCGTGAGTGAAGTTGTTCACTTCGGTAGGCGCAATTGACTTTGAGGGGTCAGAGGGAGCTGCTCGGTTGCCTTGATTGGGAAAGGAAGCGTTCTGGTAGAAGTCCCTGTTGCCATTGTTGTTGCTGTTGCTGCTGCTCGAAGCTTGGGTTCTCCAATCGTTGTTGTTCGGAGGGGGGTAATTTCCAGTGTTGTTCGCCCGATTCTTCCAGTTGTTGTTGTTGTACTGCGGCCTCTGGAAGCTGTTGTTGTTGAAGGGCGGTCTGAACGAAGAGTTGTCGAAAGGCGCAGGGTTGTTCTGGTTCGACCTCCAGTGCTGCTGCTCAACCAGATCCTTGGAGTAGGACCGGCTGAAGGGAGGTCTTGGGAAGAAGGAAGGCTCGTTGTTGAGAGAGTTGACCTGCTCACTCTCCTCGTCTTGTTGCACCAGCGGGCACTGCTCGTATGCGTGCCTCTCGTCTCCGCACATGACGCAGACTTGAGGTTGCTGTTCGACTGCCTTTACGCTGAGCTTGTCCATCGCCCGCTGCATGGCGTCCATCTTGGCGGTGAGAGCCGTGATGTGATCGAGCTCGTACTTGCCACCTCCTTGGCTACCTCCTTGGCCTCCTCGCTGGCGTGACGTGTCGCGGCCGGACCACTGCTGGTTCTGCGCCATGCTGTCGATCAAGTTCATAGCCTCTAAAGGCTCCCTTGACATCAGCGCGCCTCTGTTTGACCCTAAAAAGTTGCTATTTAAAGTCAACATGACAAATGGCAATTTCTGAGGTAATTAAAATGCCAAAGCTGTACTCAGACCCTTCAAAAGATTTAAGTACAGCATGTTAAAATTCGTGGTAGTATTCTACATGCCAAATCATGGATTTTAATATCTAGAATGGTCAAAATCACTAAGGAATTAATTTCCTATAAGTGAAACAATTGCTGGATAGCATGCTGGGTACAAATAATGGGATGTGTTTATCAAATTGCCTCCCAAATGCTCTCTGGGTACAAATTGGTGCTATCAAACGAATCTCAGCGGCCCTGGGCCCACCTGTCAATGGCACAAACCCAATTTCGCTAGGCCCTTAACTTGGGCGAGCATGGAGCATAGAGAAATAACAGTACAGACCGAAGTGGCAGCTACATGGTCTATCGTGAGCCAATATCATACAAGACCCGCACAATGTCGCTGGGTTTTAAAATTCCAGCAGGTGACCCCTTCGTTTTGCCTAGACTCGGTTCGTGCAAGAACCATGCGGTGCCTCAAGCTGTCATCGAATTGGTGCATCATGAACCGCATCTATGGGAGTTTTATGATATAACAATTAGAAGTTCAAATGCAGCGCCGGATACTTTTGACCCCTTCGCTGTCCCTAGACTCGGCTCACGCGAGATCTATGCAAAGCCCTAAGCTGTCAGTGGAGTGGTTCATTGTAGACCGCGTCTATCGAAGCTTTGTGATAGAAAAATGGAATCCAAATGCTAGCGCCTGGCCCCTTCATCCTGTGTGAACCCGGCATTCTGTAGACCAATCTAGAGCTCATGCGTGGTCTATGGCGAAACAGGTGCACTCAAACCTGAGACATAAAATGTTAAAATAGTCACTGGTGAGGCTGACAGGCAGGCCCACACATGTCGGTGCCTTCTCCTTGGCTGCAAAACGTGAGCCTCAATCCATGGCAAGGCCTTCAAACCGAAATCCGGGCCTTCCAATTTAGAAGCTACCAGTGGTTCAGATTCACTCAATTGTTGGATCAATGAGCTGGCATTTCCCCACTGGCCACAAGGCAACAAAAAGAATGCTTAAATAATAAGCAAACTCTCACAGACCATTGATCGAACATCTGATGGTCATGATGAAAAACCAGTATAGAGGCAGCAAGCCGAAACCCTAATCCTGCCTTATATAAGGCACCCCAAATGAACACTCAAGAGACTTCTTCTTCTCCAGAGAGCTCTGAGCAAGAAACAAGAGAGAAAACCCCATTTTTACACCAAGGTTAGGTTAGAAATTTGAAGTTTTCAAGCAAGTTCAAAGAGGTAATTAATACCTATGCAATGTAGAGCTCTAAATGAGCAAAGTTCTGTAAATATTCTGCTTTGATTCGAAATAAAGAAGGTTCTTTGATGGTTTTTCTTGTTTGTTCTTCATTATCTTGGTTTTATCCCTCATCTCTTCTTCTTTTATTCTATTTCTAAACCTTCAAAAATCATGAATGTGAGAGTTGCATAGTTTCTAGTTCATCATAGGATGAACAAAAAAAAAATGGAATATGCAACTTGATGATCAAACAAAAAATATTTTTCTCTTTTTAATTCCTTTCTTTGCATCTCTCATGAAATAATAATGAAAAGGATATAAAAATGTGATTCTTCTTACCTTTTTCTTTATTTTTGCATAAAAATATATATTAAATATATATATGAGTATTAATATGTATATATTTTAATATTTTATCATCTCTTTTACTTGGAGCTTATGAAATAAAAAAAAATATAAAGTTTTAATATTTGATATTTTCTTTTTTTCTTCCTTAAACTCTTTTAATTTCTTCTAAAAATGATTAAATAGTAGAAGTATGAGGGTTGAGCCATGAGGTCTCCCTTCATATGAAAACTATATTAATTATTTTGTGAAGGTATTAAAAGAATAATAAAGTGACAACAAAAAAAATTAAACACAAGAGGTAGTAGGGTTGAGCCATGAGGTCTCCCCTATTATTCTCTCAACCTAAATGATCAAAGGGTCCATTTGTGCAAAGGGATTAATTTAGTCAATAATTAATGCATTCATGTGCATGAATATTGGCAAGAATTAAAAACTATGTGCAAATGGGGGAGAAATTGAAGTTTAAAGCATTAGATGACATTAGCTTTGGCTATGATATGTCATTTGTGCTTTAAACTTGTGATATTTCAATGACCATCCCTCTTTAGATCCATTTGTGTATGGAGGAATATTTGATTTCCTAAGCCAATATGCTAAAGGAAATTAAATATTTTAAATATATGCAAATGATGGAAGATGGAAGGTTTGAAGTGTAAACAAATGACAAGTTGGATGTTTACATCTCTAAACCTAAGGAAATCTTAATGACATGTTCTTCAAAAAAAAAAAACATCAAAAATATGATTTTAAACAAAATCAGGGGCTTCTTTGCATAAAACCACATTTTGGCAGATTTTTGGTGCTATTTTCGGAATTTTTGGATTTTTTCCTTTCCCTTTTGATCATTGGTACCAAAGATATAGCAATCAAGGCTATGAAAGTCCATAAAAATGATGTTTAATTCATGAAATTAATTGTAAATACTTTAAAATAGCCCCTAGTACTCTCTGGAATAGTGAACCAAAATTACATCACAAGACATGCACCAATGACACAATAAAAGCCCTCTAAAGTGTCAAAATGACCTTCTCTGGTAAACAGTACCTTCTGGACTGGTACAGGGACTAAAATAAAAAATGGACTTCACCACTGGATAGAGGACTTCAAAACACACAAAATGGACATCAAGTTTGCACTTTTCTGACTATATTTCGATTTTATACGAATTTTCAAAGTTCAGATCCAAAAAATAGAAAAACAGCATTTAAAGAAAAAGGGGCTGCTGTTGGAAAATGGGCAGTATCGAATGACAGAAAAAATCAAAACATAAAATAAACATCATAATTAAATAGAAAATTTCAAAACACACAAAATAGACATAAAGATCATATTTTTCTGACTTTGTTTCAAATTGATATGAATTTTTAAAGGTTGAATTGCTAAGTATAAGTAGAAATCCAATAAAACAGCTGCACGGATCTTAAAGCAATCTGAGACCCTCCATTCCGGCGCCATAACAGGATTTGAATGACAGCACGGGCTTTAAAGTCCAGAATACACATCAAATGGCCAGCACGGATCCTGAAGCTCAGCCCACATCCTAAAGCCCAATACACGAATCTAAGAGACCCAAAAACCCGAATCTTAGAGCCCAAACAATAAATAAAATTATAAATCAATCCCCTTTTTATGGAAAACCCCTCTGATTACCCAATATTAGCAGCAAAGCCCCTGTAAATTTACAAAAAGGCCCCTGACAGCACAAAACTCTCAAAAATAAGCCCTTAGAGGCCCAAATTTCACATGAAACCTTGTCGAAAACCCAAATCACAAAACCACACCCTTCCAGCTTTGTAAATAAGCCCCTGGAAAAACATAAATATTTACAAATAAGTCCTTTTGGGCTATAACTTCTTCATTTCAAGTCCGAATTGACTCAAACCACCTCCAAATGAACCCAAATTGAACCCTCCATCTTTCTAAACCAGAATTGAGCATGTCCGGACATCAGCCAAGCCCTGAAATGACGAAAATACCCTTTTCTTCATATTTCAATCATTTTCTCTTAAATAAAAAGGTGTAAATAAAGCATAAATATATCTTCTCAAGTACAAATATGTTTATAAATAAATAAAAATGTGTAATAAAGGTATTTTAACGATAATCATTACACCTCATGCATGCACATTAATTAAATACCTAAAACAATGGTAAATCAAAGAAACACACGAAAACCAAGTACATGAGCTTCCCCTTTTAGCCCTTTTATTCAATTCACAACAAATAGGCATAAATCCTGGAATGAACGAGGTATTCAGCATGGCTTGGGAGGGCCATCTGATGTAATTAACAGCGGGGGCTTGCGCCCGCTGGGAGTTAAACGTCCCCACAATCATTAAACTCTCTCGATGGACCGATCACGAATCGTAGGTCCGTCGAGGGTGAACCAGAAGGAATAGCGGAAAGAAAGAAATGAATGTTTCGAGTTCGATGTTCTTTAATCAACAGAGAGCATTGAACCACGAGACATTTAAATACACATGCACACACCTTCCCATACCAACAGCTGTGCAACTTTCTGCGCCCTACAGGTTTTGGCACGCCCGGTGGGACATTCTCCTCCTCACAGGTTCGGGATCCGATACGAAGGTAAAAGGAACGTACTCAAGTAGCCAATGACTTCACAACACTCAACAACGAGTCATTGGACCGCTTGAGTTATGTCATTTCCTTTTACATTCGATATCGACGCCTATGGATTGAATAATCGGGCTAACACTCATGTATAAATTTACATATGAAAAATTGACTAATGAAATTTTGAGTTTTGCTTGTTTGCAGGAATGGCTTACACCGCGATCAACGCACGCTCTTTTGCCCAAGTTGCCAGCCTCCCAGCTGGCGAAGAGGTGGTTTATTTTGGAACTTTCGCAGTCCCTGTTGATGAAGTTAGAGCATTCGAAGCCCATGTTCCCGCTCTAATAGAAGAACAACTGTCCCTCGGGTCTATCACCGAGGAGGAAGTTACAGATGATGATGAAGTATGTTACTTCCTCACCCCTAAAGGAATGGACGGCAAGACGTTCATTCCTCTCTCCAAAACTAGGCGCGCAAGAAGACGCGCGTCTAAGAAAATTAACCCAAATCCAATGACCCCTCTATCGGTCACTAGGAAGAGAAATCTCCGAGCTTACCAAGATGAGCTGGTAGCTCAACCAGCCCTTCCCGTCAGCAACTCATTCTCCCCTCTCAGGATAGTGAGGAGAAATTCTTCTACTGCGCACATACGCGCAGCGGGAGAAATCCCTCAAACCGTCTCGTTCATCCATGAACCGAAAAGGAGGAACACCAACCGCAAAATGGTTGATGACACTGCCATGGCCATTCATAGGGCCCACAAGCAGCTTCGCATGTTGAAGCAGCGTAGGAATCGATACTACGTGCATCCTGCGCAAGAAACCTATACACCCCCTTCCGTCAAATCAAGATTGACGTTTCCAGCCCAAATGCTGGGGGCATCCAATGACGCCCAACCATCAATCAAGTCGAGACTGACATTCCCAGCCTCAAAACCTAAAGCACGCGACAGTGCCTTCTTTCCAAAACCAAAACCAATGTTCTCAGCCCCAAGGCTGGGGGCACATCATGGTGCCTCGTTAGAACCAAAACTCCGTCGAGAGATACGCTCGAACACCTCTCGAAACTCAAGCAACGAGGGACCAAATCTGACCCCTCAAATTCTGAGGAGACCAACCAGTGTACATGATAGGCTGGGGGCACGAGTAAATCCGCACCCCTCCAACACTGGAAGTTTGACAATAGTGGCGCCAAATGCCACTCATAAGAAGCGAAGGGTCACTAAAACACACCCTAAACAAGAAGAAGAGGCGATGGTATTTATGACAACCACTAGCAAAAACCTCGAAGAGGAAGATGATCATTCTGCTAACCCCACCGTACACATGGTGAGAAAGGGGAAAGATCCCATTGTCGAAAATCCGAGTGACGATGAGGAAGAATCTGACGCAGCATGTCTTCCTCCCATAAATGCCAAACCCAAAACCGTGAGTAGTTCGGATATAGGTCATATGGATGGACCTGCATTGGGTAACTTCCATACTGTCCTAGCAACTTCTCCATGCGCTGGTGAAAGTCAAACCGGTGCACAAACGCAAGAACAAATGTTATCCGCCTTCAATCAAATGCAAGCTGAGATACAAAGCCTTAGGGCTGAAATACATCAAGCCCATGAAAGGGAACAAAGGTTGGTGGCTGAAGTCCGAGAGAAAGGCCTCGCTAACTTGGAACTCGAAAGAGGAGAAACGTCAAATCGGTCCAGCCCCATAAACGGGCTCGAAAGACCAGAAAGACCAAACCCTCAAGAAAGGCGTAGGGTACATTGGGAAGATGAAAGGCGAGAAACCTCCCCAACCTTTACTGCGGTTGATGTTCAAGAAATGATCAGCCGTCAATTACGCGAAATGGGGATCTCCCCAAAACAAACAACATTACGAATAGGGAAGCCGTACCCTCCCGAATTCGATGTACCAAAATACCCTCCAACATACACTGTTCCCTTATTCTCCAAGTTCTCCGGAAGTGGAACAGATGAGACTGGGCCAGAACAACACGTCAGCCACTTCATGATTCAATGTGGAGACTCTTCGAGAGAAGAAGCATTCCTTTGCCGCCAATTCGCTAGGAGTCTTTCAGGGCCAGCATTCCAATGGTATTGTTCTCTGGAACCAGGAAGTATAAAGTCCTGGGACCAAATGGCGCGTGCCTTCATAAATAGGTTTGCCACTGCGAGCAGTCCAATAAGACTAGCCGATTTAGCATGGGCCAAACAAGGGCCAAACGAAACTCTTCTGGCATACATCAACCGCTGGAGAAACATGAGCAACAAGTCGAGCCATCCTATACCCGAAAGGGAGGCAGTTGATTTGCTCATAAGAAGTACATTCGGCAAAATGAGAGAAATGTTAATCGTTGCCAACCCCAACAGTTATCAAGATCTGGTAGACACCGTATCTAGATTGGGGCAAACGGATATAGAAGAAAAGTCATCTATTTCCTTCAAACCAAGAAGAGACTTCCCAAAGAAAAAAGAATCGAAAACGGTATATGCCGTCAAAACCAATAAAGCCAACAAAATCGAAAACAGCGATTCTGACTCTTCTGATGAAGAAACGAGGCAAGTCGATAGCCAACCCGCTCAGCCAATTACTCGCGATAACCAAAATAGTCGCTACCCCAAATCATCGGAAGAACAAAAGAGCAAGAAATACTCCTTCAAAAGAGAGAAAACAGCAAAGATATTTAGACAAGCCTTGGAAGATGGTATGGAATTGCCTCCAAGTAAGCGTCCCGATCAGGCAGATAAGGTTGATCACCCCAACTATTGCCCATACCATAGGGTAATAGGCCATAAGATAGAAGACTGTTGGGTCTTTAAAGACCTGATAGAAAGAAGAATTCGAGAAGGTCGTTTGCAATTGGCGCCAAGTGCCGTGCAACAACCTGCACCTCACGAACAAGTTAACGTTGTCTCTCATGTCGAGATGATTGAAGAAAAAGGGTCTGAAGGTCCCGTAAATGAAGCATGGGAATTCCACATCTCCAAGAAAACTAAAAAGTTGCTGAAACAGCTTCTGAAAGAGCCTCGCGTCAAATGGGATAGCAATTTAAACCCCACTGTGCCAAGGCCCCTAAAACGGGTCATCCATCGTAAACTAAACAAGAACGGCAGCCAGAAGGGCAAGAAATCGCCTAAACCGACAGAGTTGCCTACACCTTCTGAAATCCAAAAACACATACAAACCTTAGATAATCATAAGCAAGGTACTCCGCTACCGTTGACCCTTTTAGACTTCTTAACAGAAGATGTATTGGCCTTGATGTTGGGCCTCAAAGCCGAGAAAGGGGAAACAAGTAAAACCCCTCAAGAAGGAGAAAGAAATGATGATCATGAGATGCGTGATGTGGGTGTCTATGGAGGAAGTTCCTCGAGTGACTCGGATGATGGTGAAGTCACCTTCATCAGAAATAAGGGACCCGATTACCAAGCAATACTCCAATCGAATACATGCATTCCCGAACGTCAACTACCGCAAGAACACTCTTACAGAAGGAATACGATATTTTTATGTGGGGTATGCAACCTAATAGAAAGGAAGCAGCCTATAACAGTATGTCCCCGATGCGGACCCAAACCTGAAAGGTTCCTAATTAGAAGAGCCGAACGGTTATATAAAGGAGACATTAGATACCTCCGGGATCGAGGAGCATTTGAAATAGATGAGAAGGGCGAGGCCTGCGTTGTGAAGCGCGTTATGTCAAACGCCACTTATATCTTAGGAAAAATCCCGTATTCGGATAACGAGAGGGTTGTCAATGACTTGGGCATAATTGAAAAATCACGCCTTAAGCATAAATACAAAATCAATCGGAATACCTCCGTAAGCTCAGATGATTCTACCCACGAGGTTTGCTACATGGTATCGCTGGAAGTAGAAGAAGAAGGGGAAGAATATGAGATTACCGCGAAGGAGGCTCCCAAAGAATTAGAAGAAGGTGGCCAGAACACGATAGACGAATTGACAGAAATCAATCTAGGAAGTAAGGAAACACCTAGACCCACATTCATAAGTGCCTCTTTGCCCGATGACATGAAACGACGAGTAACGAAGCTCCTAAGGGAATATATTGATTGCTTTGCATGGAGTTACCATGAAATGCCGGGTTTGGACCCGCGGGTAGCCACCCATAAGTTGAAGATAGACCCTGAATTCAAACCAGTCAAACAAGCACCTCGTCGAATGAGAGTGGAACTGGAAGAACAAGTTGCGGCCGAAACCAAAAAGTTGATAGATGCAGGGTTTGTACGAGAAGAAGAAACCCCCGACTGGATAGCCAGCATTGTCCCTGTCAAAAAGAAGAATGGCCAAATTCGCATATGTGTGGACTTCCGGGACCTCAACAAAGCATGTCCCAAGGATGATTTCCCATTACCAGTAACAGAGATAATTGTAGATCATACTTCAGCATACGAAGTTTTCTCTTTCATGGATGGATACGCTGGTTACAACCAGATTAAAATGGACGAGGCCGACCAAAAGCATACTTCCTTCCGCACTCCCATAGGGGTGTACTGCTATAAAGTCATGCCCTTTGGTTTAAAGAATGCCGGCGCTACATATCAACGCGCAATGACCAAAATATTCGATGATCTTATACACAAGATTGTCGAATGTTATGTTGATGATTTAGTTGTTAAGGCCATGACCTATGAAGAGCATCTGAAGAACTTGCACATAGTCTTCGAAAGACTCAGGCAACATGCCCTAAAGCTTAATCCCTTGAAGTGTGCCTTCATGGTCTCATCCGGGAAATTCCTCGGGTTCGTAGTAAGGCACCGCGGGATCGAAATCGACCCAAGCAAAATCAAAGCCATAATGGAATTAAAACCCCCCCAAAATCTCAAACAGTTGCGATCTCTCCAAGGGCGACTAGCGTACATACGCCGCTTCATTGCAAATCTATCGGGCAAGATACAACAATTCACCCGACTCACAAAAAAGGATGTTCCATTTAAATGGGACTCAGATTGTCAAGTCGCTTTTGAGCGAATAAAACAGTACCTTTTGCACCCGCCGGTACTGGCAGCACCTATACCAGGAAAGCCTCTTCTCCTGTATATTACGGCCCTGGAAGGATCATTGGGCGCATTAATGGCTCAGGAAAATGAAGAAGGTAAAGAAAATGCTTTATATTACCTAAGTCGCATGCTAGTGGGGGCTGAACACAATTATTCCCCGATCGAAAGGCATTGTCTAGCTCTGGTGTTCGCAATAAAGAAATTACGACACTACATGCTAGCGCACGAAGTCAAGCTGATATCACGAGTAGATCCCCTCAAGTACTTAATGACTAGACCCATGCTCACAGGAAGATTGGCTAAGTGGGCCATCGTCCTAACCGAATTTGACATAACATATGTGCCTCAAAAGGCCATAAAGGGGCAAGCATTGGCTGACTTTCTGGCAGAACATCCTATACCAGATGATTCACCATTGGCCTGTGATTTTCCTGACGAAGGGATCATGAACGTTGAAGGAGAAATACCCAGTTGGGAAATGTATTTCGACGGGGCATCATCTATAAGGCCCGTGATTGGCAATCAGGTACCTAAGATTCGGGCTGGTATCGGCCTAGTTTTCATAACTCCCGCAAAAGGAATAATACGCCATTCCTTTGCACTAACAGAACCATGCACAAACAACGAAGCAGAGTACGAAGCTTTGATCGCCGGACTCGAAATAGCGATAGAGACAAATATACAGAAACTAAAAATCTTTGGGGATTCTCAACTAATTATAAGCCAGGTCCTCGGAGAATACAAAGTGCTTAAACCAGAATTGATAAGGTATCATGAAAGGGTAATTGAACTTATGCGGGAAATCCCCGAGATCATTTACGAGAAAATAACGAGAGCTTCAAATGGTAAAGCAGATGCCTTGGCTCGTATTGCCAAAGAGTTGTGCGAACCCGAAGACAACGAGGTGCATATTTCCATAAAGAACAGACAGCCTCTGTCTCCATGTTTCTCAAAACAAGAACTAGAGAAAGAGAAGACGCTCGCCCAAAACGAAGGAGAAATGATAAAAGAGACCCAAACCGAAGTATCAGTAGTACAAGATGAAGAAGATTGGCGTCAACCATTTATCAACTACCTCAAAAGTGGAATACTACCTAATGAGAAGTCCAAGCAAGGGCAAATTAAGAAGCGAGCCCTCCGTTATGTGTTTAACAATGATACCCTGTACCGTAGGTCATACGAAAACCTTTGGCTCCGTTGTATAACAAAAAGAGAGGCTCTCCAAGTAATGAAAGAGGTTCATTCTGGGATATGTGGAGCACACCAATCTGGGCCAAAAATGCGACTAAAAATCAAACACATAGGGTACTATTGGCCCTCAATGGTAGCCGATTGCGAAGAATATGCTAAGAGATGTCATCAATGTCAAATACACGGTGATTTCATTCATCGACCCCCAAACCCTTTACATCCCACGATTGCATCTTGGCCATTTGATGCATGGGGTACTGATATTGTGGGACCGATAGATCCACCGTCATCAGAAGGTCACCGCTTCATCCTAGCTGCTACCGACTACTTTTCCAAGTGGACAGAAGCGGTGGCCCTTAAAGAAGTGAAAGCTACTGATGTCGTTAAATTTTTCCGGAACCAGATACTCTATCGATATGGAATACCAAGAAGGATAATATCTGACAATGGAACGGCATTCAAGAATGTGAAAATTGACGCTCTCGTCAACCAACATGGCATAGATTGGAGGTATTCCTCCGCTTACAACCCAAGAGCCAATGGGCTGGCTGAAGCTTTCAACAAAACCCTTATCAAAATCTTAAGGAAAACGGTGGGTAAAAATCATAGGAACTGGCATGAGAAATTACACGAGGCATTGTGGGCTTATCGTACCACTTATCGTACTCCTACCCAAGCCACCCCATATTCTTTGGTATTCGGGGCTGAAGCGGTGTTACCCCTCGAAGTAGAAATTCCGTCCCTAAGAGTGGCATTGCAAACTGAAATGACTGTCAATGAAAGTACAAAACTCAGATTGGATGAGTTAGATGCCATGGATGAAAAAAGGTTGGTTGCCTATCAAAGCCTAGAGTTATACCAAGCCCAAATGACGAGGTCGTATGATAAATTGGTGCGAGTAAGGACGTTTCGAAAAGGAGATCTAGTCCTAATGCCAAAGCGACCAATACTAGGGCGTCATTCAGGTCCTAAATTCTCAGCCAATTGGGAAGGACCCTATGTAATTAAGCAAGTGTTTGAAGGAGGTGCCTATATATTGGTTGATCACCAGGGCAATGTTGTTACCACTCCTATCAATGGGCGACACCTCAAGAAATATTATGCATAGACGAAAACCCCCACGAATGAAAGGACCAAATCGCAACATGAATGAAATTGTCTCGAGCGAAAAGTAAGGTCCCCCAACTACCCACAAAATCTATAAAGGCCTCTCGCCACAAAATGGGTTTTGCTAAGTTTGTACCCTTAAACAATTAGCACTGGCAAAGTTTGTCCAGCCAGTTCTGAATATGGACAAACAAGTTTTATATTTTGTACTTTGAACAAGATATGGGCTTTGGTGTTGTGCCCATTTGAAACAACTATCACTGGTTTTGTCTTTCTTCCCAGTTCGAAAAAAGGAGAGACAAGGTTTCTTCATTGTCCTTTAAACAATGGAGTGCCTAATGATGATATCTCAAATAAAATCAAAAGATTAAAGAAAGCGGTCGTTTAGACTATTTCAATTCTGAAGGCACAAAGTCTCTTTTAAAACAAAGTTTTCAAAAACAATGGTATTCGCATTTTCCGCGATACCCTCGCCTAAGGATTGATGCCATATAGGCTATTCAGGAAGGCACGAGATGAGTGGGTAAGGTATCACCCCCAACAAATACACATGCGCACTAAATATCCCACTACAATAAAAAAGAGTGGAGAGATGTAAGGCCCACAAAGAAAGCCTCAAGCACAAAATGGGCTTTGTCAAGATTGTGCCCTTAAAACAATTGTCACTGGTACGCTCGTCTAGCCAGTTATCTAAAATGACGAGCAGGCTTTATATATTTGTGCCGAACAAAATAAGGCTTTGATGTTGTGCCTAGGCCACATGAGCACTAAAACAATTATTATGGCACAAAATGAAGGAAACCGAGAGCCCAAATGCAGTAACCCTAATCAGGTTCTCACCAAACCAATCTTCGCAGAAGCAAGCCTCAAGTCAAGTCAACACCCATGAATGATATACCTACAGATCAACGCCCCATGGGCAATAACCCAAACTAGAGTTTAAGAATAAGAACCCTTGACTCCAAAAATTAAGGCCCATAGTTTGGCAAGTAAACACCCCAAAATCCCATGAATGACAAGCGGATACCCTAAAAACCAAGCATGATTTGGCATACCCTGTTGATATACGTCCCATGGGTGACAGCTGAACCCAAAACAAGAGAATACCTTTCAAGCACCAGAATGAAACCTATGACAAGCAAGCTAAGCTTCACTCGTAAGAGAAGCGTCGCTTCACTATATCGCATCGATCTCATGGAGATGCATGAACATCTAACCTTAACGGGTTCCGTATGACCAATGAAGCCTCTGAGCAGAATGGTTCTACAAAGTTTCCATATCGCCAGTAACCTTTTTGCGGGAGCGGCGCATGAATCATGAATGAAAATTCGACCTTAACGGGTCTCCATATCGCCGGTAGCCTTTTTGTGGGAGCGGCGCAAGAGCATGAATGAAGATTCAACCTTAACAGGTTCCGTATGACCAATGAAGCCTCTGAGCAGAATGGTTCTACAAAGTCTCCATATCGCCGGTAGCCTTTTCGTGGGAGCGGCGCATGAATCATGAATGAAAATTCGACCTTAACGGGTCTCCATATCGCCGGTAGCCTTTTTGTGGGAGCGGCGCAAGAGCATGAATGAAGATTCAACCTTAACAGGTTCCGTATGACCAATGAAACCTCTGAGCAGAATGGTTCTACAAAGTCTCCATATCGCCAGTAACCTTTTTGTGGGAGCGGCGCATGAATCATGAATGAAAATTCGACCTTAACGGGTCTCCATATCGCCAGTAGCCTTTTTGTGGGAGCGGCGCATGAACACGAATGAAGATTCAACCTTAACGGGTTCCGTATGACCAATGAAGCCTCTGAGCAGAACGGTTTTACACAGTCATACATGCTGGGGTCGCCTCTTTTGTGTGGGCAGCATGAATGAAGATTCGACCTTAACGGGTTCCGTATGACCAATGAAGCCTCTGAGCAGAACGGTTTTACATAGTCACACATGTTGGGGTAGTTTTTTTTGTGGGGCTATTGTGTGTGAGAATCAGACCTTAACGGGTCCCGTATGACCGTTGTCACCCCTAAGTGGGACGGTTTTTACGTAGTCATACGTGCTGGGGTCGCCTCTTTTGTGTGGGCAGCATGAGTGAATGTTCGACCTTAACGGGTCCCGTATGACCGTTGTCACCCCTAAGTGAGACAGTTTTTACGCAGTCATACATGCTGGGGTCGCCTCTTTTGTGTGGGCAGCATGAGTGAATGTTCGACCTTAACGGGTCCCGTATGACCGTTGTCACCCCTAAGTGAGACAGTTTTTACGCAGTCATACATGCTGGGGTCGCCTCTTTTGTGTGGGCAGCATGCGTGAATGTTCGACCTTAACGGGTCCCGTATGACCGTTGTCACCCCTAAGTGAGACAGTTTTTGCGCAGTCATACATGCTGGGGTCGCCTCTTTTGTGTGGGCAGCATGAATGAAGATTCGACCTTAACGGGTTCCGTATGACCAATGAAGCCTCTGAGCAGATCGGTTTTACATAGTCACACATGTCGGGATAGCCTTTTTTGTGGGGCTATTGTGTGTGAGAATCAGACCTTAACGGGTCCCGTATGACCGTTGTCACCCCTAAGTGGAACGGTTTTTACGCAGTCATACATGCTGGGGTAGCCTCTTTTGTGTGGGCAGCATGCGTGAATGTTCGACCTTAACGGGTCCCGTATGACCGTTGTCACCCCTAAGTGAGACAGTTTTTACGCAGTCATACATGCTGGGGTAGCCTCTTTTGTGTGGGCAGCATGCGTGAATGTTCGACCTTAACGGGTCCCGTATGACCGTTGTCACCCCTAAGTGAGACAGTTTCTACGCAGTCATACATGCTGGGGTCGCCTCTTTTGTGTGGGATGCATGAATGAAGATTCGACCTTAACGGGTTCCGTATGACCAATGAAGCCTCTGAGCAGATCGGTTTTACATAGTCACACATGTCGGGATAGCCTTTTTTGTGGGGCTATTGTGTGTGAGAATCAGACCTTAACGGGTCCCGTATGACCGTTGTCACCCCTAAGTGGAACGGTTTTTACGCAGTCATACATGCTGGGGTAGCCTCTTTTGTGTGGGCAGCATGAATGAATGTTCGACCTTAACGGGTCTCCATATCGCCGGTAGCCTTTTTGCGGGAGCGGCGTATGAATTACGAGAATAGAAAACCGAACTCAAGCCAGCTGAAGACGTTTGATCGCTTAGAACCCGATCGAATAAACGCAGAAGGCTGAGAGGCAGCTTGAATCCAATGAAGATGCTTTGTCGCTTAGAGCCCGACAGGGGAGATTCAGAAGATTCAGGATTAAGCCCTGACCCTACAAGTACATCTGGTCGCTTAGAGCCCGATTGGAGAAGACTTGAAAGGTTCAGGAGAAAAACCGAGTTAGGCAAGTTTATCCGATCACTTAGAACCCGATTGGAGAAGACTTGAAGAACTCGTAGACAAAAAGAGAAAGAAGGAGAATAAAGGAAAAAAATTGATTTAGACGAATCTATTTGATCGCGTAGAACCCGGGTAGAGAAGATTCGAATAAATCGACCAAAAAGAGGAGCAAGAAGGAGAGTGAGAAAGCTACAAAAGCAAACATCTACCGTAAATATGTTTATCCAAACATAACCAACCAAAACCAAAATACACATACAAAGAGTGGGCTCGAAGGCGCGCACTCTCACAACGAACCCACAAAATGGAACCTAAAGGAAGGTGCCGTAAGGTACCACATCCAAGCAAGGCTCCACAGTCTCAGAGACACCCTGGGGGCAGTCGACGACCCCTCCTGCCCTAGTGCCGGAGGAACCTGTAACACCCTGACCTAGCCCTGCAAAGACAAATATGGGTCACAAAAAGAAACAAAAGTGACGAGGTAGAAGGAAATGAAGCTAGTAATACCTGGCCGGACATCTGCCTCTGTGACTGGAGCAGAAGAGCCAGCCTTGCGCTTCTTTCTCACGCGAGAAACTCTCTGGGAAGAAGAGTCAGAACACTGGAGAACCCTGCTAGGGATCCCAAAAGTGGTCCGTAAAGACCCTAAACTAAAGCCCGTAAAGAGGGAATGGTCCGAAATGACCTTAAACTAAATCAACGGTCCGAAATGACCTTAAACTACAAGCATGGTCCGAAACGACCTTAAACTACAAGCATGGTCCGAAACGACCTTAAACTACAAGCATGGTCCGAAAAGACCTTAAGCTACCCCAATGGTCCGAAAAGACCTTAAACTACAAGCCAAAACCAAATCCCAACCAAGCATGGTCCGAAGCGACCTTAAACTACACCAATGGTCCGAAAAGACCTTAAACTACCCCAACAGTCCGAGGAGACTTTAAACTACAACCAAAACCAAATTCCAACCTGATATGCCAAGAAGACCCCGAGATACAGCTAAAACCAACCCTGGTTAGCCGAAGGCCCCAAAGAGAAGCACACAAGAAAAACTGGATCAAAACCTGAGATTATACCTACAACCAGAAGGCCATTTTATCTAAACCCTCAACTTTACAAGTTACCCGCATGGTTCCCGTACTAGATCAGAGATAAAGTTCCCCTGTCTGTAATCCCTCCTCGGTTAGGCAGGTTTTCCCCAATGAATGTGAGTTTGGAGTACAGTCACTGTCTGAAGCCCCAATGCACAAGCAAGGGACCGATTGCTCGGGCAAACCCCGAAGAACGCACATTCAGCCTTCACCCAACCATGCAAGTACTAGTAAGATGAGATAAAGATAACATACCTTTTGAAGTAGATACGATCGAAGAAGATGATCGGACCTGCTTTCGAGCTCAATGCCCAATGTGGAGTTCAAATACCTGAGATTCAAACAAGAAAAGCAACTCAGAAAGAATTTCATGAAGTTCGAGAAGAACACTGGGGGCACCTGGCTAAGCTGTTCAATCCTAAGGTCTTCACACCTCACCCAGGTGGGGGGCATTTGTTTGACCCTAAAAAGTTGCTATTTAAAGTCAACATGACAAATGGCAATTTCTGAGGTAATTAAAATGCCAAAGCTGTACTCAGACCCTTCAAAAGATTTAAGTACAGCATGTTAAAATTCGTGGTAGTATTCTACATGCCAAATCATGGATTTTAATATCTAGAATGGTCAAAATCACTAAGGAATTAATTTCCTATAAGTGAAACAATTGCTGGATAGCATGCTGGGTACAAATAATGGGATGTGTTTATCAAATTGCCTCCCAAATGCTCTCTGGGTACAAATTGGTGCTATCAAACGAATCTCAGCGGCCCTGGGCCCACCTGTCAATGGCACAAACCCAATTTCGCTAGGCCCTTAACTTGGGCGAGCATGGAGCATAGAGAAATAACAGTACAGACCGAAGTGGCAGCTACATGGTCTATCGTGAGCCAATATCATACAAGACCCGCACAATGTCGCTGGGTTTTAAAATTCCAGCAGGTGACCCCTTCGTTTTGCCTAGACTCGGTTCGTGCAAGAACCATGCGGTGCCTCAAGCTGTCATCGAATTGGTGCATCATGAACCGCATCTATGGGAGTTTTATGATATAACAATTAGAAGTTCAAATGCAGCGCCGGATACTTTTGACCCCTTCGCTGTCCCTAGACTCGGCTCACGCGAGATCTATGCAAAGCCCTAAGCTGTCAGTGGAGTGGTTCATTGTAGACCGCGTCTATCGAAGCTTTGTGATAGAAAAATGGAATCCAAATGCTAGCGCCTGGCCCCTTCATCCTGTGTGAACCCGGCATTCTGTAGACCAATCTAGAGCTCATGCGTGGTCTATGGCGAAACAGGTGCACTCAAACCTGAGACATAAAATGTTAAAATAGTCACTGGTGAGGCTGACAGGCAGGCCCACACATGTCGGTGCCTTCTCCTTGGCTGCAAAACGTGAGCCTCAATCCATGGCAAGGCCTTCAAACCGAAATCCGGGCCTTCCAATTTAGAAGCTACCAGTGGTTCAGATTCACTCAATTGTTGGATCAATGAGCTGGCATTTCCCCACTGGCCACAAGGCAACAAAAAGAATGCTTAAATAATAAGCAAACTCTCACAGACCATTGATCGAACATCTGATGGTCATGATGAAAAACCAGTATAGAGGCAGCAAGCCGAAACCCTAATCCTGCCTTATATAAGGCACCCCAAATGAACACTCAAGAGACTTCTTCTTCTCCAGAGAGCTCTGAGCAAGAAACAAGAGAGAAAACCCCATTTTTACACCAAGGTTAGGTTAGAAATTTGAAGTTTTCAAGCAAGTTCAAAGAGGTAATTAATACCTATGCAATGTAGAGCTCTAAATGAGCAAAGTTCTGTAAATATTCTGCTTTGATTCGAAATAAAGAAGGTTCTTTGATGGTTTTTCTTGTTTGTTCTTCATTATCTTGGTTTTATCCCTCATCTCTTCTTCTTTTATTCTATTTCTAAACCTTCAAAAATCATGAATGTGAGAGTTGCATAGTTTCTAGTTCATCATAGGATGAACAAAAAAAAAATGGAATATGCAACTTGATGATCAAACAAAAAATATTTTTCTCTTTTTAATTCCTTTCTTTGCATCTCTCATGAAATAATAATGAAAAGGATATAAAAATGTGATTCTTCTTACCTTTTTCTTTATTTTTGCATAAAAATATATATTAAATATATATATGAGTATTAATATGTATATATTTTAATATTTTATCATCTCTTTTACTTGGAGCTTATGAAATAAAAAAAAATATAAAGTTTTAATATTTGATATTTTCTTTTTTTCTTCCTTAAACTCTTTTAATTTCTTCTAAAAATGATTAAATAGTAGAAGTATGAGGGTTGAGCCATGAGGTCTCCCTTCATATGAAAACTATATTAATTATTTTGTGAAGGTATTAAAAGAATAATAAAGTGACAACAAAAAAAATTAAACACAAGAGGTAGTAGGGTTGAGCCATGAGGTCTCCCCTATTATTCTCTCAACCTAAATGATCAAAGGGTCCATTTGTGCAAAGGGATTAATTTAGTCAATAATTAATGCATTCATGTGCATGAATATTGGCAAGAATTAAAAACTATGTGCAAATGGGGGAGAAATTGAAGTTTAAAGCATTAGATGACATTAGCTTTGGCTATGATATGTCATTTGTGCTTTAAACTTGTGATATTTCAATGACCATCCCTCTTTAGATCCATTTGTGTATGGAGGAATATTTGATTTCCTAAGCCAATATGCTAAAGGAAATTAAATATTTTAAATATATGCAAATGATGGAAGATGGAAGGTTTGAAGTGTAAACAAATGACAAGTTGGATGTTTACATCTCTAAACCTAAGGAAATCTTAATGACATGTTCTTCAAAAAAAAAAAACATCAAAAATATGATTTTAAACAAAATCAGGGGCTTCTTTGCATAAAACCACATTTTGGCAGATTTTTGGTGCTATTTTCGGAATTTTTGGATTTTTTCCTTTCCCTTTTGATCATTGGTACCAAAGATATAGCAATCAAGGCTATGAAAGTCCATAAAAATGATGTTTAATTCATGAAATTAATTGTAAATACTTTAAAATAGCCCCTAGTACTCTCTGGAATAGTGAACCAAAATTACATCACAAGACATGCACCAATGACACAATAAAAGCCCTCTAAAGTGTCAAAATGACCTTCTCTGGTAAACAGTACCTTCTGGACTGGTACAGGGACTAAAATAAAAAATGGACTTCACCACTGGATAGAGGACTTCAAAACACACAAAATGGACATCAAGTTTGCACTTTTCTGACTATATTTCGATTTTATACGAATTTTCAAAGTTCAGATCCAAAAAATAGAAAAACAGCATTTAAAGAAAAAGGGGCTGCTGTTGGAAAATGGGCAGTATCGAATGACAGAAAAAATCAAAACATAAAATAAACATCATAATTAAATAGAAAATTTCAAAACACACAAAATAGACATAAAGATCATATTTTTCTGACTTTGTTTCAAATTGATATGAATTTTTAAAGGTTGAATTGCTAAGTATAAGTAGAAATCCAATAAAACAGCTGCACGGATCTTAAAGCAATCTGAGACCCTCCATTCCGGCGCCATAACAGGATTTGAATGACAGCACGGGCTTTAAAGTCCAGAATACACATCAAATGGCCAGCACGGATCCTGAAGCTCAGCCCACATCCTAAAGCCCAATACACGAATCTAAGAGACCCAAAAACCCGAATCTTAGAGCCCAAACAATAAATAAAATTATAAATCAATCCCCTTTTTATGGAAAACCCCTCTGATTACCCAATATTAGCAGCAAAGCCCCTGTAAATTTACAAATAGGCCCCTGACAGCACAAAACTCTCAAAAATAAGCCCTTAGAGGCCCAAATTTCACATGAAACCTTGTCGAAAACCCAAATCACAAAACCACACCCTTCCAGCTTTGTAAATAAGCCCCTGGAAAAACATAAATATTTACAAATAAGTCCTTTTGGGCTATAACTTCTTCATTTCAAGTCCGAATTGACTCAAACCACCTCCAAATGAACCCAAATTGAACCCTCCATCTTTCTAAACCAGAATTGAGCATGTCCGGACATCAGCCAAGCCCTGAAATGACGAAAATACCCTTTTCTTCATATTTCAATCATTTTCTCTTAAATAAAAAGGTGTAAATAAAGCATAAATATATCTTCTCAAGTACAAATATGTTTATAAATAAATAAAAATGTGTAATAAAGGTATTTTAACGATAATCATTACACCTCATGCATGCACATTAATTAAATACCTAAAACAATGGTAAATCAAAGAAACACACGAAAACCAAGTACATGAGCTTCCCCTTTTAGCCCTTTTATTCAATTCACAACAAATAGGCATAAATCCTGGAATGAACGAGGTATTCAGCATGGCTTGGGAGGGCCATCTGATGTAATTAACAGCGGGGGCTTGCGCCCGCTGGGAGTTAAACGTCCCCACAATCATTAAACTCTCTCGATGGACCGATCACGAATCGTAGGTCCGTCGAGGGTGAACCAGAAGGAATAGCGGAAAGAAAGAAATGAATGTTTCGAGTTCGATGTTCTTTAATCAACAGAGAGCATTGAACCACGAGACATTTAAATACACATGCACACACCTTCCCATACCAACAGCTGTGCAACTTTCTGCGCCCTACAGCCTCCCGCAACAGCGTCCACGTAAGCACGTGTGCTCTCATTCAGGCCGTCGTAAAACGTTTGAATTAAAAGCCAGTCGGGTATACCATGGTGTGGACAAGAGTACTGCAATTCTCTAAACCTTTCCCAAGCCTCATTCAGGGGTTCATCAAAAATTTGCCTAAAGCTGGTCAGGTCATGTCTTACCTTGGCTGTCCTCTTGTGAGGGAAAAATCTGGTCAGAAACAATTTGGACAAGTCCCTCCAAGTTCTAACAGAGTCCCTAGGCAAAGATCCTAACCATTTCTTGGCCTTATCCCTAAGAGTGAAAGGAAATAGAGCAAGCTTGGTGTAATCAGCATTCTCACCGTTGGTTTTGATGGTCGTGATGCACTCGAGGAAGGTCTGGAGGTGAGCGTGCGGGTCCTCGTGGTCGAGTCCGTGGAAGGTGTTCTGCTGCACCATGTTGACAACCCCCGGATTGAAGTTCAGTTGCTGTCCTGGAATGTGTGGTAGCCGGATTGCACCTCGCACGTCTCCAGCTCTCGGCACGTTGAACTCTCGCAGCGTTCGAGGCATGAAAACATCCTCATCATCGTCCGTCAGACGGCCTTCTTCTTCTCGCTTTTCTCTTTCCCTGGCCTCTGCCTCCATTCTGAATCGAGCTTCGTCCTCTGCCTCAGCCATCTCTTCAGGTTCAGGTGCCTTGGTACGGGTCGGACCAGATTGGTGCGGCCTGGCCGTGCCTGAATCGGTACGGGTCGGACTAGATTGGTGCGGCCTGGCCGTACCAGAGGGTGGCTGAGCAGTCTCGGCTGAGTCTGGAGGAGTTTGATCGAACAGTGGGCCCTTGCTTCTCAGATTATACTTCAACCTGTATTTTCCTGCAGGGGGGGGTTCAAAAGCCAGTTTTTAGTGATTTTGAATAAGAAAAAGCAAGAAAGATACAAGATAAAATCTAGATTAACTAAGTAAGGTAAAATCTAACTAGGCAATTGGTTACCGTCCCCGGCAACGGCGCCAAAAACTTGTTCGCGCAGAAGCGCAACGCAAGTTCCGGTACGCTTGAGGGCGTACCTTTTAAAACCGCGTTTACACTCCACGAGTAAGGGTCGCAAGTGCACAACCCCTATCGAGTAGTATAATCGGGTATCGATCCACAGGGACGGGCAATTACTAGGTTAAAATCTACCTAACTCGATTAAAAACTAGAAGTGAGAAAGGTTTGGTTTGGTGTTTAATTTCCTAAAGGTCAATTCAAGCAATTCAAACAATGTAATAAAATGCTAGAAGAAATGTAAATTGTGTTTTGATTATGGATAAAAGGCGTTTCCAGGGTTTCAGACTTCATCTCTGATCTGCCTCTAGTGGTACGGCCCGTACCAAGTTGGTACGGCTAGGCCGTACTTCACTTGGTAAGGCAAGGCCGTACCACCCTGGTAAGACCCGTACTGGCTTCCCAGAACAGAACCTACCAGTTCGAGTGAATGCATTTCCTTGCTGGTACCTTGTGCTAAACTCTTTAGAAAGGTTCAATTGACCATACCTAAGGTTCCTAACCCTCAACCATCGTTTGTTGGATCAAGATCTAGGTTGGAATACAATTGATTGCCTTTTAGGGATTTCTACACCTCAACTCTCGTGTGTTGGTACAGATCTACCCTAGCTGGTTGATTGGAGGTCTAAGGCACCCTCTAATCTGTCGATTAGAGGAGAATTCAACCTCTCAGCTTCAATTCGAACTATTCTACCCTAAGCATTTGATTTGGATGAGAGATTGAGATGATCACATGACCTTGATAGGTTCGATCTAAACCTAAAGGGACATCATACAACAATCACAGCAAGCAAAGCAAAAGATAGCAAATAAGATCACAATCAATCAAACTAAAGAGTTCATACAAAGTACAAGTCAAAGAAAGTCAAAACAAATCAAGAATCGATCTCTAACCCTAGAAACTAAAAGAACTACTCACAGCACATGATAATATCTAAAAATACAATAAAAGGGAGAGAGATAGCCATGGATCGAAGGGATCGAGAGGAGGAAGCTAGATCCGTCGAGTTTCGCCTCTTCCTCTTCCTTCCTTCTTGCTCTCAGCTCCTTAGCTCTCTTTCTCTCTCTTACTGTGCTCTCCAATGGATCTGGAATGGAATGGATCTCGAAATTGGAGAGTTCCCCGCCTTAAATAGCCTCTGCCCAAATTTGAATCTGTCAGGACGCCTTCATGTACGGCCCGTACCAATTTGGTACGGCCTGGCCGTACCAGGCGTGAAGAGCTGAAAATGGCTAAGTAAGGTCCGACCCGTACCAAGCCTGGTAAGGGCCGTACCTCATCATGTGAATCGCCATTTCTTCGTGTATTTTGCTCCAAACCTGCAGAAAACAAACAAACACTCAGCAGTACCAAATTCTAAAGATATAACAATGAGATGCACATGATTCTGGTGAATTATGGCACGAATCTGGTACTAAAACAGGCCTAAAATAGACTAAATATGCGAGATATCACTACTTGATTATGCTTTTGTCTCCCTTTCGTCGATTTTCAAAAAGGGGGAGAAAATGCAAGACATGCAAACACCGATTCTTTGGAAAATTGCAAATTGGGAAAAATCGATATATGCACTTACTTGCGTTGTATGTTTTTTTTGCAAATCGTCAAAAGGGGGAGATTGTTGTTTCAAGCAATTCTCTTTTAGTCTATTTGACAAATTTGCAAAAACATACAATTACTGAATTTTACGATTTTCTCTATGATTAGAAAGAATGCAGGTTCAAGACAATTGGAACTGAAATTTAGAGCACTTGGACTGAAGAAATCATCAAGTTATTTATCGAGCATTTAAACTGTAAATTAATAATTGGTAAAGTAGCTTTGATGTTGAAAAACAGGGATAAAACGTTGGAACGATTGACAAAACGTTCAGACGTTTTTCTATGTGAAAAACCTGGAGATTAAATCGATTAAAAGCTAGAAAAACATTCTAAAACGTTCCAGACGATTTATAAAACGTCTGGACGATTTAAATAAATTCTCAGACTTCAAAACTGCATTTTAATCGATAAATCTCCAGAGGAAAACGTCCTGGGACGTTTTTTAACCGTCTGAGACGTTTTATAAAATCTCACAGAAATTCGAATTTTGACCTAAGTTGAACTAAAACGTTTTCAACGTTTTACAAAACGTTGGGACGTTTTATGGCAGAATACTCGTTTGAAAGCTGCCACTATAAATAGAAACTTAGGGTTCTCCTCAAAAATAACCTAGCCGACCCTAATCTTTTTAAACCTACTTTTCTGTGAGAGCAAGTTCCTCCATTGTTGTGAGAACACGAAATTCAATATCCCTCAACACAACCTCAAATCCACTTCACTAATCTTGAGTTAGATTAGATTAGAGTGTTTACTTGAGTGTTTCTCTTGAGACTTCGAACTTAGAGACTTCGTTCTCGACTCTAGTTGGCCGTGTGACTTCCCGTTGGTTGTAAGGGCTCACCGGTTCACAAGTTGTAACCTTTCTCTTTTGGGTAATAGAAAGGCGCACCGAGAAGCGGTTGCGACGCCCCGGAGACGTAGGCATTTTAAGCCGAACTCCGTTATCACTCCTTGTGTCAAATTTCTCTAAACTCTTTTACTTTATTTTATTTGCAATTATTTATTTATTTCGAATTTAGTGGTACCATAAGGGACAACACTTACTCTATATATATATATATATATATTTACTTTTATAATATATTTTGATATAGTTCATACATGTAATAATTCCAGATTTTGTAGTCATTACTGATTAACAAAGTTCATGCATGTATTGATCTTTGATCTCCGTCTAATTATATTCGCCATTGATGACTTAACAATTAATTAGTTAATCAAATCAAAATTTACCTCCCAAAGATACAAATCCCTCTCATTGTTTCACTATATAACCCATGATTTATTTTATTGGAAATATATACGTAAGCACCATAATACATTTGCAAAAGATCACCTTTCATTATAATATAAACCTCTCCTCACTCTTCATGCCATAGTGAATCATTTCTAAGATTTACCTTCCAAAGAAACAAATCCCTCTCATTGTTTTACTATATAATCCATGATTTATTTTATTGGTAATATATATAAAAGCACCATAATACATTTGCAAAAGATCACCCCATTTTTCTCAAAACCTCTGCTCAACACTCTTCATACCATGGAGTCTTTGAATCTATCTTACCGCCACCTCATCATCTGCTCTTTGCTCACCTTTGTTCATCTCATTTTAGTAACCTCACGAAATATTTCACCAACCAAACAAGGGTTTAGTCTAGAACTAATAGACCCTCTCTCACCAAACTCCCCCTTCTACAACCCTAATCTCACCGACACAGAGCGGTTTAACAGAGTTCTTCAATCAGATAGACGTCGCCTTCGTTATCTCATTTTGTTACACAATCCCAGTTCTGCAAATTTCCACAGTCTGGACACAATCCGACCAGGAATGGGTTCCAGTGATCTCTACTACATGATTTCCGCGGGCATTGGTAGCGGAGCTGGTGGTGCGTTTTATTATCTTCACCTAGACACCGGAAGCAGTTTATCATGGATCCAATGCGAGCCGTGCGCGAAATGCTTCCATCAGCAGCCCAAGCTTTTCAATCCCCAGAATTCCCTGAGCTACCTAGCGCTCACGGCCAACCATCCTTTTTGTCATGCCCCATTTTATAATCCCGGCCCGAACGGCCTATGTGAATTTAGCATCGTCTATGCTGATGATACCTCTGCTAAGGGAACTCTTTCTTCAGAGACCTTTACTTTTCCTGGCAGTCAGGGGGGCTACTATTACATGCCTAACATTGTATTCGGTTGCACTCACGAAACCGATACTGATTACCCGCTTGGTGGGCCCGTCGGGATCTTTGGAATGAACCTTGAACTGGAGTCATTCATTTCCCAAGAATCAAATGACCCGATCACCGACAAAAGGTTCTCTTACTGCCTCGTTAAACCGGGTTCCACAACCCCCATGACTTTGCGATTCGGTGACGATATCAGTTGGCCTCCTGTTACCAAGATACAAGAGACACCGATATTGAGGTATTCTAATGGTTTTAAACTTTATTACGTAAACTTGACCGGGATTAGTATCGATAAAACAGGCATGTACTTTCCACCGGGAACATTCGATCGAGATCCCTCTGGGTATCGTGGATTCATGATAGATTCAGGGGCACATTATAGTTATCTACCTAAGACTGCTTATCCGATAGTGCGTGAAGGCCTCGTCAATCACTTTGAAGCGCTCCATATCGTGCCGACAGAGGGAAGGGGTTTTGCTGAAAAGTTTGACCTGTGCTTTGACCTTCCGGAAAATGCCGACCCAGCGAATTTACTGCCTAGCATGACCTTTAATTTTGCTGGTGCTGACATGGCGCTCTTTTACGAGCAAGTGTTTTATGTGGATTTGCAAGAAAAACAGTTTTGTCTTGCAATGTTTGAGGAGGAAACTGGTCTTGCTCCGGGTGTTCTCGGTGCGTTCCAGCAAGTCAATACACAGTTCGAGTTCGATTTGCGTCAAGGCGGCGTGTTGCGCTTAGGAACAGTGGATTGCACTCATGGAGTATAATAGTGTTTTTCCAGACTAAGTTAGGATTAATTTAGGAATAATATTTTGGATGCAATTAATTGGGGCAATATCTCCTATGTTTACACTGTTTGTACATGTGCATCAGATTGGTTCTCATATCTGCATGACTGTATGTTTTTCTTGCATCTATTTTTTGCTATATTGTTATAAAATGAATAGTTAAATTTGTTTTTAGAAAAACAGAAAATAAATCTGCTGTGATTCTCAGGGGATCACATGACCCTGCGATCCGATCTCAACTGTTGGTCTTTCTTGAGATTCGTGCATGAAAATTTACTTTCCGAGATCCGTGCACGGAAAAGTTTGAACTGTTGATCTCGGAATTTCAGGATCTTGAGATCTCTCTCGGAATCACAGCAGATTCGGACTCAGAAAAACAACTGTCTAATTCCGAGCAAGAATTACCGAATTTCTCCAACTAATTTTAAAGGTCTTAATCTTTATGGGCCGCCAATTAGTCAAGTAAAGTAGCCGAATAAAGCCCAGAGAATCAAATAGGTCTAATAAATAACAAGAGGAAGGCCCAGTCAGAATATAGCTCTATTTCAAAGTAAGAATTATAAGAGAATATATATTACACAAAAACAATGTACCTCTTCCCAATTATGAGAAACTTGAAGAACATTTATTCAATCAGGCTATGTTTGAATGACACAAGAATAGCAAGAATAGAGACTATTCTAGAATAGAAGCTATTCGGAATAGCAATGTGCATCCAAACAATATTTTTGCTATTCAGAATAGCTAGAATAGCTGCTATTCTCTATTCCTTGTAAATGTTGGAATAGCTACTATTTGGAAATGTGAAATGAGAGAAAAAAATATTTCCTTTTTAGATATCCGCCAACACAATCCCAAAATGACAAATTTTGATACCACTTTCCGCTATCTCCACGTCGTGACAATTCATTTGATATCCCACTTGCCTATCTTTTCTCTTAATTAACACCTTGTTAGCACTATTCTTTATTGGTTACATCTATTCACTTATTCCACATATACAATCCAAATAACATTTTTACTCTTCCGAATAGCACAATTTTCACACTAATCTGAAAATCACTGTTTTTTCTCTATTCTCATTTACTATTTTAAAATTTCGCTATTCTAGCTATTCTAGCTAAAGAATATACTTTAAACAAATTAAATGCAGCTTTGTCATGATTTGACATGCATGCTTGGTCAGTTGGTTGTGTTTTAAACAGTCTCTTAGCAAATTAAGATCTTGTTTTTCCTTTTTTTTTTGTTCTTTTTCTAAAAGAAGAAGAAGAAGTGAAACTAGCCAAAAAAAAAAAAAAAAAAAACGGATAAAAATTAAGTATAAATGAAACAAACCGAATTGCTAAGCTAGAGTAAGAGTGTCCTTAATTCCTTATTCTCCAAGAATTCATTCAGAAATTCAATCATTTTTCTGAAAAATAGAGAGAAAGTGAACAGTGATTATTATTGGGCCTATTATGAAATCTAAAGTTGCTACTAAATTATTTTTGCTACTTTCTTTTCAGAAAATAAAAAAAATTCTAACGCAAAACAAAGGACAGCCATTTTATCGATATTTGTATTTCGGCAAATGCATGCCCTTAAAATCTCCCTAAAAATTCGAGGATGGAAACTTTTTCCATTAATTTATTATACAAATTACTATATGAATTATTAGTGGTACATCAGATTTGGTGATTGTGTGAGTAAAGTTTGGGTCAACCTCCATCCTAAATATTATACAGAGTCAAAATTCATCCTGGTAAAGATTGCTCTTCATTCTTCAATGAAAGGTAATAAAAGGTGTATGTCTATATACATACTGAATAGCTAGTAAATTGCCCACGGGCTTCAAACCAAAAAAAAAAAAAAATAGCTGGTAAACTTCAGTTTAGTCCCTGCTTGTTCCAATTTTGTATAAATTAAATTCAAATGTTCAATTTAAGTTGGATATTTGCACGTTTAATGGGGATTCGGATCCGGATCCGTAGTAGAAAGAAAAATTGCTTTTGTTAATTTCATTTTCCTTTTTTATTAATGGGATACGCATTCAATTTTTTTCTTTACTTTTCTTGTGCACTTTTCGTAGGTGGATGTATCATCTTAGAAATTTCTGTGCCCTGAATTGTTAAAATTAAATAAATTTATTAAAAATTATATCATATGGCATGCATGTAACTTTGACTACCTGTCTTGGCTCGTGTTTGGAGTAAATTATATATATTTTTTTATTGAAAAGGCCGAAGCCAGTTTCATTTAATTGAAACGAGAGTTAAGTACAGGAGCAGTGTTTGGAGTAAATTATATATTTATATATTTACTTAACAGTAGAGCATTATTGAACTGAATTATATATCGGTTGCCTTCTAGGCCTGAAAAGTATTTATTTATTTTATTGCCCACCAAGCAGCATTTCTATTTTGTCTGCATTAGCGATACTCGATTTGGGAGTAGCTGTTGAAGGGAGGTTTGACTTTGTCAATGGCACGAGTGAGACAGAAAAAGAAGAAGATAGATTAGGCGTTGGGCCTGATAGGCCCATTATTGAAAAGAAGGGATCGGTGCTAATTGGGCCAGAGATGAAAACAAGGCAGAAAGAAGAAACGGAGTGAATTCACGGAGAGGATGCCTAATGAAACTGGGACCACCCTCTTGTGCGGTGCATTCTAAGCATTGGCGACGAACTGCAGAGATGAAATGGAGGGGAAGAAGTAGCTTAAGAGAAGTTCGTTGGAAAGCAGGAGCCTTGCAGGGAATAATCTGATTTTGACAATTTCATCCAGAAGTATATTGATTTTCTCTAATTTGTTACACTAAGACATTAAAACAAAACAATAATTCTCTCTTTGAATTTAATTAAACAATGTCATATTCCACATCCATATTCTCTACAAAACAAACACAAAATTTCCTAAAATAAAAAATAAAAATAAATTAATGCTCTGACATGATCCTGCATATCTTCTAGGTTGACAATCTAGATCTATTATTGTTACCCTGATAGCCAAATTAAGCAGGAAAAAAAAAATACAAGAATTAGAGTATAAAGATCAACACAAGTAGGTACAAATTAATGCCATCAAATTTTCATATGGTTCGTATGTGAAAGAATAATAGTACAGAAAACAAAACGCAAATTTAATGGAACATACGTACTTGTGGTTTACTTTCCATGTAAAGAAAAAAAACACAAAATAATAATATACTTATATACATCCACGTTGCCTCGTATGTATTATTACTAATAATAGATATTTCTCCTAAAAAAAAGTGAAAAGAAAAATTAGGTGGTCACTGTGGTAGATATTACCACTTCACCAAATCAAGATTATTAATTAGTACTCTGTTTCAACTGTCACGTGCTGTAGCTCAGGAGGAAGGTGCACCTTGATCTTCGAACTTGCTTTGAGGTATGTAAGCTTTGGCATGACCCCCTGTGCCACCGTCAAATCCTTCATGTTTTCATCATACACTTTAAAGTATTGTAGGACGGAGAATCCTTCTGTACAGATTATTGGACTCTCCCAACCACGAGTTAACACATGGTATGCTAAGAAAAGTTTTTTTAGGCTATTTAACTTTTCAAGCTCCGGCATTAGATTTTGATTAAGTAAGGTACACTTACGTGTGAGTTTAACAAGGTGTAGTAGAAGCAAGCTAGCCTCTATGTTGACATTCTTAGGCCATTTTCCACGCAAGTGTAAGGATCGCAAATTGTGATAATTTGGGAGTGCTTTTGGGTAAACAATCTCCATCGGGGGAGTTCTTATTGATCTACCGAACAGATCGGTCCAATCTGCAGTGATCCCTAAGAAGACTAGAAAATTAGGCAAAGTTTGAAGTAGATTGGTTATTGAAACTCAGTCGCCATTGTCGTATATCTAATACCTAATTTACGTAAGTTGGGCAACTTCGCATTGCAAGTTCTCTCATCAAGTTTTACCCATGTGATCATTGTAAAACTTATCAAATGCTTGTACATCTGATATGGTACCTTCGTTGTACAGTATCGGGTGCCGTGAATTCTCCTCGGGTGTGGTAAAGTTGGAGTTTGAGTAACACAGGATGCACTTGTCATAAAAAATGATTGTTTTTTTGCCAACTGGGCACCTGCTTGTAATACCTTGGGTTCAGGGGCGGATCTAGGATTTTCGTCAGGGGGGGCAAAAAAATATAGAATTGGGTTTAAATCCATTAACCAATTGGGTATTCTTTGATAGAACCTGTTCATTTCTTCTACTCTACAAATTTGAAGAATTTTTTTTTAGTAATTAGGGTTCCAATTCTAATTCTTGGGAAACAGAGAGGAACAGGGGCTGCTTCTGGCTATTTTGATTTTAGCGTAAGTAAGAGAGGCAGAGAGGAAATCAATTCATCTAAGTTAGGTTTTTAATTTGTTTTTTGTTTTTTCTGCTACAAATGGCAAGGCAAGCCGCAGCCCATCTATTTGTCTATTTTCCTTTTAAAATCTAGGGGGGGGCAAAATCAAAATGGGCCTATTTTTTCCACTGTTTTTGAAAATCGGGGGGGGGGGGGGGGGGGGGGGGGGGGGGGTGCCCCCCCGGGCTACAGTGGGTCCGCCCCTACTTGGGCTGCTTTAGCCAAGCATGACCGGCATTTAGAGACAGACCGCCACGGCACAACGCACGACTGAATACTTGATTAGGGGCATCTCCAAGCATTGCAATTGTAAAGCCGGTTTGAGAACCGGATGACGGGAGCATAGAAAGGAATTCATATCACCTCAGGTTACCTGACTCAAGCAAATTACGATCGGATGACCCATTTAATATGCAACGAATCTCAAAACAGACTCCCTACAGTCTCAATAGGCACCTGATTGAGTTTGGCCCAGATAAAATTAATCTAGGCCGGCCATTGCAATTTGCTTGAGTAAGTACCTGGGAGATATCTGTCCGCATAGAAAGGACATCATTGAGATTTAATTGATAGGTACTGTTGAGTGTGAAATTAGAATCGGTTGGATAAATTTAATAAGTGAATGGATTTTCGTCTGATGCAGATGCAACCAAGTTGAATATCACGCAGAGAAGCCAGAAGATAAAATTAGGTATGTAGCTGTTTCGACATGAAGAGGAAGCCATTGGAAATCGGATTAAATGCTTTCTGGAGTTTAGTTTATCTTTAGTTGCGCTAAATATTGCCTGTAGATCGACACAGATACAATTACTACCTTGTTTGAATTGTCAGGCAGGTAGACTTGACTTGGAAGTCTACCATGATCACGACTATGGTTCCGTTCCCTGTTTAACACTTCACTTGGATGTTGTCCTGTTGATTTGACTTAATTTTTTTTATTTGAGCGAACATTAAAATTGACTAATTTCACTAAAGTACCCACAAGTTTAGAAATTGAATATGAATTTGAGAACAATTTAACGAGATCGAAAAATTTATATGGATATAATTTCCAAATAATTAGTTTCTTCATATACCAATAGATATAAAAACACAAATACTTTTATAAAGTAAATAAAATTGGCCCTAAATATTCTTGAAAAATATGATCATAAAATACAATAGGTCGTAAATAACTTTTATATATAATCTCTGTGTTTTTTTTAGACAAGTGAATTCTCTCTAAGAATCTTAATAAATAAATGAGAATATGTTGTCCCAGACCTCAATTTTTCAATCTTCCCCACAAGTCTACTTTTATTTTTAAACTTACTTTATTTCTCTCCCGTCCAAAGATAAAGATTTCTTTCTTTTCTCTCATCACTTACTATTTTTTTTCCTCCGTTCAATCTCAGTCATATTTATGATGATCTGTGAAGAATTTTGCAAATCTAATACTACAAATTTTTTTTACTCGATATTCTTTTTAAATGAAATCCATATTGAAGTATTTTTTTTTGTTTTATTCGCTCTCTTGTTTTATTTTCTTTTGATATGCTATGTATAAAAATTTCATATGTTAGGTATAAAGACTCTAAAAAACAAAGAAATAAAACCAAATGAATCATGTATGATCAAAACCAAAACTTGGATAAAGTTTTCCTAAAGTTTATCATCAAAGCATCTTTTGATTCGATTAACAGACACGTGAGGCCAATATATCTCATATCATATTTGATCCATATTCGCTACACGTCCATCCCTACTGAGCCCCCGGTTCTCAAGTGATGGGAGTATCCTGCTCTTATAGTCCTCTTTGAAATATTTGTTGTTTCTCCATTGCATAAAGAACTTCTCCAACTACGTTGATAAAAAAAACAAAAAAAAAATGAAAATTAGTGAAAAATGTACTGATAATTAATTAAGAAATTATGTCAATAGAATTTATACTGCATCCAAGGAATCTAACCTCATTATTTGAAAGGTCTGCTAAAGCTGATAAGTTATTTTGTTTTGCAAGTGCGTCAGCGTCATCATGCAACTCACAGTTTTGGAGGTAGACAGCATTCTTAAAACACAACCAACAAAACACATAAATAATGAGTTTATGAGATGTTGAATTATTCTCAAGGATTAATATCAAGAATTCTATGGATAACAGTACCTTGTAACTGACTTGAAAAAACTACTTTTTTGTTTTCTTTTTTATAGACTGCACTAGTATATAAAGCCACAACTGATATAGATGTACAGAGAGTGCAACATCTAGTACTGTAATACACGCTTCCCAGACAAAATTGTGGGTACAACAATACTTTCTAAAAAGAGGACACATATAAATTTGTTAAGTGGACAAAGAAAAACAATACCATCTTATCAAGTAAATTTTCCGAGTTCAATATCACAGCATGTGCCTTGTCCACTCTCAACTTTGAATAATTTAATTTCTGTTCCAGCTTTTGAATTTTTCTATCTACTACTTCCAAATGCTTATAAAGATGTGGTACTTTTTGTGATGACTCCAGCAGTCCTTGGTTCAGCCGTTCTGCATAATTTACATAAAACTAAAAAAACAGAAAGAGTGAGGAAAAAATATAGACAAAGTTATTGATGTAAAAATTAAGGGTGGGATAGAGTAATTAATGCCAACTTGACTTGTTACATATATACTGGCAACCAGCCTTGACTTGTTCACTGATCATACTTCATTCTACTATAGTGTTGCCTAATTTGAGAATTCTTTTGTGAATGAGACGAAGTAGGTAAAAGGAAACTCCATCTCGATCAGATTAAGGAAATAATTAATGTCCCTTTCCACACTCTCTTTTCCCTTATCTGTCAAAACACCATACAGAAGAAAAATCACAATTTACTCTTACTTGTACATATTCTTCAATTGATTTACGCCGATTTCTCGTTGAAGAAATTTGACATCTTATATAATCCGCATGGTAGTTCTTCTCCATCAGAGAAGCTTCAGCAGCAGCATCTATTGCTCTATCTCTGGTTGTTTCAAGCTCTTTTATCAGTTTTAACAGAGTTGTTTTTTCTTTCGAGATTAATCTCTGATTTCGTATGCGATGGTTCAAGTACATTATCCTCTTTTCTTCACCCGACTTCAAGCTGTCCTTTCTAATTCTTTGTTTCTCTTTTATCTGTTAATTAAATTTGAATTAATTTAACTTAACTGACATAAATTAAGGTTCTTGTAGCCATAGGACCGAATACAAATTAACAAGGGGGGTGATACTCCTGGCTCTGTTAATTAAGCTTCATTTAATTTATCCTCTCTTAATTAACCAACATAAGTTTTGTACAGACTCTTTTGTTTAAATGAACTGTTAGCGACTAATATATATGCTCGCTGACCTTAAAAAAAAAATTAACCTACATAAATTTATACTACTGCTTCTTTGGTTTGTGTAAAGCTACCGACACTTTTTATTGCAATATGGATTCAGAAACAATCAGTGAAATTAGATAAAACAATTTTTTTACTGTCCTTACAAGATCAAATAGCTCATCTTCTTTTGATGGGTGGGCACTAGTTCCATTGTTTCTTGATTCTTTATTCAATATCTCTTGCATATGCTCCACAAACTCGCTATGCCAATAGTAATCTTTTTGCCTATATTTCGAATTCTCCAAGTCACATAAAATAGAACATCTTTTTTCCTGCCAAGGGAACCACGAGAGTTGAGCAACGTTGAGCAATTTATATATGGTAAAACAAAATTCAATACGCAAAATGGAACTGAAGAGCTCCATAACAAATATTTTGATACACAAATGAACTGGAAAATCCTCAAGTAAATAAAGGGATAAATATTCATATCCATCAGAAATTCCAATTATTTCTTATTTCCCTATCAAGAAACCCCAATATTTGTTTCTTCAATTCCACTCCAAACTAAAGAAACTTATATTTTGCGGTTTTTTTTTTGTGTTGTCTTGCTTGACTGCAGTAGTCTAAATTAAAAGTTATTTAGATTTATTATTCTTTTTCAAATACTGAAATGACTATTGAACCTCAGTTCCATAGTAGATAAGTAACTAGGAAAGAACTACTATTTATGAGCAAAATGAGAAGATGAAGAGATGAGGATAAAATAGCAATTTCAGTTTTCATAAAATAGATAACAACATCAACTATCATCGTATTATGCCAATTAGATAAGCACAAAAACTATAGCATACCTTGACTTGCCTCAGAGTATCTTTTAAATTCTCAATTTCTTTCTCAATTTCTTTCCTTTTTTGAATCTCTAGCTGGGCTTATTCAATTTTGTATACCATTTTTGGGTTTAACTCATACTGATGATGTTTCACAAAATAAAAAATATGGGTCCGCTTTTGTGTTCCCTCGGTCCTTGCATCTGCTCCATGCACTGAATCCACGTCGGCTTGTTCGTCTTGACCTGAAATTTGACCGGTTTCCATCTCACCGCCTGTGACATTCTCCTCTCCGGTCGATTCCAGTAATCTTTCCCTTGCATTGATCACCAGTTGCTCCATGTTGATGAGGTTTGCTGGGGAAAACAATTTGTTATATTAACACTTTTGTCCTAATTTCTGACAGAAAATTCTTGAACAGAGAAAATATCAGTTTCTTTTAAAACACAGCAAATTCGTTACAAATGAAAAACAGGTTTAAGAGTTACCGGAATCTGGTTTAACTTAACAATAAAATAATAAACGAACCTGTTTCAAATGAAAAACATGTGGACCATGACGAATTGGTTTGAGGGAAAAAAGAGCAACGCAACCAGATTAACGGAACGTGAGATTTTGACAAAGTTTTTTTGATTAAAGATTGAAGCTCAAGCTGATTTTGACAAAGTTGACAATAACTTTGTAGCAACTTGATGTGGGAGGTCAGGGATTTGAAATCCGAATGGAGAAAATTATTTGTCGTAATAAGAGGTGTATAAAATTTGTAGAATTGACCTCTATCTTTCTTTTAAAAAAAAATTGTAGCAACTTAATACAAAAATGCCAAGAAAATCCAAACATGAGGTAACCATTAACAATGAACATGCAAAGTCGTGAAAATCGTGAGAGACGAAACTAAGAAATTAAAATTAAAATATGATAAAAGAGTAACGAAACCGATTAACACAACGCAGTTGTATACTCGTATTGCCGCTTGAAAAATAGACAAATTATTTAGAATTTCTTTTGGCCCATAAATTTTTTTTAAAATAGCCAACTTCCCCATTAAAAACATCATAATATTCAATATTCCCATAAAAACTTAATATTTTATTCAATTTCCACTTTATTTATTTAACAGTCTATTTAGTTATTTTGAAAAATAATTTGACAAATATACCCTTCACAAATATATCTAGCAATAATGAAATATAGAAAGAGGAGGGATCAACTTACAACATTTCTAAGTTACAACATCTTACAACAATTTGATTTTGTAATTTTAAAATTTCAAACAGTCGATCCAAACCGTTCAACATGATATCTATATTACAATGTGCTTGGAGATAAAACTTTACATCTTTTTTGAATTTTTTACTATTTATTAAGTATTTTATAAAACTGCTGTTTTTAGACAATTCTGGACCACTAAAAAACAATAATTTTGTAAAATACTTAATAAATAGTAAAGTCACATTTTAATATAGGTATCATGTTGAACGGTTTGGACTTTTAAAATCACAAAATTGAATTGTAAGATGTTGTAACTTACAAATGTTGTAAGTGGATCCCTCCTCATATAGAAAATAATTATGTTTTGTTTATAGGGATATGACAAGAAAAAAAAGGTTTTCATGCATAATATTAAAATGACATAAAAATGATAATTTTGTTTTATGTTGCCAAACTAACATTAAAATGATACTTTATATAATGATGTGGTACTTGATCTAGACCATGATATGGCAATATAATTGAGGAGTTATTCTTTGACTATTAGGTCAATAGAATGGGTTGTAATAATGAATTGAATATTTAAAATACTGTGTAAAAATGATAAATTATTGTAATAATTAGTTAAAAATTATTTACATAAATTTTATTAAATTTTGGGGTTTACTATTTTGTTCCAAAACAAACTACCTTAATTGAGCTTAAATCCGCGCTAGCAATATTCATCAAATTTATTATTCATCAAATATGTCTAATGTTTGATACGTTGGTAATTATTATAAAATAAGTTCAGTAAATCATAGATTGATAGTAATAAAATTGGACTGTTATCAGCCCTTCATTAAAAAAAAGTAATAAATAACGGATTTGAATGGTTGATAATAATCTGTTTAATGAGCTAATTATTTATAATTATTTACATTCCATTTTTTATTTTTTGAGATTTTTTTACAAGATTATTTGCAAATGAATTATTTTTCTGGATTCATATTATAACAATTCTGTTGGACCCAATACCTTAGAGGGGTGAACTGGTCTGAAACCTCAAGTGGCCTTTTTTTTAAAATTTCTGAGCGTCAAGACAATGCCAACAACGAAAAAGAACTAAAATCAATCTGCAGAAGAATAAACTAAAATTTAAGTTTACCCTCAATTAGTTTTATAGTATTATACCAATAAAAGAAATTCTAGTTTATTCTAAACTAATTAATCTGGATCTACTTTTATGAAAAATAAATTAGGTAAAAGTGTGATAACCGATCAAACAAAATTCTAATAGATGATAAAAGTTTTTTCAAATAAATGCGTTGACCTACGATAATGATTGTATGCTATACTTGAGGTAATTTTAATAATTCTCTGAATAAATTCACACCGCAGACAAATATCTGAAAAAAAAAAATTATCTCAACTAGGTGCAGTGACAGTAGTACCAATTTCCTAATATCCAACTGATTGCAAAACGGATCAAAAGCAATAAAAAATTACCAAGCCAGAAATATAAATGAAAAAAGAAGAAGAAAAAACAAGAACGTTACCGTACCTTGTTTCAGGAGCAGATAAATCAGTTGAAGAAATAAGATCGCTTCCCCGTTTTGAGGAAGTTTTTGAATTAGTACTTTGAAGAGGTTAGGGTTTGTCAAACCGAATTCCAGACTTGCAACCTTGGTCGCCAAGTATCTAAAATTGGATTTTCTAAGGCGAACTACTTGGTAGAAATAGGTGTCACCACTTAATCCAACGTACAGATTCGACAGTTCCATAATGTATCAAATTTTATGAAGTTTGAAAATCTTTTGATTCACATAAATTAAGAGGAGACCAGAAATTACCCAGTACTCAATGCCAACTGTTAAAGGCGAGGACTCCGACATTTTTATTAATATCCAAAGTTAATTACAAATTAATTATTATACCCACGATTCCCGACTTTTGCCAAAAATGTCCAAACCGGTCATAAAATGGCCGGTTTCCTCTCTCCCAGAAACCGACCATTTTATGGCCGGTTTTCTCTTTTTTTTTTAGACACTACGAAAATCAAGATAATGAAATCTAACACTGAAAATTCATATTTTTTGTTTAAATTATTTGTTATATTACTTCTTTTGATTTATAATTAGCATATTTATACTAAAATACACTAGTTTACTTGAAATTATGTTAAATTACACTATATTACAATAAATTATGTTGGATTACACTAAATTCAGCTAAATTACAATAACTTCGCTATATAATGAAATACGATAAATCACGCTAAACTACGCAAAGTTACGCTAAATGAGGCCGATTTTGTGCCATTTTTCATAAATCATAAAAAATAGTAAAAAAAATTCCAAAAATGGTAAAATTTAGTATTCTATAAGTTCATTATATAACTAATTTACTAAGCTACTTAGATTGAATAATATAAATGAAAATCTTAATCGAAAACTTCAACTCAAGTTTTGAGCCTCTTCCCTTTGTTTTTTGACAATTTTGAATTTTGAAATCCGGCATCGTGGTACGGACGCATGTGTATTTTCGCAAGCTTTCCGAAAAGTGGTCATTTGCTGAAATCGAACACTCGAGCACCGTTTTATGGCAGTTTGAAGTTTCATCGTCGTTTTTCGCCTTTTCAATGAAGATATCGTCCATATTCATATCTAATTTAGCGTAATTTACCGTATTTTTACTTAATGTAATGTAATTTAGCGTAATTTAACGTAATATAGTGTAATTCAACATAATTTCAAGTAATTTAGCGTATTTTAGTATAAATATGCTAATTATACATCAAAAGAAGTAATCTAACAAATAATTTAAATAAAAAAATCAAATTTTCAGTGTTAGATTTCATTATCTTGCTTTTCATAGTGTCTCTTAAAAAAAAGTTTCTAATTATAAATCACTATGAAGATAAAAGAGAAACAAAAAATAATTTCTAATTATACATCACTATGAAGACACAGTTACCGGAATTTACCGTATTTTAGCGTAATTTAATGTAATATAGTGTAATTCAACATAATTTCAAGTAATCTAGTGTATTTTAGTATAAATATGTTAATTATAAATAAAAAAAAGTAATCTAACAAAAATTTAAACAAAAAATTCGAATTTTCAGTGTTATATTTTATCTTGCTCTTTGTAGTGTCTAAAAAAAAGAGGAAACTGGCCATAAAATGGCTGGTTTCTGAGAGAGAGGAAACCGGCCATTTTATGGCCAGTTTGGACATTTTTAGCAAAAATCGGAAATCATGGATATAATAATTAATTTGTAATTAACTTTGGATATTAATAAAAATGGCGGGCCAGGACTATACAAGACGTGATACTTGACACATTAATCGAACAAACTCTTAACTTAATTTTAACTCAAATTATGATAAATATATAACAGTACTGCCTTAGATAGACAAGAAATCGCCTTTAAATGCAAAAACCAAAATGTTCTAACAAATGAATAAACCTGTAATAGTCTTGAGAGTAAAATAAATGTCTGCCTCCTTATGGCAACCAGTGTGGAACAGTATAGGCTGGTACAGGAAGTAACAATTGATTTGAGAAATAAGCAACATATAAGCAGCATGTAATGGAATCAGTGTGGGTTACCAGTAGTAAAAAAAAAAAAATCATACAAAATCATTAGTCGTTTAGAGAAATTCATTACAAATAGGCATGTCCCTTGTGGCAACCCAAAAAAGAAAGGAAAAAAAAAAAAACTTTAGTATATGAATAAAGGCCCCGTTTAATCTTCAATTCAATGAATATTTTATACATTTGAATCTGATTTTTTATATAAAACCTACATGCCTACTATAGTACTGAACCGTGGTGCAACCAATTGGTTTTATGATTTTCAAAGTCCAAACGGTCGATCCAAACCATTAGATGTGATCTCTATATTAAAATGTGCTTGGAGACCAAATTTTACATTTTTTTGGAATTTTTTTACTATTTATTAGGCCAGTTTTAAATCGCGGATTTTAATAAATAGTGAAAAACTTCTGGATCATTAAAAACAGTAATTTTAAAACTGATTTAATAAATAGTAAAAAATTCCAAAAAATGTAAAATTTGGTCTCCAAACACATTTTAATATAAATTTAATGTTGAACGGTTTGAATCGACTGTTTGGACTTTGAAATGTAAAAACCGAAATGTTTGTTCCAAGATCCAAAAATAAAATGCATCCTCCCTTTTGTGCTCCTAACCTGCTCCCTGATCTTCACCGTACATCAAATTTAGAGAGCGGATCAGATTTTCTTCTCCCCGAGACTCTTCGTTTCCAAAAAAGCGCACTTAATCGTGCTCGTTTCTCTCTGGTTCTCAAAATCTGTTGCCGCTCTCCAGTTTGAATGCAAAAATGGCAGCTAATCGTGACTCTCTCTCTCCTCTGCACTATATAGTCACGATTGACTCCTCATGTATCGCATCTCCTCCTACTTCACCACTGATCATGATTCCAAGTTCTGTCGAGCCTTCACCGCCAACATCTCTGTTCTTGATGTAATCTTATTTCTCTTTCTAAAAATTATTGCTTTCAATTTGCAAATTGTACTCGGGTGCAAAAGGGAGAATCATGCTCCTCGTTTTCTGCAAACCTGTTCATAATTGTAAATTCTATTTCTTCGATGAAAGAATCACAAACTCCTCAATCGATTCTCTGAGCCTTTTGAGATTGTAAAATTGTATGGTCAAAATCTATCAAATTATTGCTAAGTGAGAATCAATATAACTCCTCGTTATATATAAAACAGTAGAAAGGTCAGCATAGGCATCTAGGATTTGGTCATGTTATTTTGGATATGTTATTTTGATATGTAGGATCGTGTACCGATTAGAACATTGTTACTATTATACTAGATTATTTGAATGTTGTAATGATTTTGGTATGGATATTTTAATTACAAGTTTGTTGGTTGTTACATGTTAATCAGTATATGCTGACATATTACAAGTTTGACCAAGTAGCCTTGCTTTGTGCTAATTAGATAATCATAAAATTTCATTTGTTTATTTCTTAAGTTTAATCTCATATTGATATGTATATATTTAGTTCAAGATGTTGAAGCCTGGAGATCCCTCTATGTCATCTGTTTGAGCAGGCGAGCAGGCGTCTGATTCAATACACATGTGCTTTTGTTACCTTTTCAATTTTCATCTTTCCTTTTGATTCAGTTTTTAGTTCTTTTGTACATGACATTGATTGGAGGCCATAAGGTCATGTTCTTGATGCAGTTATGTACATGACTTATGGTTTTATATAGCCCTTTATACATTTCTTCTATTAATCCTGATATATGGTATGACCATGTTGACAATTTTACCCATCCTGATAGCCAGAATTTGGAGAATTACTGTGAGCAATTGGCTACACAGATTTTGTAGTTCTTTATATCAAAGTGTTTGTTAACTTATGAACAATGTGCCAAAAAATTGTTAAAAATTATAGAGACTCATAACTCAATCAGATTCATAGTTTTGTGTAGGTCAAGTTTGTGACAGTACACAGTGATCATGCAGTTTATCAGTGATAAGATTAAACAGATGTTTAAAATTAATTAAAAATTCCAATAAATGGAAAATCAAGTACAGAGGTGTCTATCATGATGTGCTCTATCTGTGGGTATGATTTGGGGGTAATCCATGCCCAGTAGCTAGGTTTTCATTTGACTTTTTTTGGAGTTGGTACTGTACCAGTAGGGTGCCTATTGCCTTTCCCTTGTTCTATGCTTATAGTATGGCTGGTACAGCATGCTAGAGTTAATACAGAGGTCCTACACAAATACACAATACTTAGAGCCTATCTACACATTGTTTTATATTTTTAGGATTTGGTTATATGCTTTATTTACAAATTCAAAGAGTCAAGAGCATCAGTCAAAGGATAAAATTCATAAAAAGACAAAAAGTTCAATTTCTTCAGGTACTAAAAAATAGTTAGATAACCATTTAGGAATGTACATATTCCCACTATCAGATATGTATTGACTTCTACGTGTTCAAAAGATCAATTAATTCTTCATAGGTCTAATTAATTGGAAATTAAATGGTTCAAGTGGTTCAGATCATCTAGCAATGAACCACGTTAGTAGATCTATTTTCTAAAATGAGGCAAAATTGTCATATTTAAATAGAATATAAGTTTAAACAAAAACCGTCATTTTCTAAACCTGGAGCAAGTAATGTAAACAAAAACAAAATTCATTTATTTATAGAATGGTAACAATCTATTTTTTGTCAAACAACATCAATCATGGCTATCATATAAACAACAACAAACCTCACACTAATCTCTATCCCCTAATGAAACCAACATAAAACCAAAATATGGCCTAAGACTAGCCCCGACCACACGCAGCAAAAACTGCACCGGTGTAAGGTACACAGCCCAGAGCATATATCAACATCTAATAAAAACACATCCTTTGACATCTTGCTCAATTTAGGCTTCTAGAACTTACAAATGTTTTAAGTGGTTTCCTCCTCTGACGAGATAAACTTAGATATCAAATTCTAACACCTATCAAAATCCTTTACCAAGTCAAACTAATTCTTTTTTTTTATGGTTGGTGGCAAGCTGCCACCAACGATTGGATTGGTATATATAAAAAGATTATTTACAAAAAGTCAAACTAATTCTTGAGCCTTGGCAAAATTGATCCATCCTAATATATTTAGAATCATTATCAAGGGTCATAATTTTTTACGGTAACGCTTCAATTTACAGGATCACCATAATTAAAAAGAGAAATGAATAAGAGAAAAGTCGTGACCTTGATTCTCCAGTAGGAACATAGTTCCAATATCTCCCGTCAATACCGGTAATCACAACATCTTTAATTTGATTTAATGACCATTTAAGTGTACGCCAATAAAGACCATTTAAACAACAAAAAAAAAAAAATTGGGAACCGGCCATTTAATAGCTGGTTGAGAAAACAAGTGGACCAGCCATTTAAGCCATTAAATTGCTGGTTTGGGTATTTTTAAAAGTAATCTAAGCTGGATATAATTAATATGTTCTAATTAACTTTGGATATTAATAGAAATGACGGATTGGTTCGTATGGTGCAAGAGCAAGACAAGATATTCCTCAAATCATAAAGCTTGCTGAATCTGGGATTTTTAACCTTAAAGACACCATATCTACGAAATGCAAAATTGAAGAGGCAAATAGTGCCTATGAAGACCTTGACAAGGGAAAGATTGTCGGTGTTTAGTGTTGGATTGAGAAATATGGTTTATGTCAATTTTTGTGTACTGAGACTAGACAAGCAACTCAGGATTAGAAATTCAAATTATTTTGCTTGCTAAAAGAAAGTCTGTTGCTCATTTAGTTTTATTTGAATGTATTGATAATTTTGATTAGGTTATAGTTATATTTGCTAAAATGATAGATAAAGTTATCATATAAAAAATAATGGCGGTTCTTGTCAATAGCATTCTTGATAGATAGTCCTTCGAAAATTACCGGTGGTTTCCTTTGAAAATCATTTTGAGAACCGCTATTGACAATAAAAAAATTCCTTGTTCGTACGTAACCAATTTAGTCAAGAGCAACGAGCGTGGCTTTTGGGTAATTATAAAATTTCTTCGTCGGCGTTTCTTCTACGTGGGTAGTTAACTGCTACGGAAACAGACGCTGTACTGCAAAGTACACAAAATTTGGGCTGTACTGCAATACTCATACAGGTTGTAACACCGCAATACTTTATACAAATTATGAAATTAATTGATTGCCAGTTCTTTACATACTTGTTTTGAAATATATAAAGAAATAGAACCTGTTGCGTGCACAACATTTTTTGCTTTAATGTTTACTAAAGATTCCTAGTTTTTAACTTGGTAATAAACCAGTTTCAGAACATGCATTCTATTATTATTTGTTTTTTTTATATTTTCTTTCCTCTTAACTAATTGCTGTATCAACAGTTGTGGATCCAGTGCGGACTTTACCAGCATTACATGTTAGGAGACTTCTCAGGTACTTATTTCCTGGCACAATTTTTTCATATATCATAAATTTAGTGACTTTTTTCAAGTAAGAAATATTGATACCACAGGAACTCCTGAGCTGAATCTCTTGATTTTGCAAGCATAATCTATAAATGAACATGGTGAATGATTAGGTTATGTAGTTTATGGTTTAGCTAATTAATTGGTTTGATGTATAGATTTGAGAATTAGGTCTGTGTTAATTTTCTTGACAGAAGTCACCACCACTGGCATCCCCATCCATCTTTTAGTTTAGCTAATTAATTGGTTTGCATGGTGTATAGATTTGAGGATTAGGTCTCTCTTTGCTCGTTTCTTTGGGTTTGTTTTATTTTATATTATCAGGATGATTGTGCATCGTGCTTATTAGCTGGAGTCAACATCAATTTTTTAAGGGGGGGGGGGGGGGGGGGGGGCGGGGTTTATGGACTACAGGAACTACCTTCAGATACTGAGATGATTCTGTTTGATGATACTAATTTTACACAAGAAAGTATTGAGCTTGTTTTGATATTTCTTTTTTAACTCGTAGGGTGTGATGCACAGAAAATTTAACTCCGTACTAGTATTGAGCTTGCTGTCCGTTGGTGAAGTGATTCATGCACCATCCTTTCTAGTTTCTAAGCTGAAATGCATCTGCATAATTTCATGTTATTTGATGAACGGTGGTTTAACTTGCATTTCATCATTGTTTTTTTTATGTATATGATGTGTAGAACCTCTTACAGCTTAAAATATTCTCTTTGTAATAGTTGAGATCTTTTCAATTCTAAATCTATAAAAGAAAAACTGATGTTGAGGACACCTTTTTTATTTTTGATGTTGGGGACAAACCGTAAATAAAATAAACACAAGCTATCATAGGTGTTTTCTCATGAGCATTTTGGTTTCCAATTATAGCAAAATATTGAGGAGCGAAATTGTCCATCAAATTGTAATCTAAATTCATCAGCCCCCAACCATAAGGGTGTAATTAAACTGTTCCACTGACACAGATAAACCACAACTTAAAAAGCCACCCCAACTAAGAAGCATGACGTACATCAGCCCCACAACTACATGGGTACGTAATTAAAAACCACCATCATAGAATTACCGAAACAAATTTTCATTCAAGCACCACGTCATCCGTTTTAATTATTTTCAACTCACGAGCGACCCTAATCTTCTGCTTGATGTAGTCAATATATGCGTTTCCGACATTATAATTCCGCTGTCAAAAATTAAATGATTGTTACAACTCAGACAGACTGCCCAAATGTGAAATAGCAAATAAATTCTAAACACTTGTACCTCAAAATATCTGCGGATGTGCTCATTCACACTGTAACCGGCCCTGCTCATGGACTACACATGTGATGTTCATAAGACAACAAGCAGGCAAAAAATAGATAAAAACACTTCAATTATCCTGTTTGACACTTTATTACCTATATTAGATGGTTTGTTGATTTAAGTTATCTGGGTTTCACAATTAGTTATACCAGGCGAACAGTTTATCTACATGATCAAGTTGACATTTCACCGGCACCAAATTGAATTGGATTACTGTTGAAAAGGACGACAATTGCAGTAGTGCAGCAGCAACTCACCTCCATGCGACGCTTGAAGCAACGATTCTAGATATGAGACAGTAAAATAAAGTCAGGCTAAGTAGGTAAACCAACCTTAATAAATGAATAAGCAATTTGGGTATAAAGGAACTTACCATAGTTGTTAGGCTGTTAAAGTACCCCTCCTCGTCCCCAAGGAAATCTTCAACATAGTCTTTGTTAAAGGGGTAAGACTCTAACCCGTTCGCAGTGATGATTGCCCTCAATGCTGGCACAAATTCCTCCTACATAAAGGTGTTACAGGAGCAGAGTAACTTAAAAAGCCCTTTGCACCAAAGAAACATGCATAAGAGAATAAATATGTAAATAAATACAATCCTGAGTCAAGGGCTGGCAAAAACAAACCCCTTCCGCCATACGCTGATAGAGATCGACAAACAATGGAACCAACTCTTTTGCTGATTGTTTGGCATTGCTCAGGGTCATAGCCCTCTGTGTACAAAAGCAGGTCATTATTTGCACAACTATGAACTAGACTCACAATTTCAGTAAGATTGAAGTAAAAAAGATAAGAGAAAAAGGAACCTACACGATTACTCTCATCTCGAAGCATCATATCAGTATCGAAGGGGCCAAGCCTAGATATTCAAGAAAGATAAAAAATAAGAAACATAGCAAGATTCAGAACTGCAAACAGAAGACTCTAACAAGTATGGGAGAAGACAAGGACCAGGTCCCTCTTACCCATTGAGGGATGGAACTAAAATGTGCTTCCTCCAAATTTGTTCAGCTGTTGCCCTTACACCTGACAAAGTAGTGCCCCACTAACCAAGGAAATAAACAAATTCATGAGAAATTAAGAACAGAGATGCAAGTCAACATCCAAATTATTACATATTACTTTTGAATTGTCAATAATAACCCCTTCTGCTTTTTCTTAAGTAATTACCGTCATCATATTAACAATAACAACAGAATGTGGAAGACCATGAGAGTTCACCTTAATTGTTTCATTTAGCTCTTGTGTGAACTCCAGATATTTACGGTCAAAGGCATAGGGATAATGAAGGTCAGCATAGAGCCTGTAGAATTGGTGGTCCACCTGCATTGATGAAGAGGGAAGTAGATGAGCACAATCAATAAGCAGAATACAAGAAGGAACAAACAAAGGAAATATTGGTTTTTAAGTTTCATAGGTACATGTCGAAATTCTTGTTTCAGTATCATACTATTTTATTCGATGAAACTCATGAGTAGCATAACAGGTAGCAATCAAGCATGTAGATAGCAATCAAACATGGGATCCGACTCCGCTGCTCGCCAAATAGGCGAGCAGGACCCTGCTTTTCAAAATCAGACCGTTGAATTTTTTTCTTGCACGGATCTCAACACAGATGAATGGTTCGATTTAGAATAGCAGGTCCTGCTCGCCTATTTGGCGAGCAACGGAGTTGGTTCCATCAAACATGAGCCGCTTAATATTATAACCAGAGATAGGGTCAAGGTATATAACACAAAAAACAAAAAAAGAAAATTTGAAAATTGTGTACTTACATCTCTGTAGATAGCAAGCCGCTGGTAGTCGTCGAATTTACCGGGAGTTGGCTGCATGTGCCATTGCTTTGTCGAGAACATTTTCCACTCCTCATCAGTGAACAAACGGCGTGCATCTTCCTCAGAGGAAATTTTATCTGCACGATCGGAGTCCACGTATGCTTGCTGCAACATTTACCAACTTTTGTTTAATACTTTTATTTTGCTATCTTTATTCTAGCAGCAGCCAGACTAACTCTCAAATCGCCACACAAATTATCAAGAGGTAAAATATTTTTTTTCATTTTAGTTATTATTATTTTTTTTTTTTAAGTCTCTGTGCGGTGCAAAATAACAAAATAATAGATAAATAAACAGTTGGATCGGATTTGATTTTATCCAATTACGTACCCAAAAAAAAAGATAAGGGGAGCGCGCATATATACTTACAGAAAAAAGCTTGTATTCCAGGGCTCGGAAAATGGACCGGAGCTCCTCCTCCTCTTCCCTCCTTGCTTTCTTTGACACCTCCTCCCTCTTTGCTTCCTTCTCTTCCTCCTCCTCTGCAAAACTATCTGGCATGATTTCATCGACTGAGCCCGCCTCCTCCTCCCTCTTTGCTTTCTTCGACGCCTCCTGCTCCATCTCGCCTGAGTCGGAAAATTCACATTCTCTCTTACTTGGAAGCTCCATGATCGCCGCCAGTACTACTACTCTCCCGCCCAAATAATTTCCCTCTACTCCCTTCCACCTTTCCTTCTTCCCAAACCCTAGCTAGCTAGCTCCGAATTTCATTTTCGCGGTATTTCCTGGATGGTGCGGAATGTGTAGGTCGGATCATCTTCGAAGAAGTTGATATAGTAATAAAGTTTTTTCATTCTCTAAATCCAGCTTACAATATGTTATTTGAAATCTCCATTTTTCTTACAAATGGAGGTATCCATTGTTCTATTTTTGATATGCGATATATGACAATTTAATTTCGTTATTAATAAATTAGATGTATGATAATAAAGATTTCTTCTATTATAGATAAATTTAATTATTAATACTAGTAATTATGATTACAGAGATCAATTTATTTATAAATTATAATATAAAAATCAAAAGTTTAAATAGCGTTTATCTCATCATAGCAGAACGACTAAAAAAATGATTTTATTGTCATATAACTCGCTATAGCACGCTATAGCGCTAATAGCGTCATAACTTTTATGGTCCAAAAACGCTATAATGCCGCTATAGCGTGCTATTTAGAACTCTGAAAAAAAATTGTATCTTATAAAAAGTTCATTAACTCATGCAACTAAAATTATTATTTACTTATATTTTCTTTTTCGAAGCAGGTTATTTACTTATATTAAAATATGTTATTTTCAATTTTACATTTCTAAAAAAGCTAATTGATTTCCATCTTGCTTGTATGAAATATTACATTTAAGAAGATGATGGAGGAGAAAATTTTACAATGAGAAAAAAGACTTCTTCATTAAAGAGCAATTAATTTGCGGTTTCAATTGATTAGCTCTTATCAGTTATTATCCTTTGCACGGAGATAGTCCAAAGAACTTTGGACAAGTTCCGCATCCTCTTTCTAAACCTTCAAATTACGTCTCGTACTCTCATTCTTATTATGATATTTTAAGTAAAAAAAAAGTTCCTAATATGGATCATCTAAAATTATAAAAAATTAACTTGCAGGATCCTCTTTCGCCACGTGCTGAGTTTTGAAATTTTATTTCTGTGGCGCGTCCTCTGAACCCGTTTTAATGCTAGTTCTATTTTACCTGTATGTACTATCAGGTTTAACAACTCGCGCCACAATAAGCCACACAACGGCGTTCTTGCGTTTTCTTTTTAATAAAAGGAAAGGAGACGAAACGCGCAAATTTTTAAGGGTTCTAATTAGGGCTGAAAACGGATCCGGATTATCCGCTCCACTCCGTATTCAAATTCAGATAAACGGATTCCGATATTTTCTAGAGAGTGAAGCTACAGTACTATGCATAGCACAGTTTGGTCCGTGCTACGGCTCAGTATTTGAGTTTTCCAAATTCTAACGGTCGATCTAAACTGTTCAACATGATTATAAAATGAATATGTACTTGCAAACCAAATTTTATATTTTTTTGAATTTTTTACTATTTTTTTAGAACGGTCAATCTACGGCTCAGTGTTTTGAATTTTATATGTACTTGCAAATCACTTGATCAGAAAATTCTGGACCATCCAAAAACAGTGATTTTCTACCTATCTAAAAAAATAGTAAAAAAAAATCAAAAAAATGTAAAATTTGGTTTGCAAGTACATATTCATTTTATAATCATGTTGAACGGTTTGGATCGACCGTTAGGATTTTGAAAACTCAAATATTGAGCCGTAGCACGGACCAATCCGTGCTATGCATAGTACCGTAGCCTCACTCTTTTCTAGATACATATCCAGATATTTGAACTCTATCCGGAACCAAGACTGAGGCCGTGTTCGGTAGCATGGGATTTAACGGGAAAAACAACATTTAGCTATTTGTTTTCATTGGGTGTTCGACACTGAAGGATTTTCCCAAATTAATTCCCATTAAATTCCCATACAGTTTACTTTTTCTCTTCCAAAAGCACTGTTCTAATGGGATAAATCAAATTGAGTCAGAAGTCGTTTTCTTTTTCCCAACTGGAGCAACTGCTATGAAGATAAATAATTTTTGTTGTTTCTTAACGTGATTAAACTATTTTATCATAATTATTAATATCATAAATGCTTCGTTTATATACATATATATATTATCATTTGACATATTGTGATTAAGTTAATAGTTTGAAATTATTAATGTAAGAATTGAAACATAAGACCAAAAATGGGCCTATATACAAGACACTCTAAAAAACATTTAATTTATTTTAAAAGAACAGGTTTTTTTTTTACAAAATTTTAATTAAATAATTAATAAATATTATTATGTTATTGTTTAATTATTTTATTTAATTATGTTAATAAGTATAATTGTATTGGTATTAAGCATTTTAGAAATAAAATAAGATTTCCTACAACTATTCTCATGATACAACCAAACACTCAGCCCTGTTCGGCATAAAATAATAACTAATTTAAATTTATTTTTCGGTGATTGGATAACAAGTTTACGAGCAAAAGCATCGTTATAAAACAATAACTAACAAGTGTTGTTATGTTATTCATATTATTTTATTATACTAATAATTATTAATAAAAATAATTGTATTGATATCAAGCATTTTAGAAAGAAAAATAGAATTTTCCACAACTAATTCCACCGTACAACCGAACCCATTTCAACTTTCCTATAATTAATCATGTTTAAACCCGTACCCATGGGTTCCTGCTTTTTCAAAAGTGAGTTCCCATCCCCATCAAATTCCATCCCGTGACAAACGAACAGGCCCTGAGAGAGTTCGAACCAGGTCCTATGCCGATTTGCCTCTCTCTCCTTTTCAATTTCAATACAACTAACGTTTAAGCTACGCATTTATACACACATTCTATTTCTCATTCCACTGTGAGACTAATGGGTTCTATTTATCCGGACACCAATTTTTTCCGTTGAATTGGGCCACTACTATGAGGGACACATGTGAACTGCTATTTTCTATCAGTTAACTCCACTTAATTCCATCCATCCGAACACATGTCAGCTGATTATCAATTTTTTCTCGTTTCTAATGTAATTTAATTAATTTCTAGGTGGACCGGAACACCAATTAACTTTTAAGTGACATTGCCTAGATATTTTATTCTTTTCTTGTACAAATTAATGTCCAGTATATATTGATATATTATCATTTTTGACATAATTTAATTAGTCATAATTATAACATAATGAACCTACTATTTAATCATGTGCAATACTTCTATTTAATTGTAAATAATTTTCATTTCAAATTCGTCTCGAACTTTTCTCTCCCAAATTCATATGACTAAATTATTAAATAATTATTCATTTCGTTTCCATATTCTAATCCATATTCGTAGATTAGCCGCTATGTATATGTATTCATTTAAGGCGGATTTGATTTTGAATTTTAACATCCATTTACTATATATTTGTATCCGCTCATTGAAAAACGAATACGGATATAGTATCAGCATATCCGCTCCGTTTTCACTCTTAATTCTATTGGTAAAGCAAGTAGTGGTTATAGAAGTTAATGAAATTGACATCCAATGATAAAATTGTCATACATTCAAAAATCTAAGCAAGGAGTCGCCAGCCAATAACTCTTCGTAATCGCCAAAATTTGATGTAAAAGTTAGCAAATTAAGAAAAACTTCCGCACAAAGTATTATTAACTGTGTTGCATTCCAGCGAATATGAAGTTTTAATGTGTAACAAAACCTTAAAATAATCCAAAATTTATTTCGAACAAACATTACTTCAACGTTGATTTGAGAACAACCGTATGTTATACGTATGAATGTAAGTATACCACGAAAGCCTAAATACACTCCACGGGCGAAACACGAGAACTTGTTTTTTGGAATGCAAATGGGAGATGGGTTGTTTATTATTGGGCCCGGCTTGAGAAAAGGCCATTTCAGCCAACAGGGCCAACGTATGGACAACAGCTTGGATAATGTTAATCAAATGGGATTTGAATCATTTGATTGATTTAAGTAGTATCATGACACAAATCCGCGCCAACATTACAAAATAAAAATATAATTTTGAAATCTAAGAGCATCTACATTCCTGGTATTATTAGAGTTTGTAATCTGATGTGGCAGTTTCTAATTCAGTTTCAGAAATGTTAGAGAATTTCTTATTTAGAAACTATGTAGTAAAGTTTCTTATTAAAAATATCTACATTCCAGCAACATAAATGAGTTTTTAAATAACTGTTAACTATTTTTAGAAATTAAGGTCTCTAAAGTTTCTAAATCTCACATCTCTGAAATTAATTTTAGAGGTTCTATTAAGTCACATCAGTAATAAATTAAAAAGGAGAAATAATTTAAGCCAATCATTTGGTCAGCATGAAGTTTGAGAAACCAATCGTCATAAACACTTGAGATGATCTTATTGTGCTTCTAGAAGCAAATAATATACGCGTGAGAAAGATTATAAAGGAGATATGGAAGGGATTAATGTCCATTAAATGAGTATATCTTTGATAAATCTTTATCTATTGAATTTGAACCAACCTCAATATAAAATTCAATGTATCTGTCAGAAAATTTATAACCGTTCAATTATTTAATAAAACCGCACATCGAATATAACTAAACAATGGACAAATTGTGAAGTGATATTACCAAATTACCTATTCATTCATCTATATAAACTCCTTTTTTCCTCAACTTATTCCCATAAAAAAAACAGAAAATAGATTAGAGTGAAAAAAATATTGGTCGTTGAGGAAAGGAAGTTGAAATTGATGGAAATCTTTAGTGTGAGGGTTTATGGAAACTAAATTTCTTTTATTTTCTCAATAATCTTAGAGAGTTGTTGTATATTAGTTTCCTAGACCACTCATTCTGATGATTTCCATCAATTCATTCTTTTCCTTCATTCATCATTCTCTATTTCATACTATAAACTCGTCAAAATAGAATAGACAATATATAGAGCTTAGGAAAATTATTTGTGGTGAGAAAAGTACAATAGCCTATAGCAACTAATTTAATTTAATTTAATTTAATTGTAGTTCACTTTGGTTTTTGCAAAAAAAAGTTTCGACTCTAAATTAGTTTTCAAAACTGTTTATATAATTTTCATTGCTTCTTTTCTTTTCATTTCTTTATCCTCTATTCTTTTTTATTGTTTGATTGCATAGTAATAATAGATCTATTGTTTTACTGCAATAGATAGTTATTATTCAAGAGGGAGTCGACGGCAATCAAAATTATGCATTTGATTCAATCATTTTTGCTTATTTTCAAACAAATATATTGGATATATGTCTTTTGTTAGCCCATGCGAATGAATTTAATTGGAACTTTTTCTTCATCTATCAATTTGCATCCTACTTTTATAGTAATTTGTAACTTATATGAGGTAATAATTATTCAGTTTTATGATTATTATATAATCTCGTTTTGAAAGAAACAAAACTCAAATCTTAAGAAACCGCCTTCTTTAATATATTAAGCAATAGCACTTTAATTAATGTGTGCATGCTGGAGACTTTTAATATGAAAAGTTTGAAATAAAAAACAATTTGAATAGCTTTTATCTTTGTTATTTTTAATTTTTTTATCTTTTATTTTAATCCGTGAAAATGTATTTGCAAAGTTGGAGTTATAAACTGTAATTTTGTAAAATACCCAACACAATGCATCACAAGAAAATAATTAAGAGTTTGAAATTTGATATATACAATAATTTAAGTCCAAAAAACGGTACAATGAATTTAGGCTTAAGGTTGCATTTTAAATGATCTTATTTTAATTATTTTTACTTTTAGTTTTTCCTGTCTTTTGCTGAGCTGGATTGCGGTATTTGGTCCAATTCAATTTTGTATTGAATGATTTCCACACTTTGAAATCCCGCCCCACCCCCCCCCCCCCCCCCCCCCCCCCCCCCCCCCCCGCAAGGTTGACTATTCATTGATTATTAACACCAAATGATGTATGTACACATGAGAAACATTACAATGCAATCTTCATGCGAGAAACGTTGCAATGCAATTTTCGGATTAATTCTATGTTTCTTTTAATTAAAGTAGATATGGAAAACATTAATGTCCGTTCTATGAGCATATATTTTTTTTTAATTATTCATTGAGTTTGTAAAAATTAATATTTAATTCAATACCTTTGTCAGAAAATTGTAACTATTCAATCATTTAATAAAACCACACATTAAATTTAACAAAACAATGAATAAACCGTGAAGACAATACAAAATTACCAACATGAAATGTTCTTCTTGTTTATTTAAATATTGTTAGTTAGACCAAAGCAGTTGATTTTGAGTATTCGTCTCTCTCATTTTAATATTATTGTCATAAACAATTCACACACCAGTCGTCATATAAACTTGAGAGGATCTTATTGTGCTTCTAGAAGTAAAATAATATACTTACGAAAAATGCTATAAAACTATATTTTGGTAAATTTTACCTTTATTCTTATTAAGAAAAAAATATGGAAATCATGTCTATTGAATGAATATATCGTTGATAAAATTGTACCAACATCAATATATAACTCAATGTGCATGCTAACAAATTTATAACTGTCAAATCATTAATACACAACAAAAGAAATATTGGTGTTTGAGGAAAGAAATTTGATATATACAATTATTTATTAATTTTGATGTACAAATATATAATACTTATTTTAATAAGAGGATAAGCCCAATTGAAGTATCTGAAAGGCCCATTGTTCAGGAAATAAAAAAAACTGGGGCCTAATAAACCAACTTTGAATAAAAGCTGGGCCCATGTTAACCTCCATTTCAGAAAATAAATTTGAAATATAAAAAGTCCAACGTTATTATATGCATGATCTATATTATTTAGATATTATGTCTATAAAAAATGATGTAATTTGATGTCTGTTTCACTGTACAATAATACATAAATTACATAAAAATGAAATTTGTAAGATCAACATGTCAAATAATAAATCTCCCTTCTTCACTTCTGATTTCAAACCTAATTAACAACCTTAATGGACAGATCAAACTAACATATTTAGGCGCAAATTACTGTTTAATATTAAAATATTATTTACCTGGGGATTTCTTATTTTCACACAACCTCCAAATATATGTTGTCACCGGACAAAAAAGAGGAGAAGGGTTAAAGTCTTATTAGATTGACTTCTGAAAAGTAAATTTTATCTATTTCATATCAAAATAAACTATTATTAGTCATTAAAGACTTTATTTTATTAAATTTTATCTATGTCTGTGACCAAACGATTCTTAAATTATATTAAATTTAATTCACTAATTATATAAATATAGAAAATGTATATATTTTATCCTATTTATTTTGATTACATTTTAATGAATCGTTGCAATTACTAAATAAAGATGTTTCTCTATCAAACTTCTCAGTTGGTCAATATAGGTGATATATATATATATATATATATATATAGAGAGAGAGAGAGAGAGAGAGAGAGAGAGAGAGAGAGAGAGAGAGTTGGGTTACGGTGTTTCGTGAAGTAAAGCGAGTGTTTTACTTCACACTCATATTTTGCTATTTGAAACTTCAAAACGTCGATCCAAACCGTTCAAGTTGATATCCATATTAAATTGTGCTTGGAGACCAAATTTTACATTTTTTGGAAATTTTTTACTATTTCTTTAGAATTTTTGAAAATTGTTGTTTTTGATAGTCCAGGATTTTTTGAAAAACAGCGATTTTCAAAAATTCTAAAAAAATAGTAAATAATTTCCCAAAAATATAAAATTTGGTCTCCAAGCACAATTTAATATGGATATCAACTTGAACGGTTCGGATCGACGTTTTGAAGTTTCAAATTAAAAATATAGGCGTGAAGTAAAACACTCGTTTTACTTCGCGAAGTACCGTAGCCCAACTCATATATCTATATATTATGATTTATGACCTGAAGTTATTTTTTATATATATTTTTCATGATTTTTATACTTTACTATCGATTAATCTTAATTAGCCGAGTCTACTACTACCAACTAAACAAAAAAATTAAACTAATTTAACGCATTTATTTAGAGTGCATTTGAACTGTCTACATTAATTACACTAATTTAATGCTGAAATTCAAGCTATGCCTTTTTTTTATTCTACTATTTTTTTTTACTTTCTTTTTCGGGGTGCTCTCGGTTAGCCGTTATTTTTATTTTTAACATTTTAATAAAATAAATTAATAAAATAACCATCGTTTTTGGTCAATTCTAATTCTAGCACGGCCGCACCGGCATTCTGCGGACCCATATGGGGGTGGCCGCAGAATGCCGGAGCGGACCCCCATATGGGGCCGCAGAACCATTCTGCGGACCCTTGTTTGTTTTTTTTTTAAATCCGGTTTCACACCTCAGCTGCACGCATCCCTATAAATCAAATGTAGGAAAAAAAATTTAATTTGGGCGGTAAGACTTTTGACCGCAGGGATGCCTCGGTAAAACAACAGAAAAGAAAAAAAAAAAAAAGGGGGTCCGCAGAATGGTTCTGCGGCCCCATATGGGGGTCCGCTCCGGCATTCTGCGGCCACCCCCATATGGGTCCGCAGAATGCCGGTGCGGCCGTGCTAGAATTAGAATTGACCAAAAACGATGGTTATTTTATTAATTTATTTTATTAAAATGTTAAAAATAAAAATTTCGGCTCGGTTAGTAACTATCTAAAAATATATGAGCTATTAACCGCTAGATCTTTTTTAGAGTGCTTAAGATAATTCTTCTATTAATATTAATTAAATTGGAATTAGCCATGCTAAGCCCATAAGTTAAAAAAAAGAGGCAAGATTTCTAAAATGGTTCATGGAGCGGGGCTGAATTTTCTATTTTTATGGGTTGAAAATTGAAATAGACACTTTCCAATAAGAGGAGGGATCAAGTTACAACAAATTTGAGTTACAACAAAGTTACAACAATCATTTTCTACATTTTGAAATTCCAAATCGTCGATCCAAACCGTTCAACATGATCTCCACAATAAAATGTGCTTCCAGATCAAATTTTACATTTTTTTTGAAATTTTTTACTATTTATTAAGATGGGTATAAAATTTAATGGTCTGAATTTGACTAGTTTTTGTAAAATATTTAATAAATAGTAAACAAATTCAAAAAAATGTAAAATTTGATCAGCACATTTTATTGTGGAGATCAGAGAAGGGATCAAGTTACAACAAATTTGAGTTATAACAAAGTTACAACAATCATTTTCTACATTTTGAAATTCCAAATCATCGATCCAAACCGTTCAACATGATCTGTTGGCTTTTAAATGCACTCCTGCATGCTTCCTTCTCAACTACAATCCAATTCTCTAATAGATCAGCACATTTTGCCGTTCATTTTTGCAAACTGCAGAGAGGATCTTGATTTCACATCTGAGTTTTGTACAACAAATGCAAACCATGTCACCTCCACGCTTGGATTCGTCAGTTCAGAGGAACATTATTAGGATCAAAATTAAAAAGGCTGAAAAAAAGACGGAGTTGATGGAGGCTGGTGCTGTTCTAACAAGTACAAAGGAGGAGCTGCATCCCAATTCATCTCCTGACATGAAACCGCACCATAGCACCTGCTGCTCTTCTACACGAAATCTGGAGGTAAGGCTATTATATTTATATGTAAATGTTTTGTTTTGCTCTGTAATCATTTCTTTGTTCTTTCTTTTCCTGTCAATGAAAATTGACATAGCTAGTATAGCCTGTTTCTATATATTATGGAAAATACAGAGTTAAAGCATGCTTATTTTTTTTACAAATAATATGAACTATATTATGAAAATTGAAATAGCATGGCCTGGATTGGCCTCAACTAGAGGTAACAACAAATTTGTAATAAAAAGAATTGAGCAATCTCTATTGATTGAACCACCGCAAGAATTTTGTGTTGTCCCATTCCTCATTCCTTATTTACACTGTTTCTTAAGCAACCACTGTTTAATTTCCCAAAAGACATGATAAGCTATGTAAGAGTTGTAATGACCCACATATCCACTCTGAGGCAGGCAGCAGGCCAATGCATCCCCCCCTCAAAAGAAGAATATCCGATTTGGCGTCAGATCAGTACCAGAAGAGAAGAAAACTCATAGATGATTGCTCGAGGGAGAAAGGCACAGACTCTGATGGCAATAGAACCGTTAATGAGGAGACGATATCCAGCATGTCAGTGACCTCCGGGTCCCACCAGATTCTGACGAGTACAGGTTCTTCCTGTGTTCTTGAGAGACAGGAGAAAGGGAAGATAGGTGTGTGGTAAAAATAAGAGCAATCAGAGATTTGAGACAACACTCCCAAGAACTCCCTTCCCTCCCAATTTATTCCATTAGAACCTTTTTGTTACAGCACTCAGCCTTTTTGTGTTTCTATTTCATATTACAATACAGAAGAGAGGTGTTGTATATATGCCATGAGCAAACAAAACAAGAAACAAAATAACGGCAAGATCTCTAAATAAGGAAGTACAATTAATGGGATATATTCCCAGCCTATCATTCCTAACACAGAGAACAGCTCATGAAAGGCTGTATGTTGCGCAATACTCCCCCTCAAGTTGATCCGTAGAGGCTGTCGGAGGTCAACTTGTCCTTCAACACCTCGAAAGCACCTTTGTTCAACGGCTTAGTGAGAATGTCTGCTAGCTGGTCACTACTTCGAATGTAGGCAGTTTCGATAATCTTGTTCAAGATCTTCTCTCTTACAAAGTGGCAGTCTACCTCAATATGCTTGGTTCTTTCATGGAATACAGGATTAGTAGCGATGTGTATCGCAGCTTGATTGTCGCAGAATAGTGTTGTTGGTTTGTCACCCGGATCATGTCCCAAATCTTTTAGCAGTAATCTCAACCACGTAATCTCACTTGCTGCGGCAGCCATTGCTCGGTATTCAGCCTCAGCACTGGACCTTGCGACGACTGCTTGTTTCTTGCTTTTCCACGTTACCGCATTTCCTCCTACAAACATACAAAAACCTGTGGTGGACTTTCGATCCAACGGGCTTCCAGCCCAGTCAGCATCAGTATACCCGACTATATTGACATGACCATGATTTTGCATAAGAATGCCTCTTCCAGGAGCAGATTTTAAATATCTTAGAATTTGATTAATGAGTTCCAAGTGGCCCTTCATCGGTTTTTGCATAAACTGACTTACATAGCTCACTGCATATGATATATCTGGTCGGGTAATAGTAAGGTATATCAATTTACCAACAAGTCTTTGAAATTTATTGACATCCTCCAATGATTCGTTGTTATTAGTAACCTTTTGGCTAAAATCCATGGGAATATTTGCTGGTTTGGATCCTATTTTTCCAGTTTCTTTCAGTAAATCCAACACATATTTTCTTTGAGAAATAAACAGACCTTTGCGAGAGCGAGCAATTTCTATGCCTAGAAAATACTTTAGATTTCCCAAGTCTTTGATGTCGAATTCTTTACCCAGGTGATGCTTCAGGTGTTCTATGCCAACTTGGTCATTTCCTGTAATGACTAAATCATCCACATAAATTAGAATGACAACTATACCTTGGTTTGAGTTTTTAACAAACATTGATGATTCTGCTTCACTTCGTTTAAAACCAATCTTGAGGAGAGCAGAGCTTAATTTTTCGTACCATGCCCTTGGCGACTGTTTCAAACCGTATATTGCCTTTTTCAATCTGCAAACCAGCCCATTTTCTATAAATAAACCAGGAGGTGGATCCATGTATACTTCTTCTTCGAGGTCACCATGAAGAAAAGCATTTTTTACATCCATTTGGTACAACGGCCAGTCACAATTAGTTGCAACCGACATGAGAGTACGTACCGAGTTCATTTTTGCCACAGGAGCGAAAGTTTCTTTGTAATCTATGCCATATGTTTGGGTATAACCCTTAGCAACCAATCGGGCTTTATATCGTTCAATCGTACCATCACTTTTATATTTTATTTTGTAAATCCAGCGACAACCAACCGTTTTTGCTCCATTTGGTAATTTTACTAGTTCCCATGTGTGATTTCGTGTTAGTGCATTGAGTTCTTCATTCATGGCAGTAGCCCAGTTGACATTTAATTTTGCTTCCTAAAAAATTTTGGGTTCGGAACTTTTTTCATATCTCACGTGATTTTCATATCTCACGTGATTTTCAATAGGGTAAGGAGTAGTGAGATATATCACAAAATCTTGTAATCTTACTGAAGGTTTAGTTGTGCGAGATGTTCTTCTCAGAGGAGCAATTTCAGTTTCAGCTTGTCCTGCTTTATCTGGTTCTTGCGTGTAACTAGGTGGTCTGTGCTCAGAGCCGAACTGGACAGGAGAGTTGAATTCTCTTCTTCGGTTAACTGGGCTGGAGCCAGAATTCGGCCTATCTAACTGGAATTGGTCATCTGGAGTTATACCATTTTCTTCCTCCAAGTGCTGAGATGCATCTAAGGAATCCATCGGCTCTAGTCTAGGCCCAATTTCGTCACCTACTTCCATGGGATATGCAGTGACCTGAAAATCATTGTATGTAGTTGTACTAGGACCATTTCCTGTTGCATAAAACATCTGAGTTTCATTAAATCGCACATCTCTAGAAATAAAAATGCGTTTAAGTGATGGGTCATAACATCGGTATCCCTTTTTTGTAGAGGAGTAGCCTACAAATATGCATTTTCGTGCACGTGGGTCCAACTTTCTGGCATTTTGAGAGTGTACATAACAAGTGCAGCCAAAAATACGTAGATGCGACAGATTGAATTTTCTATTGTACAAAATCTCAAGTGGACTCTGAAAGTCGATGACTCGACTAGGAAGTCGGTTTATCAGGTAACATGCTGTAAGAACAGCATCGGACCAGAAATTTTTTGGAAAGTTGGCAGAGAAAAGTAAGGCTCGAGTTACCTCTAACAAGTGACGGTTTTTTCTTTCTGAGACTCCATTTTGTTGAGGGGTACCGACACAGGAGGTTTGATGTGTTATACCTTTTGCGCGTAAAAAGGTTTGGAACTCATGGTTCGTGTATTCAGTACCGTTATCGGTTCTAAGAACTTTGACCATAGTTTTAAATTGATTCTCAACCATGTTACAGAAAACCTGAAATGTTTCACAAACTTCTGTTTTTGACTTAAGCAAATACAACCATGTGGCACGGGATTTATCATCAATGAATGTAATAAAATATTTGAAACCTTCTTTAGAATCAACAGGAGCATAACCCCACATATCAGAATGAACCAAATCGAACAATTCAGCAGATTTATTCAAATGTTCAGGGAAAGGCAACTTATGCAGTTTAGCAAGCTGACATGGTTCACAATTATTAAAGTCATGAATCAATGGCAAATTTAAATGTTGTAAAATTCTAGTGGAAGGGTGGCCCAATGTCTTGTGCCAGAGAAGTAAAGATGATGAGTTTGCAGCGGTAAGAGCCAATTGTTCCGGCTTTATTACATATAGTCCATCTACCAAGTTTCCTTCACCAATCTTCTTCCCTGAAGTTCTGTCCTGAAAGACTACTTTCTGTGGAGTGAAAATAACATTACAGTCCAGTTGATTAGTACACTTGCTTATAGATAACAAATTTTCCTTTAAATCGGGTACTACTGTAACATCTATATCCCTTGAAAAAACACTTGCTGTTCCAGATCCCTTTGTAGGTATGACTAATCTATTTGCAACAGTAACGTGAGAGTAAGCATTTCCAAGTTGAAATTTGGTCAATAATTCACTTGAGGTAAACATGTTATCTGTTGCTCCAGAATCAACTATGATTTTTGAATAAGAGGTAGAGAGAGCAAACAGATTACCAGTGTGTTGAACCACGTTGGAAGCTTCCCCACTAGAGTTGATATGAGAAGATTCACCACCAGTAGCACATTTCTTCATGAGGAACTCCATCTGTTTGGAGAGTTGTTCAAGTTTTGACTGGACCTCACCCGAATCTGTGTGACTTGCCACGTTGGCCTCTTTTGGGCGACTTTGAGTAGGTTTGAGATGTGGATGAAGTACCCAACATCTGTCTTTGGAGTGTCCACTTCGGTTACAGTGCTCACAATAAAAACGTCCTCCCTTTTTGTCCTTCCATTTGGTCGATTTATTGTTGTCTCTAATTTGAGAAGAAAAGTGAGCAAAATTTTCAGAATTTTGAGAGGAAGTAGTTACCTTGGAGCCTTTTCCCATCACCCTTTTTCGAGTTTCTTCATTATGAATGATAGCACAAACAGTGTTGAGAGATGGCAACTCGGGTCGTAGGAGAATATCCCTTCGAACCTCTTCAAACTCTGGAGTGAGACTAGCCAATAGATAATGAACTTCATCTTGCTCTTGTCGCTTGATGTACACTTGTACAGTGTCAGCAACCGGTCGGTATTGGCGGAGTTCATCCAACCGTTGTTTGAAATTTCCAAAATGTTCCATGAAGGATTGATCTGGGGCTTGCTTGAGAGATGCGATGCTTTGTTGAATCTCAAAAACTCGAGCAGAGTTGTTGGGGTTTCCATACATCTCATAAATAGACTTCCACATTTCTTCGGCAGTGTTGGAATAAACAAAGATGCCATAGATCTTAGGTTCCATAGAGTTTAGAATCCAAGACATGACCCAGGAGTCACTGATCTCCCACTCAGCATCTTTAGCCTTCTTGTCTGGTTTTGTCGGATCATCTTCAACTGTCGACGTCTCTGCTGGTTTGCCCAGGATATGATTGAGCTTGCCTCGCCCATGAAGTGCAAGCTTAATAGCTCGAGCCCAAGGCAGGTAGTTATCTCCATTGAGAAGGAAGTTGGTGAGAGATTGTGCTGCTGATCCTTTCTGGTTGAAATCAGCCATGGGAGATGAAGGTGCGAAAAACAAAAATAAAGGGAAGAGTGCAAAGTAAAAAAGAACTAGGAACCAACGTAGTAGCTAGATTACCTTCGGCATAGCCATCAGCAATCAGTACTACTGGAACCTGGCTCTGATACCATGTGGTAAAAATAAGAGCAATCAGAGATTTGAGACAACACTCCCAAGAACTCCCTTCCCTCCCAATTTATTCCATTAGAACCTTTTTGTTACAGCACTCAGCCTTTTTGTGTTTCTATTTCATATTACAATACAGAAGAGAGGTGTTGTATATATGCCATGAGCAAACAAAACAAGAAACAAAATAACGGCAAGATCTCTAAATAAGGAAGTACAATTAATGGGATATATTCCCAGCCTATCATTCCTAACACAGAGAACAGCTCATGAAAGGCTGTATGTTGCGCAATAAGGTGAATCCACTGACGTCCCCGAGGCAAATGAGTCTGAGGAATCTTTCTTGCTCTTGAACGAGGCATGCGATTTCAAGCACAGAGCTGATTGCCTCAAGGTTAATTTGAACCGTTTTTTATTGGGAGTTCCATATTAATTATTGATGCATTTTATTTTCTGTGATACTCTTTTGCTGATTCAGCAAATTTATTTATATATACCTATCAGTTAATACTATCTTACCCCTGCATTTGTGTCCATTTCCTTGTGTTATTTTGGTGATTCATAGCACACTTGATGCTTGAGCCTTGAGTGCCTAGTTTGTCTGGCTGGGCACTAAAGTTACTCATAATTAACTTGTTCTACCTTTTCATAAGATGGTTTTGCTTGATTGCAGAGGGGAGGTAAGAAGCCGCTAAGTATGATATTATATTTGGAGGCTGTGCTTAAATTCTTGAGAGTTGCTTCTCTCTGGGAACACGAACTGGGAAAGAACAATGAGGCGGCCATGCATCTCTACTTAGACACCGCAAAGCTCTGCCAGTAAGACCATTTTACCTTTTACAATAGATCAGTTAAGTTGTTGCCACATAAAGGAGGGAATTTTTGTCTTCTTTGTTAAGCCCTCATCGTATTGTTTACTTTGCAAACAAGAGATTTATAACTTTAGAACAAATGAACAATATCCTCTTCACATTTTTTTTATAGTGTATTCATTTATTAACCTTACAAAGTTTCACCTATAACCCTACAAAACAAGAAAAATGTCCTCTGATCTGTACCTCCAGTTTTTTTTTTGAGAAAGGAATGAGGGTCAAGCCCTCCTTTCATTGATAAAAGATTCAGTTACATAAGCTGTGTAAGCACCGAGTCTAAAATAAAAGCAATGGAACTCAAACATGCTTGAGTAAATAAGAGAAAACAAATAAAAGGGAAGAAAAGAAAAGAAAAGAAAAAACGAAAGGTAAGAAATTAGAGTGCAGAGAGGAGCTGGAACGGTGCCAGTTGCACCAGTATATGCTGCTGCGCTTGTACTGTGCCTATTTACCCCCCTGTTACTTCCCTGCCTTGCGTGTAATGCCACTGTTGCTTGATTTGTTCCATTAAGTCATGAGTTGAGCATTCCTTTTCCCTAAAAATTCGAGTACATATTTCTCGCCATAGCACAAACTGCGTAATGAGCCAAATTGATCTCTCCTTTGCCGTGCCTCTGCCTTGTAACAGTATCCGAGCCGATCCTGTACCAGTCAGCCGGTATGCTTGCTTGGCCTGTGTGTATAGCTCCTGGGCTGCTGGGCATCTTCCAAACAGATGTTTGACAGTCTCTGATGCATTCTTACACATGATACATCTATTAACTATGTTCAAACCTCTCTTGTTTAGGTTGTCTATAGTCAAGATTCTGTTCATGGTCATTATCCACGCAAAGACCTTAAACCTCGGTGGTGCTTTAATGGCCCATAGAATTCTTTTGTTGCTTGCAATTCTGGGCTCATCCTTCATTGCTGTGTATGCGGATCTCACTGTGAAGGACCCGTTTGAGGTCCAATTCCAACTAACATCGTCCTCTCCTTGGTGGTTTAGAATTTGCCTTCCTGATATCTCAATCATTAGCGTCAGGAGCTGTTCTTCTGCTGAAATTGATAGTGTACCTCCAGTTAGTTTGGACATTTGGTGAACAGTTAGTTTGGACATTTTTAAAAAAAAGTCAAACAAATTATCAAGAAAGGATTTCTCATGGGGTATGTGTAAGGCATCAGCCATCAGGCATTCTAAAAAGTAAAAACAATCTTACTTAATTTAGATCAGTAGTTTATCTAATGGCTAACACTGGTTTTATCTCAAATTGTATGTTACAGGGTGATGCTATGACAGCTGCATTCGAGGCCACAATGAGGTTCCAGATCCTAATGCACAGCAAGGAGCTAGCAGCGCCAATTAGGGAATGCCTCAATTTTCATTTTAATAATGTAAATATATTTATTGAGATGGCTCATCGGGCATTCGAGTCCATATTTTGACGTGTGCATGTTTTTGTACATATATATATATTAAAAGTAGTTTATATTACATAATTTGAGTACTCTTTTCCTTTTTTTTCTCTTACCTATATTGTATGATATATACCTATTGGGGCTATTTGTTTGGCAATATTCACAAATCCCATGAAGTGAACTACAAAGTACAAAATACAATCAGGGTTAATTGGTTGTGATAAGTTTGCACTTTGCACTTTCCAGTAGCTTCTGTGCTGCCTTAATACAGTTGTTTTTACATTAGACCTTGATCAAGATGTTATTTATAAGTGTAAACGTAAACATTTGGTTCGACGCCATCTCTCTTCATGTCGCTATAAGAAAATGCGCCTAAATAATTACATCTATAATAAATTATCTTCTTCAATTTGTTGTTTAATTTTTAATTATTTTATGTGGCACTAGTCATCCCAGAAGCTCTTTAATTATTAAGAGGGAGGAGGATCTGCCCTGCCCTGCCCTTTCAGTTGAGAAAGAGTCAGATACTCAGATATGCTTAATTGCCTACACCTTCATCTGACTTGTGATTTGTGAACTCTACTAACAAAATTCAGTAATTGAGCCACGTAGAATCCGAGGGACACTTGTCACATGACTCAAAATTTTGTCAAAAATATACTTTTATTGATATATTTTTATTTCAAAAAAGTTACAAAAATTTATATATATAAGATACAAAACAACTATAAATTTATGTATCGTTCTAAAATATTTTATGTTTATGTTACCTATATTTTTCTAGAAAAATTATAAAAAATATATAATATTCAAGACTAAATCATAATTGATGTGGAATCCGTCCTTGCTTAGACCGATTCTCAGGTCATGTAATCGCTCGAAACAATATTCATTCATTCTTTCCATTTCATATTAAATATATATGTCAAAATTATCAGTCTGAAATGCCGCAGTGGCGCAGTCGCAACAAGTCCATATCCTCCGAGGTATATAACTAAAGATTTGAGTTTATCTAATGCAAGTGACAACATTATTGTTTGTTTAAGATTCGTGCATAAAGAATTTGAACGGTCAAAATTTGAGATATCTCAAGAGATGCGAATTCAGTCACGGCAACCAATCTGATTCGGAGGCTAGAGAGATGGCTTCACTTGTATTCAAAATCTTAACGCCTAGCATTAACATTTAATTCAATTCGATCATTAATTTAACAAATTTCCAATCTATCAGGATAAGAATAAAAGCGTATTTATTGTCTACCCATATTGATTTGGAATTGAGGGCAGATTTGATATTTTGTTTTTTTGAAGTATTAATAAAAAAAACCTGTCTTGGAACGCGTCACTTTAATTTTCAGATAATTTTTTTAGAACATTTGTTTTTTTTTCTTTCTTTTTTCCACCCATATTGATTTGTTTTAGGACGTGTTCGACGACTATATATTTTATGAGATTTGAAATTAACTGGAATAAATTTCATTGAGAAAGATGAAGCGTCTGATGGCTCGTAAAAGGAATAGCTTGTAAAATTATATAACGGTCCCAATCAGAAAACTCAGCCATTCGGATAAAATCCTCTCGACTGTCGAATTTAATTGAAAAGAAAAATTCGCACATAATTCAATTTAAATCTCCTAAGATAACATAATGTTTGAGGTTTACATATGAGCCGTCCGATCAAAATTTACACGAATACTAAGGAGATCATGTGCATTTTACTCAGATTGACCTGAATTACTGTTAGACGGTCCGGATCTGAACAGAAAGATATTGTATTATTTTTATATGGATTCCTCATAATTCCGGGAAAAAAAAGGAAATCCGGATACGCCATATTATTTTATAGAAGCATTTGCCTATTTTATATGGTGTGCATCTCTGAAAATGCAATGAAGATAAAATTATCAAGGTACAAAAATTTGACCAGAAATAATTCGTCTAGAACTCTAGATTCGTACTGTTGTCCAAGTCAATTCAAAATGGAGACTAGAGAAGGGTAAATAAGGTATAAGGATTTTAATAGCAACCTGGATAAAGTATATGGAAGAGTAACAATTGCAGTATGCAAATTATAATAGTATGAGAATTTTAGTAGCAATTGTCATAGAAGATCTGAAATGAACTTGTATTGTTGTACAAGTGAAAATCATCCATGATAAAATAGTAAATATCAGTTCCAAAAATAGTATTCAATATTTTAGAACCATTCTTTAATTACAAATATAAGTAGAAATAGAATTACAAAAATAGTTATTGGCGGTTATCAAACTGTCAGAGATTTTTCTGACTAATCGGTCGATTATTTTTGATTAATTGCATGACGGTATCATATCCGTCAGACGAGTGCATACCGTTATTTATAGCACTGATTTAGATATAGGGATTCATTTTGAGATTTGTGCCAAATTAAAACTGACGAGTCAGATCTCATTCTATCCCCGGTCAGGTATTGTTTGATGGAGGGAGGACAGCGCAGCGCTACAACAGTCACAGCGGCTCACAGCAACCAATCTGAAACGGTCAAGTTCCATCAATTGCATCCCCTGGACAATGAGACGAGAGGGACGACTTGTCGACTTCACTTCTAGTCAAAATATTAACGCCTAGAATTAAATTTAATTCAATTCGGTCATTAATTTAACAAATTGCCGTTCCTTCATGATATAAGAAAAGCCTATTTATTGTCTAACATTTCCATCTGTCCGATATTGCTAGGAAGTAGGAACCAATAACGAATTGCCGCGTTAATTTCACTATCCCTAGTCCATCAAAAAAAAAAAAAATCACTATCCCTAAATCGCTTTTTTTTTTTTTTTCTGGCTGCACGGCTTTTGGGACGCGTCAGTTGAATTTCAGATAATTTTTTTATAACACCTGTTTTTTCCCCCACCAATTGCCCCCATATTGATTTGTTTTAGGACGTGTTCGACGGCTATATATTTTATGAGATTTGAAATTGACTGGGATAAACAATAAATTTCGTTTAGAAAGATGAAGCATGGCTCGTAAAAGGATTAGTTTGTAAAATATTATGCAACAGTAAAAAAAAATCAGCCATTCGGATAGGTCTGGGCCAACGCATCAAAAAATTGGCGACTCCAGTGGACTAGTCAACAGATTATGTCCTCTCGACTGTGGAATTTAATTGAAAAAAAAATTCGCTCATAATTGAATTTAAATATCTTAAGATAACATAATGTTTGGGTTTAGATATGAGCCGATCAGAATTCACATGAATATTAAAAAAATTATGTGCATTTTATCTCATTAACCTGAATTACTATTAGACGGTCTGGATCTAAACAGAAAGATATTGTATTATTGTTACCTCAGAGGATATGATATCCTCATAATTACGGGAAAAAGAAGGAAATCCGGCCGTGATTTTTATTTTTACCCAAAAAAAAATATATTTTAATATAAATAATCAGGGTTTAAAAAAAATTTTATTTCTACCCAAAGCGCCAGGAAATCCAGCGCTCCGAATTAAACATTCGGAACGCCAGGATTCCTGGCGTTCCGAATTCTTAATTCGGAACGCTGGATTTCCTGGCGTTCCGAAAATTTAATTCCCAGCGCATAAGGGACCCGTGACCCCTTCTTCTCTGTGTCCCCTCTCCGCAAAAAAAAAAAAAAAACAGAAGTTACTCGCCGCCGCCAGAAAGAAGAAAGGAAAAAAAGAAAGGAGAAAAGAAAGAAGAAAGGAAAAAAAGAAAGAAGGCTGCGCCTCCGTCCCTCTGTCTCGCCGCCTCGCCGTCTAGCCGTCTCTCCGCCTCTTCACCCCTCCTAGGCCGTCCCTCCGCTTCTTCACCGCCGATCGTCGATTCAATCATCTTTGAAGGTAATTAGAATTCTTTTCGTATTTCTCTGCTGATCTGATCGGTGAATTAGAGAAATGTTTAAGCCATTAGAAATGTTTAAGCCAAATTGATGAATTAGAAATGTTTAAGCCAAATTGATGAATTAGAAATGTTTACGCCAAATTGATGAATTAGAAATGTTTAAGCCAAATTGATGAATTAGAAATGTTTAAGCCAAATTGATGAATTAGAAATGTTTAAGCCAAATTGACGAACCGTCTGATTGATTGCGTCTGATTGATCGAACCGTCTGATTAATTCGAACCGTCTGATTTTTAATCGGCAATTGAGCATAATTAATAATTTTTTTATACTATCATTTTTATTCATTATTTTTTTTTTGTTTGGACTGAGATCCTATTTACCTTTAGCATATGCTCATTTATTAGTTGCAATGTATATATCGAACCTATATTGATTGGTAGGAAAGAGGATATATAGATCATCCTATAGCTGGCAGCAATGTATATATCGACTATAAGAAAATTAAAAAAGAAAGAAAAAAAATAAGAATGATGAAAACCAAAAAAAATAAGAATGATCAAACCGTCTGATTAATTCGAACCGTCTGATTGAAAACCAAATTTACCTTTAAAGTCTCAAATGTTATATATTTAGAAGACAAATTTCTAATCTGATTGAAAACCAAATTCTCTCATTAAATTCAAATTTTTAATCGGTAAAATTGGATATATTTATTTTTTCAAAATAAATCAATTAATATAGATTTATTTATTCAAGAATTGATTTTCCTTTAAAATCTTATTTAATTAATATTTTAGCGAAATTGTATAAAATATTATTATATAATACGGTTATGTGATTGAATTTCTGTGTAATTTATGTGTAAACTTAGAAGTAGGTTTGATGATTCAGTTCAATAATCTTAGTGCAATTTCTGGACAGCTTTGTGCAATTTCAAGCATTATTTCATACATTTCTAATGGAAACTTTATCTTCCAAAAAAAATACAAATTTATAAAAATATGCTTGTATGGAGTGGTTCTTTGTTCTTATTGGCATAATGCATGTTATGATTGACTCCATAGTCATCTTTTTGCATATTAGCGTATTTTAGCATATTTTTACCGCAATTAGCATATTTTAGCCAATTGTAGCATGTTTAACATATTTTTTAACGTAGGATGGCTAGGGGACGACCTAGGAGACCACCCGCAGCCGACCCGGTTGATGAGCCAATTCCCACTGACAGCAAGGATCATTTCAGTCCTTTATTATGGATGCCTCACAGTGAGCACCGAGTCTCAGATGCATCTAAAGAGGTACTTGATTACTTTTTTTTTTTAAGTTTGGATTTTGTTGAATTTTTGTATTTTTAGGTTTTCATGTTGTTCACTTTTTTGAACGCAGAGTGAGGCAATTATAACTGCCAGGGGTCGGTTTCCGGACATGCAATACTACCCGGAGATGGAGGCGTATCTGCAAAATTTGGGGGTGCAGCATTTGGTCGATATTCTACAGTCCGAGGCTAAGTCCATCAACGCGTCCCTGATTGCAGGACTAGTGGAGCGATGGCGCCCCGAGACGCACACGTTCCACTTACCTTTTGGAGAGATGACAGTGACTCTTCAGGACGTTAGTGCTCTATGGGGTTTGCCTATCCAGGGCGTGCCCGTTGGTGGCATATCTGACCCCACAGATCCAGATGACACGACGATTAATTACATGCTCGCTGAGTTGTTGGGAGCGGAGCCAGATATACGCAGCAACGGGGGGAAGTCCAAGTACTGTCTGGAAAAGACGAAGCTGCGAGCTATGTTTGCGAGAGGTATAGGTAGCGATTCCACTCCGATCGAGATTCAGAGGTACTCATACAAACTATTTGTATTACATTTATTTTGTACTCTGTTTCATGCGGAAAAATGAGTTTCTCTATAATTTTGATATTACAGATACACACGGGGATTCGTGATGGACCTATTTGGTTCTGTCATGTTTGCTGATGCTAGTGGTAATACCATCCCGATGATGTATCTAGAGCTGCTGCGAGACCTTCAGCCGTCGAGCGGCAGGTACAACTTGGGTGGGGCTGTCCTAGCACATCTCTACTCCAACTTGTGCCACGGTTGCAAGGTCAGTATGCTATTTATGTCTTATTTTAATTACCTACCTTGTCATGCACTTGTTGTATTATTTTAATTATTTAACTTGTCACTGATGGCTGGTATTCTTCAAAAATATAGCGGAAAACTAAGCAAATCTACGGGCCAATACTGCTTCTGCAGCATTGGTCGTGGTCACGGCTACCGGTGGGGGTACCTCAGCCGAACGAGGATCCATGGGTGGCGGTACCTCAGCCGGACGAGGGTCCATTGGGAGAGCCCGAAAATGGAAATCGATGGGCATTCGGCATGAAATGGTACGGACTTCACGAGTACAAGGACAACCCTCACGGAAAGACAGCAGGAATCAGGACGGTCCGATCTCAGATTCAGAGTCTGGGTGAGACGCAGGTGCGCTGGACTCCGTACCATGAGCTATACACTGAGGGGAGGCTGCCGCAGATTGTAGAGGATGATCAGGAGATGTGGCTCTACAGGGGACCGCTGGTGTGCTTCTGGATAGTGGAGCACCACTATCCAGACCGGGTGCTCCGTCAGTTTCATTTTCCTCCACTCATCCCCGCAGATCCAGACATCCCGAGATATGTGATCATGAGGCTACACGGGTAAGTTATGTTAATTTTAGCATTTTTGTACTTAACATTAGTTCTTGTCTTTAAATTGCAACTGACATATGAATTACAGGATAACACACGGTAATCACTGGGATAGAGATTGGAGTGAGCATCACTCGGAGTACTACAGCAAGGCGGGCGATATGGGTGCCAACTTATGGCAGATGCCGGAGATTGATACGATGCAGTTCCAGGGAGATCCCCTATTGAGATATCAGGCTTGGTACCTGCGGGTCGGCATGGCTTCGGTGTATATAGAGGGAGATTACGGCGAGTTTCTTCGCTCACAGATATTCGAAGACGATGGTTATACCCCTACTGGCCGGAAAGGTGCTCGCCAGGTAATGCATCTAAAACAACACATTTTTATGCGTTATGAACATTTTATCATAACCTTTCTTTTTTCTAACGTTTTTTTTATAGCTGCTGTTAGCGCTTAAAGGTGCCGGGCGTTCAATCGTTTGTCTTGGAAAACGTGGCTACAGAGCGTTCGGGCACGCGATGTTGAACTTGGTTGCCCCATGCATTGCGGACCACGGCCAGGAGGCAAAGCTGGTCACCATGTTACGAGACGCCGGAGAGAATATTGATTGGCGCGCAGTACAGCCGGACGAGCCTGACGCGCCACATGTTATGGCCAGTGAGATGCCACCGGAGCCATCAGAGCAGCCAGAGTGGGATTATCATCGTTGGGTGGTCGGCATGGCCGGTTGGCACGCCTACCGTGACGAGTACGGTCGTCCAGTTCTTCCCCCGGTGTGTGATTCTTTATTTTATTTATTCTTTTACTGTAAGTAAAGATAGTTAAAATTTACTAAATTTTTGGTATCCTTGCAGGGTCCTGCATACATGCCGACGCAGCCTGAGCATCATGAGTCTCCAGAGATCCAGTCTGTGCATGATGACAGGATGAGTTTTAGCCTTGCAGACATGGATGCCGCCACAGCCGCCTCCCCGCCACCGCGTCATCCGTATTCAGAGATGGCTCACGATTGGGAGGCCTCTGGTAGCCGGACTCAGGCTGATTATGAGTCCCAGTTTGTGGCATCCATATTCCATACTCCCACGCCACCGCCAGCTACCGACGGGGCCTCGGATCCATGGGATACAGCACTTACGATGAGCAGGCAGGACAGCCTCGAGGATCATATTACACCAGCTCGCGCCGCGCAGGCAGGACAGCCTCAGTGGGAGGATTGGCATGAGCGCGTGTTCAGTAGAGAGAATAGAGGTAGACCACCTCACCGATTCTCCCCTTCGCAGTACGATGGATAAAGGGTATATTTTATTATGTTTTAGTTTAGTTGTGCTATGTTATGTTTTATTATGGTAGTTTATTTTAGTTTAGTTTGGTAGTTTTAGTGTAGTGTAGTTTCGTTATGTTTTATTATGTTCTATTTTTTTAGTGTAGTGTAGTGTAGTTTATTATGTTCCATTTTATTTTTTATTATGTTCTATTATGTTTTATTATGTTTTATTTTTTTTAGTGTAGTTTATTTATGTTTCGTTATGTTTCGTACAACAAAAAGAAATAACATCCATTGACGATCATAAAACATACTATTTCAAACTTAATATAAATAACATCCAGAAATAACATCCAAAATATAAAATACAAACTTAATATCTGCTTCAAACGATCATACAACATACTATTTCGTCTTACCGGTCTTGAACGTACATGGAACAAAATCATCGTCCGAGGTTGACGATGACGGCTCGGTAACAACAGACGACGTGCTAGCCTTAGTTTTAGCCTTAGTCTTAGCCTTACTCTTCGTCTTAGGCGTCTGTACATCATCTTTTTTTTTTCCCAATCCATAGCCGTAGGGGTTTTCTACAAAATCATCATCAGATATGTCATTTCGTTTAAAATCATCAGCAGATCCTTGCACACATTTCCTAGACCAAATTGGACAGTCCTTTCTCTTCCTTCCGCAGCCCCAATTGCATTTCTTTTCCTCGCTCTTTCCTCGATTGTTACTGTCCATCCTCCTCGTCTGCAATTTATTTGGAAAATAATAATAAAAAAAACTGCAACATAATAAAATACATACAAATAAAGTTCATACAAACCTCAAAGGAAGGCCCCTGAGCCAAAGTTCATACAAATAAAGTTCATACAAATAAAGTTCATACAAATAAAGTTCACAAAATAAAGTTAATTCCTACGACTCCTTCTAAAAGGAAGGCCCCTGAGCCAACCAGATCCCCATGATGATGTGCTCCTTCTATCTTGTTGCACTGTTTCGTCTTGCCGGTTAGCTGTACCGGACGGTCCTGCTTGCGCTTCGTCTGCTGTACCAGATGTGCTCGTCCTTCCTAATTGAGATGTGCTCCTTCTAGCTGGTTGCACTCCTTCTTCTCGCTGGTGTGCTGTATCGGATGGCCTTGCGCCAGATGTGCTCCTCCTACCTGCTTGAGTTGTGCTCCTTCTTCGCTGGGTAGTACCTGAAGGCCCTTGCATTCCAAAGAACTCCCCTCCTGCCCGTACTTCTCCCATTGCCTCCCTAAACATCATATTTGCATTTTCACGGTCTGCTGTACGGCTTCTGGCTGTGCTTCACCGCGGCCCTTGCGATCCACTCGCCTCTGCCATAACTCGCTCATTCTCTGCTACATTTGCTGCGTTATGAGCCTCTGCAGCCCAAATATGATAGTTAGTAAGCTATTCAACATTAGAACTAAAAATAATTAGGATTGAATGTGACATACCTCGCCTCTGCCTGTCAGAAGTGGAACGGCGAGGACGGTGCCCCCGTCGCCTACCTTGCATTTCATCCATGGTCATATCTTGACGGATGTGTTTTCTCCTACCACGCCGTAACCAATCTCTGTTTGGCTCAATTTTAGGGGTAGTGGTTGTAGGCCAATCTTCAGGATTGCCATAAGGAACAAACAATGCATTCCAAGTACTCAGAAGGTAGTCCACCCTATACCAGTGGGCAACAAATAGGTTGGGTGACCAGTTTCTATGACGACAAACCGCTAACACATGAGCGCACGGAATTCCAGTTAATTGGATACCTCTGCATGTACATTCCACTTTTCTCTCTGGCCCGAATGTCACGATATACTGGAACCTTCTATGAATAATTGACATAGTTCCATCCTGCGTTTGGACCACTGGAACATATTCATTTGGGCCAGTGACTTGGTAATTACCTTCGCCGTGCGAGTATGGGATGACATCCATTTTTGTAGCTTTCTCCCACCGTTTGGCGAGCTTAACATGTACCCGTCTGTAACATATCCCGATAAGCAATAGTTTCATAAAATTGTACGACTCTTCCCAACTCCCAAATTGCCGGGCTACTGCAATCTCACGACCTCTCCAAAGTTTGTTGTATTTCGGGGTTATACTGCCAAACCTAACCCTCACGCAGTGTGCCACACTCCGGATGCTCATAGTGGGGTCTTCCTTAATGCTGCTCTCGATGATATCTGCGATAATTGATGCCGTGAGTTGTGCATGGTCCGACCTGGTGTACTCAGATTCGCATGTGTGAGGCGTGTCTTGCTCAGTTATCATCCATGTATCTCCGGCATTTGTTGCTCTTGCCTTCAGTTTGAAACGACAACCCGGAGTGCTGCATCTAATTTCTAGTCGGGATGTGTCACTTCTCCTCGTATATGTCTCCTTGTTCTTGTCAACATGGTACTCTCTGATCTTTTTCGTCAGTTGCTTTTTACTTACGAAATATTGGCCTTTTGCGAGCTCACTCCTGTACTCAACCCGACGACCATAGTAAGAAACATCTGCTTCTCGGAAAGCTGATGTGTCATTGAAGTTTACAAAAGGGTGAGTCTCAGAACGGCCACCTAACGGCATATTCTCTCTATTCTGCCTCACAGTGGGCTGTGGGTATTCTTCTTCATCTTCTTCATCTTCTTCATCTCCTTCATCATTAATGTCACAGTCTCCTTCCCCCAATTCATCCCCAGTTTGCAGATTCTCCTCCGGTACCTCGTTTATAAATTCAAATTCCGACTCGTTTGGATCTTCCTGTACTGGTGGCGGTCTGGGGTGAGGATTTGGTTCAGGCCCAGGTAAGGATATAGGTGGGATAAAAGGTGGAGATTGTACTCGTTGTGGGACAAAAGGTGGAGATTGGGGTGAATTATTGTATATTTCTGGTTCCGGTTCCGGTACAGGCATTACGATAAAAGGAGTGTGTGGTTCATTATCTTCTTGATAATGTTGGGCAGCCGAATTTTGGCCTGAACTTCCGGCCCCTGGCTCTTCGCGAATTCTGCGTGCAAAAACTTCCAATAATGATTCGCCAGACCTCAAAACCTGCGCTATTAGACCTCTCAATGCCCCGTTATCTCCCAATGTGATTTTGACATACTTTCCTGCGTGGACCATTCGGGCCTGAATTTGTAATTGGCAACGATTCCTATTGTAGCCGCTCGCTTCATAAATAAGCGATTGCAACTGCTCAAATGATAAATTTTCATCAACCCAATACGTATTTGCTGCAGGTTTGGAGTAACGTACTCCATACTGGTCAGTTATGAACTTTCCTCCAAAATGTATTGAAATTGCAATAGACATGGCCAATAAACTATATTCATAAATAACAAATATTTAGTCAGTTTACTGATTTCAATTGTAAATGTGAACAGTACATACGTATGTGAACAGTAAATGTGAACAGTAAATACGTATGTGAACAGTAAATGTGAACAGTAAATACGTATGTGAACAGTAAATGTGAACAGTAAATACGTATGTGAACAGTAAATGTGTACAGTAAATACGTATGTGAACAGTATTGTACAGTAAATACGTATGTGAACAGTATTGAACAGTAAATACGTATGTGAACAGTAAATGTGAACAGTAAATACGTATGTGAACAGTAAATGTGAACAGTAAATACGTATGTGAACAGTATTGTACAGTAAATAGGTATGTGAACAGTATTGTACAGTAAATACGTATGTATTAACAGTAAATACGTATGTAATTAACAGTAAATACGTATGTAATTAACAGTAAATACGTATGTAATTAACAGTAAATACGTATGTAAAAAAAAATTACCTGACGACTTCTCCGTCTCCTCTTCCTTCAGCTCCCCTCCTCTTCCTCTCCTTCCTCTCCCTCTTCTCTTCCTTCTCCCTCTTCCTTTCTCTTTTTTTTTTTTCTCTTCCCTTCTCCACGCAGCTCCTTATATAAGTTTTCAAAAAAAAAACAGAGATTCGGAACGCTAGGAAATCCAGCGCTCCGAATTAAAAATTCGGAACGCCAGGAAATCCAGCGTTCCGAATGTTTAATTCGGAGCGCTGGATTTCCTGGCGCTTTGGGTAGAAATAAAATTTTTTTTAAACCCTGGTTATTTATATTAAAATATATTTTTTTTTGGGTAAAAATAAAAATCGCGGGAAATCCGGATACGCCATATTATTTTATAGGGTGTGCATCTCTGAAAATGCCGACATTTTTATTAATATCCAAAGTTTAATACAAATTATTAATTATACCCGGAACTCAACTCAATATCGATATATACCCAAGCCGGCCATTTTCTGGCCGGCTAAGTTCCTTCTCTAAGCCGGCCAGAAAATGGCCGGCCATGTACCTTTTTTTTTTTTTTTTTTTTTTTTAGAGAGAGACTATGAAGATCAAAATATTGAAATCTAACTCTGAAATACGATAAATTTTTGTTTAAATTATTTGTTATATTACTTCTTTGAGGAGGGATCAAATTACAACAATTATTTTTTTTATTTTCAAAGTCCAAATCGTCGATCCAAACCGTTCAACATGATTTCCACAATAAACTGTGCTTGCAGATCAAATTTTACATTTTTTTGAATTTGTTTACTATTTATTAAGTATTTTACAAAAAATAGTCATATTCAGACTATTGAATTTTGTACCCATCTTAATAAATAGTAAACAAATTCAAAAAAATGTAAAATTTGATCTGCAAGCACATTTTATTTAGATAATCATGTGGAACGGTTTGGATCGACGATTTGGACTTTGAAAATGAAAAAAATAGTTGTTGTAACTTGATCCCTCCTCTACTTCTTTTGATGTATAATTAGCATATTTATACTAAAATACGCTAGAATACTTGAAATTATGTTGAATTACACTATATTATAATAAATTATATTCAATTATACTAAATTACGTTAAATTACAATAACTTCGCTAATTATGCTGAAATACAGTAAAAAAAACACTAAACTACACAAAATTACGCTATAGTAGACTGATTTTGCTCATCTTTCATGAATCATAAAAAATAGTAAAAAAATTCCAAAAATAGTAAAAATTGGTAATCTGCAAGTTCATTATGTAACTAATTTACTGAGCTACTTGGATTGAATGATAGAAATGAAAATCTTAATCGGAAACTTCAACTCAAGTTTTGAGGCTCTTCTCTTTGTTTTTTGGTGATTCTGAATTTCGGAATCCGGCATAGCGGGCACAGACGCATGCGCATTTTCGCAAGCTTTCCGAAAAGTGCTCATTTGCTGAAATCGGACACTCGAGCGCCGTTTTATGACCGTTTGAAGTTTCATCGTTGTTTTTCTCCTTTTCAGTGAAGATATCGTCCTTATTCATATCGTATTTTAGCGTAATTTACCGTATTTTAACGTAATTTAATGTAATTTAACGTAATTTAACATAATTTAGTGTTATTCAACATAATTTCAATTAATATATCGTATTTTAGTATAAATATGCTAATTATACATCAAAGAAGTAATATAACAAATAATTTAAACAAAAATTTATCGTATTTCAGAGTTAGATTTCAATATTTTGATCTTCATAGTCTCTTTCTAAAAAAAAAAAAAAGGTACATGGCCGGCCATTTTCTGGCCGGCTTAGGGAAGGAACATAGCCGGCCAGAAAATGGCCGGCTTGGGTATATATCGATATTGAGTTGAGTTCCGGGTATAATTAATAATTTGTATTAAACTTTGGATATTAATAAAAATGTCGGGTGAAAATGCAATGAAGACGAAATTATCAAAGTACAAAAATTTGACCAGAAATAATTCCTCTTGACTCGTAATGTTGTACTGTGGTACAAGTCAAGTCAAAATGGAGACTAGAAAAGGGTAATAAGGTATGAGGATTTTAATAGCAACCTGCTGGATAAAGTATATGGAAGTGTAACAATTATAGTGTGCAAATTATAATAGTATAATAGCAATTGTCATAGAAGATCTGAATGAACTTGTACTGTTGTACAAGTCAAAATCATCTATGATAAAATGAATCCGTGTCTATCACATAACTGAGGTGCAATTTAAAAAAGTAAACGGCCCAAACTAATTTCAGTCGGATCGAATTTAATCTGGTGTCTTTTAAAACTATAAAGGGTGTGTTTTTACTAGGACAGTAGTCATGTCCTATATAATTTATGTAGTGACCAAAATATACTGTCAGTGGTCATGTCCTCATAAGCAGGGGATATGAGAGTCAAAAATATATGGGGATTAATTATATACAACTTTTTTACAGAAAATGAAAATCAAATATACAATACCGTGACATTTTACTTTAAAATATATAAAAAATTATATATAAATACAAAAAAAATAATAGAGGTCAATTGATCTTTATTGTGCCTTCTTCAATCCGCCACTGCTCTAAAGGTCTCGCTATTAATTTTACTATAGCATTGACAGGGTAAATAGACATAACCGGAAGGAAATTATCAAATAATTCTCTCATTCGTACCAGACAGAGAGGAAGACCATCTTAATCTGGAGATGTGAGTCAAATGGATATTTTTCTGTTAAATCTTTATATCATTTTCTCAACTTTATATTTGGCTTTATTGCTTTAGTTATTTGCTATAGTTTATGTGAATTATAGCTCATGTTAAATTTTGGACTCATTCTGCTAAACATTTTTGCTTGAATCCACCGACAAAATAAAATCAGAGAAACTGGGACCTTGGGTTTAATAGATATTCTAATCGTAATCATAATTATGTGGAGTCCATCCTGTCCTTGCATAGACCGATTCCCATGTCCTGTAATCACTGTTCACTATTCTGATTTCAATCATGCACGGCAAGGCTAGCTTCAGCTTCAGCTCTCTTTTTCTGCCAGAACATCCTCACATCTCCCTTCTTTACATTTCAGCCAACAACTAATTATGGGAAAAGTTATTAACAGAGCAGTTTTTGCTTCATGCAGTGCACAGACAGTTGAACAATACAGTGATGAATATAACTCGTGCGCTGCATGACGTATAAACTACTCTGTAAATATATTTACCCCTAATTTGATGGAGGGAGCACAGCGCTACAGCAGTCACAGCAACCAATCTGAAGCTGTCAAGTTCCATCAATGAGACGAGAGAGACGAGTTCACTTCTAGAGTTCTAGTAAAAAAGTTAACGCCTGGCATTAATTCAATTCGGTCATTAATTAAATGCCGTTACATCATGATAAAAGCGTATTTGTTGTCTAACATTTCTATCCGTCCGATAATGCTAGCAATCAATAGCGAATTGCCGTGTTAATTTCACTATCCCTACATCGTTTATATTATGTAACAGTCAGAAAACTCAGCCATTCGGATAAGCTCTGGGCCAAGCCAACGCATCAAAACACTGGTAACTAAAGCGGTCTAGTCAACATATTCTATCCTCTCTGAGTTTAATTGTAAACAAAAAAGAGAGACTCGCTCAAAATTGAATTCATATCACCTAAGTTGAACAGAATATTACTGTTTAGATTCGGACTGTCTCATCAGAGTCTGCACGAATATCAAAGGGATCTTGTGCATTCCACCTCGGCTGAAATTGGTTCGGATTTTGATCGGGTCTGGATCTAACTAGATATATTTTGTTACCTCAGAGGATGTGGATTCCTCGTTGTTACGCCATATTATTTTATATGATGCGTATCTCTGAAAATGCAATCGAAATAAAAAAATATGAAAAGTCAAAAAAATTGGCCAGAAATAATTGTCTAGACTCGTTCATTTCTGTCGGCTGTATTTTTTTATCTTGCCATGTAACTGATATATATTAATTAAGTATTAATTTTAAAATTATTTAAATTTTAATATTTAGTTTGTTAATTTTCGTTTACTTTTGAGTTGCTAAGCATAGATTTATTACTAAATTTGTAGCAATAATTAAGGTGATGTAAATTGTCAATTATGCATAAATACTGTAAATTTTTAGCAATTGTAACAAAATTAATCATACACGAGCCACTGAATTTAAAGTGACAATTATTTCGCAAGAGGTCACTAAACTTTTTCCTTTATTATGAACTGGTCACATAAGTTTGATTTGTTCATTCATAGCCACTGAATTTTTAATTTGTTCCAATCAAATCACCCTATAACTTTTCCATTTAAAAAATTAATAAAATAGTATTTTGGATGGGATAAGCATATTATGTTAAAATTTTGAATGAAATTAGCATATTCAGTTATATCTTGGACGGAATGAAAATATTCCGTAAATTTTTGGATGGAAAAGTTATGTGGTAAATTGATTGGGACAAATTAAAAGTTTAGTGATTATGAAGGGACAAATCAAACTTGAGTGACCAATTCGTGACAAAGGATAAAGTTTAGTGACCTCCAATGAAATTTACTCTTTTTTTTTTTGTCCAACTTTGGTAAAGTATATGGAAGGGAAGAGTAACAATTGCGGTATGCAGATTATGATAGTATGAGGATTTTAATAGAAATTGTCACAGAAGATCTGGAATGAACTTGTACTGTTGTACAAGTCAAAATCACTGATGGTAATTAGCAAACTTCAATGTCAAAAACTATTCAATAATAGAACCATTAATTAGAAATACAATGAGAAAAGGCGTATTTATTTTTAATTTTTTTTTCTCTAAGTCGTTGATCCAAAATATATCAGCGAAAACACATATGAATTACCTAAGTTAGCACTTAGCAGCATGTAAGACAGTTTTAAATAAATTAAATACTTTCTAGGATGATCTTTTTTTCTTTTTGGGCTTTTGCTGGAGAACCAAGTACGGGGTAAAAGTTTTAACAGAGCTGTTTTGGTTTCATGCAGCGCCAAGACTATAGAATCAAAACAACGTTGCATATAGTTAGCGCTCTGCATGAAACCAAAACAGCTCTGTTAAAATCTTTTACCCCAATTATGTGGTTTTAAGATGAAAGATTATCAATATGATCCTCATACTATTGTTATCTAACAATATTTAATAACCTGGCCGACTACGCGCTCCAGAAAATTAAAAGAGTTAGTTGAATATTAATTGGACCTCTAAATGCTAATTAATGGAGACTAGTAAATAGACAAATTTCATAAATGCAGGTTCTATGAGAATCTTGTATGAGCTATTTTCTTATAAGGACCACTGAGATTTTATATATTTATATACTAGTCCAACATAATTAGTAATTGCACAATTAATATTAGCCCCTCAAATTATTTAATTTTTCAATTTACTTCACCCAACTATATTTCTAATATGGATTGACAAATCAATTACTGATGAGAAGATATTACAGTTAAACTTTTAGGTTATTATTTTGGAATAAATATAACTCACATTTTACTATTAATTATAATTAAATTAAAACTTTATTTTGGGCCACAATGACAGATGGAGAACATAAATGGGGTGTCTAGCACGTTAAGTGGCCGATAACAACTTTTTTTTCTACTCTGCTGCAACAGCAAAGTTTGTGGGCCCCCTAACATTTTGGGCCAATCAAAAGCTGTTGTTCATAAAATTTTGGTCCAAGTTGCTGGAAAAGAAAAATTATTGTCCGCTATTGAACGTGGCAGAAATTTCATTTCTGCGACTGTGTCAAAAATAAAATGATGATGAAATCGTAGTTATTTGATTTTTTTTTAATGATATATTTAAAAATTTCGGAAAAATTGGAGAGCCAACTTAAAATGTTTTAAAAGGGTAATAAGGTGAGGTGAATTTTTTATTGTTACCACGCCAAAAAATCAGAATTAAATCGTTACCACCCTGCTGACCCTTTATTGAATAGTACCACCATGCTAACCCAGTTCACGCACCAAACTGGCTGGTGTGCGGACTGGGTTAGCGGGCTTTTAGGGCTGAATGGATTTTTGGGTTTAAGGTTTAGGTTTAGGGTTTAGGGCTGACTGGATTTTAGGGTTTATTTTTATTTTTGCAACAGGTGTCTGAAAATCCTGTTTTATTTTTAACGATGTTCATTCATCAGACGCAAGGCAGCAGGCAGGTAAATAACGTAAAAACTAATGTGTTAAATTGACGGCGGAAGAACTAAACAACAGAAAAACAAAACAACATAAGAACTAATATCAAAATAATATCGAAATAACATCCAAATAACAAGAACTAATACCGAAATAATATCCAAAAACATAAGTCCAGGGCTTCTTCTCTCTCCTAAGTCTCTTACCCCACCCCTCCTCCTCCTGACGCTCCCTCTCCTCCAGCGGTGTGTACTGTCGTGATGGCTGTGGTGGGGTCTCCTCATGTATCTCCCCAAAAAGTGTCTCCTCGTGTGGTCCCTCATCTGCACCAGGTCCGAAAATAAACTCACGTGTATCCTCTGCAGGGTACACGGGTCCATATGAGACATCCTGCTGGACAGCTGCTGCACTGGACTGTGGGAGTGACGTCTCCTGTGGGAGTGGCGTCTCCTGTGTGTAAAACAGAGGAGAGTCTACATTCTACGTGTAAGCCCCGTACTGAGAGCCCAAGTGAAATGAAAAATCTGCGGATGGGTCCGGCTCGTCGTACTGATCTCCGCGGGGTATATATCCCTGAAACAAATAGATAATTAGGTTTCACAATGAAGGTGATTATAAAAATAATTACAAAAATATACGTACCGCTGCAAGCCCAGCAGCCGCAAATATGGCCTCAGCAGTCGCTGCCCCGTGTAGGTCTGAGAAATCCGGCTCTGGCGTGCTCATAGGCTCCGCAGAATCGTCATCGTCCATATCTTTTAAATCTTCATAGCGGGGAAGATCTGAAAGCCTGAGAACCCTCTCGAGCTGATCCTGGTACCCGGCGACGACGACAGGCGGTGCAGCCATACACAACCACTTCTTCCCGATAGCCTTCCATCCTCTTGTGACGGCGTATCTTGCGCTCCTAAGCACTTGCTTGATGTTCATGAGTACCTGCGAATTAAAAAAAAATTAGTTCGAATTGCAAATGAATTTTCATAATTTTCTTAAACCAAAAAATTAAAGACTTACAATCTGTGCAGCCGGGCCAGCGCAGGGAATGAAGCCATACTCGTCACTAACCGTGTCGCATCATACGTGGAGCGGCTTCGTGTTCATCTCCGTGATCTGACCATGCAAGTACACCGTGAAGGCACGGTACTCCTGATACCAAGTGCGATAGGTCTGATCGTATGTATCGAAAGCATACGACTGGAGCTCGTCAGGGATCCTGTCACCCATCGCCTCAAGCCGAGTCACATAATCGGCGTGCACGGTCCGCCAATTCTTACCGCTGGTAGTGGCCAGTTCTTTGTGAAGCTCGTACCACTTGTCCTTGGAGATGAGATCCGGGACGGGAAAGGACTGACGCATACCGAACTGACGCATCACCCGTCCAGGATAGTAATGCTCGACAAGCTGGTAGAACACAAGTGGTACCTACAAGTACATAAAAATAAATAATCCTACGTACGTAATAAATAAAAGTGATGCAAAACTGGAATACAATAATAATGTAAGGGTTACTTGAGCAAACCAGAACTGACGCTGCTGGAGGCATATATGAGGCATGTCATGAAGGAAGGAGTGAGGGACAGCATCATCGTCCTCAACCTCGACACGCTCGTCGTACGGCCGCCAGCAGACGTGTCTGTCAGGAGTCATCTGCTCGAACTGACTCCGGAAGAAATCAACACCCATAGGTCTGCCGTGCGGGGTCTGGATGTACGTCTTCCTCGAGCACCACTTCTGCGCGTAAGCCGGACATGTAATCCCGTTGGGCTGCCCCCAAGCTGGAGCCCAACCTCTCACTCGTGGCTGTGGACGGTCGAACGGGAACCTCATCCACGACCAATGCATCAGGAGACCAGCTGGCCCGTAGAAATTGTGCTTGTTTGTCTATTTAGGTACAAGTGACAGTTAAAATTCTGGTTTTTTTTGTGTAACCATTTAATTATTCAGATTTAATTTCAAAATAATTTATACCTGGCATGCGGTGCACAAACCCCGATATAGACATGCCAATACCGCTGCACCCCAGTTCATCTGTTTCGGCTGGGCTAAGTCCCTCAGCCACTCAAGCAAACATCCAGGGACAGTGGCCCCCGATGAATCTGGGAACATCCAGCAAGCAAACATCTCCATGATGTAAGCCCGGGTCCACCGATCTACCGTCTCAGCATCAGCATCTGTGTCCAAGGCTCCACTATAAATTCGAACCAATTTAGTGAAAATTGCAAAAAATAGACATCAAATAATTAATTTTATAAAATAAATGTTACCTGAACCGCTCCCGCAAGTGTGGTAAACTGATTTCATTCTTCGAGTAGACGTACCCCTTCTTGGTCGCCCTCCGCTTCATCAACCCATCTCCCAGCAGGTCGAGGACGAGCTGCGTGAAGTCTCCGTACTCCACACCTGTGACCGCCTCTCCGGTAATGGGCAGACCCCAAAGACAACTCACGTCCTGGAGAGACACCGTAATCTCTCCGACGGGCAAGTGGAAGGTGTGGGTCTCTGGTCGCCACCTCTCGACCAATGCAGATATAAGAGCGACATCTGCATTTAAGTCACTGAGCTGTGACACATGCCACAGACCCAGCCTCTGCAACGCGGGTGCAAATTGAGGGTCGTAGAGGATATTCATCTGGTTGTTCCTCATCGACGTCAGAGTATGAGTCTGCATTTAATTTCAAAATAAACACAAATACAATTTATTATTTTATTCAAATGAAAATGTATATTATTTGCAAGTGGTATCGAGATGTAAACTTACATATGAGTTTCTAATCTTGTGCTCCTTGTACGGGAACCAGCAAACGGGACTGATATACTCTGTCGTCAAATGCGGAAAGACGGTCCGAGCTAACACTACATCCAACTCCACATCATCATGAGGCAGACTGGTGTGCTTGGTGCCGCTGGATGACGCCATACTACAATTTGGTGCATTTCTAGTCAAATTCGGTCTTAAGTACCTCAAATAGGGTACTTTAATAATTTACTAAAATAATTTGGCATAAAATACAACATAATATAGCTAAAAACAATTCTACTATGTTTGGACACCATTCTAATTATTTAATATAATTCTACTCTGTTTGGACACCATTCTAAATATTTAATACAATTTGAATCTATTTGGACACTATTCTAATTATTTAATACAATTCTACTCTATTTGGACACCATTCTAATTATTTAATACAATTCTACTCTATTTGGACACCATTCTAATTATTTAATACAATTCTACTCTATTTGGACACCATTCTAATTATTTAATACAATTCTACTCTGTTTGAATTTATTTTGGACACCATTCTAATTATTTATTACAATTCTACTCTATTTGGACCTATTTTGGACACCTATACCAACTATCTAATATACAAATAACTAAAAAAAAAAGTAAAAAAAAATAAAAAATTTACCTTTTACTGTGCTCGGTGCGCGGAGTGCCGTTTGCGCAACATAATGGGCATCGCGCGGCACTTATACGGTGAAAAGAGAGCTCTGCTAACCCAGTCCGCGCACCAGCCAGTTTGGTGCGCGAACTGAATTAGCGGGGGTGGTAGTATTCAATAAAGGGTCAGCAGGGTCGTAACGATTTAATTCTGATTTTTTGGCGTGGTAACAATAAAAAATCCGCTAAGGTGAGAGTACCTCTCAAGTAAAAAATAAAATTATGAGGTTAAATGTGCAAAAGTCATTTTAATTTATCCAGTTGCGTTGATTCTCTTCTCCCTGTCCTTTTCCTTTCCCTTTCTCTCTCTCTCCATCCTCTTCAAAATCCGTATAAGATACGAAAAAAATTGAATCGGTCACAATATTTTACTTGTTGAAGTCTTTCTTTCTATCTACCAATCGTGCTTCACCCAAATTGTTCTCGCGCATTGCTTCACGAGAGAGAGTTCCTCGATTTGGTACTTTTTCGTTAGATTTTTCAGGGTTTTGTCTATTATTTTACACTATAGCTTACCCTTTTGAGCGCATTTAAAGCTTCAAAAGGTAGGATATTTGTTGATTTTAATTGAATAGTCTTTTTAATAGTTGATGTTTTTCCCCCTAATTTCTAGGTCATATCTTCGTACAATGTTCTCGCAATGCAAAATTTGTTCATTGCAATTTCGCACATGTTAGAGTTGGAACTTAGTAATTGGTATTTATTTGAGTGTTTTGTTTCTTCTACAATTTCAGGTTTGATGGATCAAAGAGGATGGTTGAAGATAATAGCTCTTATTTTTCTATGTTTGTTGCCCCTTTCCCAAGGGAGAGGATTGGGAGGTATAATTTTTTTTTTCACTAAATAATACCTAAAAGTAGGAGTAGATATTAAGAAGCTAAATTGCAATTTGATGGCTGAGCAATCAATAAAATTTAGAAATGTAAGTGAACTATTTCTGACAAGAAAATTTTATGAAGCAGCTGGTTGTTTTATGATGTGAGAATTCTTCAATCACAAAAGATAAAATTTTGAAGCAGCTGGTGGTTTTAAGATGTGAGAAAATGCAAATGCAGTGTAATTATTAATGACCTAAATGACTGGATAAAGTGAAAATTTGTGGTGTTCTAATGATAATTTGTGAAAATAGGCTTTTGATGGTTGTATATACACAAGTATTTGGTTTTACTTGACTAAGTTTATATTTTTTTTTTCTTGTAACAGATTTTCGGTTCAAGAAAGGAGACTCTGATCATATCTACAACAAAACTCTTGCTCGGATACTCGTAGAATATGCTTCCGCTGTATGTACTTTCTTCTAAAATTGATATTTGTGTATAAACATTGTCTCGATATTTGTCATACAACTCTGAAAATGGCATGCTAAATAAAAAAAATACCTGGGTAGCTATTTAAAATATTGAAAAAATGAGTCACCCATACCATTTCTCAATCACAGCCAACCCCTATCCGCATTTGTTCTCAACTCTCTTTCATGAACAGAGAATTGTGACGAAACAAGGTTATTTTGAGGAAAAGAGATGTAAATGAGATATATAACATAAAAGGTTCTTTGTCTGTCTTTTGTAGTACATAAAGTTATCTAATTTTGGGTTGTGTACAACATTAGTTGTTTTCCGGGGGCTTCATGATAGCTTAAATTATTAAGGTAGTGCACCAGAGTTTTTATGATATCAAGAATTGGCAACTGATTGTTGTGTTAATAAAAAATTCAGGTTTATACAGTGGATTTGACAGAACTGTTTACATGGACCTGTTCACGGTGCTGTGACTTTACAGAGGTTTATACAACTTTGTATTTTTTATTTTTTGGAATAAGAGCCCCATTTATCCCAACATCCATTCCATTAGATGCCTCTGGTGGGATTGAATTTGTATTTTCATAGAGAGATGCCTCAATTTCATGATAGGCCTACTTCTTAATCTTTTGTGTTGTTAATTAATTTGATTGAGGCATGGAAAAGCTGAATTATTGTTTATCAACAGATAATTTATGATTAATTTTATCATAGGATGATTTTTTTTCCTCCAGTTCTAAATAAAATACTAATATGGTTTCCATATATTTGATTGGTGCAGGGATTTGAGGTGGTTGAAATAATTGTTGATGTACAAAATTGCTTACAGGTAAGAAAAAAGAAAGTAAAGAAATAAATAAAGAATAATATGGAATATGAATAAAATTTGTAATTGACTATAAAAATTACATCTTTCAGGCTTATGTCGGTGTTTCGCCTGATCCAAATGCTATAATAATAGTTTTCAGAGGAACCCAGGAAAATAGGTATTCTACAATTAGACTCTGTTCTCTAATTCTATATTTCTTTTCTTTGCTCTTGGTAACTTGCACATCACTTACTGTCTATGGTATTTCTCTGAACATATCACAGTGAAGTTTTATAATTCATAATATCCTATTTTGTGATAGTAATTTATTGACCCTCATTTTTGAAATATTTTACAGCATCCAAAATTGGATCGAGGATCTCTTTTGGAAACAACTCGACTTGAACTATCCAGGCATGCCAGATGCTATGGTAGATGCCTAATGACCTTTCTATTCCCTCAAATCCCCAACTTCTCATGTAATACCATTGAAAACAAAATGACCCATAAATGTCAAAAGATATGCCGCGCTGCTCCTATTCTTTAACAAAATATCCAAATTGCCCTTCTCTCAAATCAAAGGCAGCAGGGCTACTTCTACTCATTTCAGTCTATTTGAGAATTTAAAAAGTTCTTTTCGTCTACATGTTCAAGTAATCAAGTAAATGATTACTTGAACACGTACTGTTAATTAAAGTATTAACTCTTTTTCTATTAATTTTCTCTTGTAAAGGTACACCATGGTTTTTACTCTGCGTACCACAATACCACTTTGAGACCAGCAGTTTTAAGAGCTGTAGAAAAGACAAGAAAATTGAAAGGGGATGTTCCTATAATAGTTGTGGGCCACTCTATGGGTGCGGCCATGGCATCCTTCTGCGCACTTGACCTAGTTGTAAGTGCCTTTTATTTTTAAATCAAGTTTCTGGATTGCTCCAGTATGTAACAAACTCGGTCATATAATTTGGCAACGTCATGCTTAAGACCAAAAATTGTGAAGTAGCATTACCCTGTAATGATACAATTACTAAACATGTAGTTTGATCTCAAATTTTCATTTTTTATTGCTGGGGGGAATTTCATGTATACCCCTAAAAAATCTTAACCTTTTAAATTTTAAGAACTCACAAATTTACCCAATTTATTGTTAGGGGAATTTCATGAATTTCATGCCTCATTCTGCCTCACATCCTTTAAAGGGTAAATTTGTGAGTTTTTAGAATTTAGAAGGGTAAATATAATATTATGAATTTTAGAGGGGAAAATACGTAGTTTCAAGGTTTTTGAGGGGTATACATGAAATCCCCACTTGTTCATTAGTTGCATAGTTGAGATGTCCCCTACCAGTGAAGATTAGGTTCTGGCTTAAGACACAAAAGGCATCACACCCTTCAAATTTGGTACCACTTGGTACCTTTGCCTAGTCAGATCATGTGAAGTACTGCAATGTGATTAATGCGATTGTTATCAGCACTCGTTTCACTTTCATATTTTGTTATTTATATATGTATTTAATTCATCTATTGAAGGTGAATCAAGGATTGAAAAAGGTGAAGCTAATGACATATGGGCAGCCTCGAATCGGCAATGCGGCCTTTGCATCATACTTCATAGAACAGGTTCCGGATACAATTCGAGTCACCCATGCACGTGATATTGTACCACATCTGCCCCCTTACTACCAATACTTCCCGCAAAAGACGTACCACCATTTTCCTCGTGAGGTACATGCTCTTCATAGAATAGTCATATCAGAATAGTGTAACAAAAATTGCATGATTATTTTGATTGAGTCTCAACAAAACAACTTCAATAGAAATTATCAGGAAAAAGGGAAATGAAAGGAAAGGTCAATAGAAATTATCAGAATAGTCAATTCTGTCGGGCATAGTTTTTTAAATCTGCTAACATGGCAATAGGACCTAGATATATTCAATTTAATATGAAAAAGTTTCTTAATTTGTATTTGTCAGGTATGGCACCACGACATAGGGCTGGGAAACCTCGTTTACACGGTCGAGCAGGTCTGTGACGAATCTGGTGAAGACCCCACTTGTAGCAGGTTCCTCTTTCTCTCAAACACACACACGCTTAGGGGTGTTCAAACGGTCGGTTCGGTTGAAACCGAAGTAAAATAGCCAAATCAAACTTTTTTCAGTGTTTAAAAATCCAACCGAATAACAACATAACCATTTAAACCGAATTAAATTTTGGTTTGTTTGGTTGAACTGAATAAGAGATTAAATTTCAAAAAGTCAGAACTCAATACATACATCAATACATTAGTACTTCCATAGAAATAAATATCAAGATAGCATTACACACATTGTTCAATTCCATACAAAATAACATTACACACTGAATAAGAGACTAAATGAAAGGAAGCGATGATTGAACCAAACAAAATAAACCGTTTGAACACCCCTATTTGCATGCACTACAGACAGAAAAATGTATTTATATTATATTTTTTTTTTCAGGTCGGTAACTGGAACCAGTGTAAAAGATCACTTAGTGTACCTGGGGGTGAACTTGAAAGCGGAGACATGGGGCACATGTAGAATTGTAATGGACTACAGTGTACTCCCGTACCAGATGGACTTGGCCGGTAATGTTGTCTTGTCGAAGGATGCAATTCCCAAGGAATCAGAATCCAAATACATTGTTCAACCGAGCAAACATGGAAGCCGTGTATCAAGTACCAGTGTTATTTAGGTTGTAATGTGGGAATATACAGGTGGGGTCCATGTAATAGCTATGGATTCCCAGAAGGTTGGATTAATTTTAAGCAAAAATGAAAATGTTGTATATAGCTCATCTTTTTTTTCTTTTCTAAATCTGTAGTTCCTATGTGTAAAGAAATATTATGATGGTACTAGGCAAGAAATATTAGTAAGCAATGCGATTCCATTTCTCTAAGTAGATTTAGTAGATTGGTTACTAAATCTATGTGGCATGTGTTGTTTACAAGGATTGCCATTATAATGAAATAGGATAACAGAATGAGATGCCATATATAGCATCCTGCTTCAACCAAAGAAGATATTGACAATGATGATAAATAATAGGAAAAATAATGTAGACATGATCGTCTGTGTCAATCTGTTTTAGGATAAATTTGAATAAAGGCTGAAATGGAAGTGTGATTCTGGGTGTATTAATTACCGAGATTTTTATTAATATCCAAAGTTAATTAGAAATTAATATTTATGCTCATAATTCTTAACTTTCGCCAAAAATGCTCAAACCGGCCATAAAATGGCATGTTTATTATTATTTTTTTTTTAGATACCATGAAGATAATGAAATCTAACACTGAAAATTTGAAATTTTTTTGTTTAAATTATTTATTAGATTACTTCTTTTGATATATAATTAGTATATTTATACTAAATATGCTAAATTACTTGAAATTATGGTGAATTACACTATATTAATTTAAATTACACTAAATTACATTACATTACGTTAAAATACGGTAAATTACGCTAAATTACATATGAATATGGACGATATCTTCACTGAAAATGCGAAAAACGACGACGAAACTTCAAACGGTCATAAAACGGCGCTCGAGTGTCCGATTTTAGCAAATGACCAATTTTCGGAAAGCTTGCGAAAAGACGCATGCGTCCGTGTCGTTATGCCGGATTTCAAAATTCAGAATTGCCAAAAAACTAAAGAAAGAGCCTCAAAACTTGAGTTGAAGTTTCCGATTAAGATTTTTATTTCTATTATTCAATCTAAGTAGCTCAGTAAATTAGTTACATAATGAACTTGTAGAATACTAATTTTTACTATTTTTCGAATTTTTTTACTATTTTTTATGATTCATGAAAGATGACACAAAATCGGTCTACTTTAGCGTAATTTACCGTATTTCAGCATAACTAGCGAAGTTATTGTAATTTAGCGTAATTTAACGTAATTCAACATAATTTATTGTAATATAGTGTAATTCAACATAATTTTAAGTAATATAGTGTATTTTAGTATAAATATGTTAATTATAAATCAAAAGAAGTAATCTAACAAAAAATTAAAACAAAAAATTCAAATTTTCAGTGTTAGATTCCATTTTCTGGCCGGCTTACTCCATTATATATATATATATATATATTTTTTTTTTAGAGAGAGACACTATGAAGATCAAAATATTGAAATCTAACTCTGAAAATTTGAAATTTTTGTTTAAATTATTTGTTATATTACTTCTTTGAGGAGGGATAAAGTTACAACAATCATTTTTTTTATTTTCAAAGTCCAAATTGTCGATCCAAACCGTTCAACATGATCTCCACAATAAACTGTGCTTCCAGATCAAATTTTACATTTTTTTGAATTTTTTTACTATTTATTAAGTATTTTACAAAAAATAGTCATATTCAGACCATTGAATTTTGTATCCATCTTAATAAATAGTAAAAAAGTTCAAAAAAATGTAATATTTGATCTGCAAGCACATTTTATTTAGATAATCATGTTGAATGGTTTGGATCGACGATTTGGACTTTAAAAATGAAAAAAATGGTTGTTGTCACTTTGTTGTAACTTGATCCCTCCTCTACTTCTTTTGATGTATAATTAGCATATTTATACTAAAATACGCTAGAATACTTGAAATTATATTGAATTACACTATATTACAATAAATTATGTTCAATTATACTAAATTACGTAAAATTACAATAACTTCGCTAATTATGCTGAAATACGGTAAATTACGCCAAACTACACAAAATTACGCTATAGTACACTGATTTTGCTCATCTTTCATGAATCATAAAAAATAGTAAAAAAATTCCGAAAATAGTAAAAATTGGTATTCTACAAGTTCATTATGTAACTAATTTACTGAGCTATTTGGATTGAATAATAGAAATGAAAATCTTAATCGGAAACTTTAACTCAAGTTTTGAGGCTCTTCCCTTAGTTTTCTGGCGATTCTAAAATTCAGAATTCGGCGTTGCCGACATGAATGCATGCGTATTTTCACAAGCTTTCCGAAAAGTGGTCATTTGCTGAAATCGGACACTCGAGCGCCGTTTTATGACCGTTTGAAGTTTCATCATCGTTTTTCCCCTTTTCAGTGAAGATATCGTCCCTATTCATACCGTATTTTAGCGTAATTTACCGTATTTTAACGTAATTTAACATAATTTAGTGTTATTCAACATTATTTCAATTAATCTATCGTATTTTAGTATAAATATGCTAATTATACATCAAAAGAAGTAATATAACAAATAATTTAAACAAAAATTTCAAATTTTCAGAGTTAGATTTCAATATTTTGATCTTCATAGTGTCTCTCTCTAAAAAAAAAAATGGAGTAAGTCGGCCAGAAAATGGCCGGTTTACTCTGGTACCCAAGCCGGCCATTTTCTGGCCGGCTTGGGTATTTTTCGATATTAAGTTGAGTTCTGGGCAGAATTAATAATTTGTATTAAACTTTGGATATTAATAAAAATGTCGGGGCTTAGGTGCTATGGATAACATAAGACCTTACGTGCTACAGTCTCAAAAACCTATCGTATAAATTTTAAACTTCGATCTAAGTAGCTCAATAAATTGGTTATATAATGAACTTGTATAATACCAATTTTTATTATTTTTGAAATTCTATTACTATTTTTATGATTTATGAAAGATGACAAAAAATGACTTAAAAATAAAAAAAAATTGCCAATGTTTTAAGTCATTTTTTGTCATCTTTCATAAATCTGATCAGAGTCAAAATAATGATGATTTACGTAGGGTTTTGGCTTAGGTTTTACATATTTTCTCACACTTATGTTTAATTAATTAGAAAAAAGGCTACTGTCACCCTTATTTATGTTTTATTGCAGAAAATAGGTTTTGGAACTATTTTACACCAAATGGAGCTAGAATTAGGTCAATCGGATTAGCGACGCTCATCGACTAAGTCCCTGTTACGGCCAGTATTGACTAATACGAAGCAGGCCTAGCACAGACCAGAAGATAGCGTTGGAAGCATTAAACCCTAATTGTCAAGGTCCTAATACGGACTGTATCACTTAATACGGTCCGTATCCGAAGGCGACCCTTGGGGAATAACTGCCGACAGTTGTTTCCAGATCAGTTTCTTAGCCCCTACTCAACCTCCAGACGTCCCTCCACTCCTATATAAGGCCTCTGGGCAGAAGGATTAGTTATCTTTGTAATGAGGGTTAGATTTGATTAAAGTGAGAAGAGAGGAGTGCTTGTAACAATGCTGTTCCGCGGCTAAGTTCCTTTTCTTAGGGCTAGGCAGTAAACCTTGTTACTCTTGATGTTTTGATATATATATTTCTGTTGATTATGATTTCTTGTTGTTGTACTAAAATGCTTTTGTGATTTACTATCTCTTCATCTAATTTCAATGATCTAGTTTGAGTCTGTTAGGGTAGTGACAGTACTTTAATAGTAAGAGAAACTATTTGTATGAATTAGCCTCGTTGAGATCTATTAGGTTTATGTGAAGAAAACCTTAGCGGGGAAACCATAAACCAGACCAACAAAACGCGTACCAAATTCCATCATATGCGTAAAGTAAATCGCAGTGATATGTGTAGTAATTTGGGGTATTTGAGAGATCAGACATTTGCGTAAGGTAAATCACAGTGTCCTATGTAGAATCTCGGTGAAAGATCTGTCATTCTTGCGTAACATAAATCGCAGTGACCTATGTGGTGTCTTTCATTAAACAACAACAGGAAATCAGACGCAACAGGAATATATTGTCAAGGCGGATTGAGTGGCAATGGTGTGCCGAAATCCTAGAAATTCTCATCTCTAACTTTATTTTAATTACTTTTAATTGCTTCCTAATTTACATTGATCACAACAACATCTCTCAATTTTCAGATTTCGTCTAGCCTTTCGAAAGATTGTGATTCGATCGCTCAAAGCATTGAACCAATATTTCCTGTGGATCGACCTCGAATATACTACTCGATAGGATTGTGCGCTTGCAGTCCAAACCGATAGCATTTCCGAGTTTATAAATATTAAAAGAAACATTGCTCTCTTTTGAGTGATCAAAATCATAAAAAATAGTAAAAATTAGTATTATACAAGTTCATTATATAACTAATTTATTGAGTTACTGAGATCAAAATTTAAAATTTATACGATAAAATTTTGAAACCGTAGCACAGAAAATCTTATACTGTCCATAGCACCTAAAGCCTTACTCATTATAAAATAGTTAGATTGTGATGAGTATATATAAATTTGTCCATTCAATATATAGAGAGATGGGCCAAGCGGCCCAGGCCGCGAGGTGCAAAGAGCGTATCCTCTGAGATATTATTTGAGCTGACCGACGTGTCCGGTGCCTATTCGGGGATAGCGCGGGGGCCAGTAATATTTTAGCTGTGAGATTCGTGCAGAACGTATTTGAACGGTTAAAATTTTCCAAAAGTCACGCAAAATATGAGAGTTCTCAGAGGGTGTGAATTCGTGCACACAGCCCCTTGTGCATTAAATTATGCACCGTACTATCTTCTGATCCGAGCTAAAAAATTAGAAGTCGCCTCGAGCGAAAAATTTAGAAGACCCCTTCCCCCAAATTACCTCCCTCCGCTCCCTTCCGCTAAAAAAAGCTCTCTAATCGCCGATCCCCTATTAGAACTTTCTAACGGATTTCTTTTGTTCAAATTTTAAACATGGCAGCCTATAAAAAGCATCTCTCATACTCTTTTTTTACCTCTCGCTCAAATCCCTTTCTCTTTCGTTTCTTGTACAATAAAATCTTCCATCTCTCTCTTCTTCCCGAAAACCCTCAACTCAAATCGCGTATTAGCAGATGGCTCCGACTGGTGACGGAAAGAGGAGGAAACTGGACGAAGAGAAGCAAGAACAACGTGTAAGGATTTTCAATTCCAATTTCGTAATTTGGAATAGGGTTAGGGTTTAAGAAAAAAATTAAAAAAATGGTTTGTATTTCTCTGTTTTCTTGAAAATAAGGTGTATGAGGTATTAGGCCCGTTCCATTACCATGAAACTTAAATTAAAGGTTTTTAACTCTCTTTTTTCTTGATTTCTGATTTTTGATTTCTGAAGCTGTTCCATGAAAACAAAACAATCGACCTAAACCTTGATTCGTACTTTATTCAAAATGAATTAGCATATTAGGGTTAGGGTTAGGGTTTAAGAAAAAAATTTAAAAAAAGGTTTTCATTTCTCTGTTTTTTTTGGAAATAAGGCGTATTAGGTATTAGGCCCGTTCCATTACCATGAAACTTAAATTATAGGTTTTTATCTCTCTTTTTTCTTGATTTCTGATTTCTGATTTCTGATTTCTGAAGCTGTTCCATGAAAACAAAACAATCGACCTAAACCTTGATTCGTACTTTACTCAAAATGAATTAGCATTATAGCATATTAGGGTTAGGGTTAGGGTTTAAGAAAAAAATTTAAAAAAAGGTTTTCATTTCTCTGTTTTTTTGGAAATAAGGCGTATTAGGTATTAGGCCCATTCCATTACCATGAAACTTAAATTATAGGTTTTTATCTCTCTTTTTCTTGATTTCTGATTGCTGATTTCTGAAGCTGTTACATGAAAACAAAACAATCGACCTAAACCTTGATTCGTACTTTACTCAAAATGAATTAGCATTTGTGAATTCTATATGTTTAGCTAATTAATTGACGAAGTGAAGCAACTACTTGTAAGCTTTTCAATTCTAATTTTGTAATTTGGATTAGGGTTAGTGTTTAAGAAAAATAAAAAAAAATGGTTTTTATTTCTCTGTTTTTTTGGAAATAAAGCGTATTAGGTATTAGGCCCGTTCATTACCATGAAACTTAAATATAGGATTTATCTCTCTTTTTTCTTGATTTCTGATTTCTGAAACTGTTCGATGAAAACAAAACAATCGACCTAAACCTTGATTCGTACTTTACTCAAAATGAATTAGCATTTGATATGGACAGTTAATTAATTGGTTTCAAATGCTCCAGAAAGCAATCGAAGCTGTTCAATGAAAAGGGTTAGGGTTTCAGAACAGGTTTAAAAAACAGTTTTAATTTTTCTTCTTTCTTGATTGATTTCTGAAGCTGTTCAATGAAAAAAAACCTGTACTTCACTAAAATTGCATTAGCAATTGAGAGTTTGATTATTTTAAATAATTAATTAATTGGTTTTAAATTCTCCAGATTGCAATCAACCTAAACCTCCCGGGCTTTGCTGACAATTGCATGACCCCTGTCCGGTCCCCTATAACTGGCACGCTATACCACATTGGTGGCATGGAATACAACCCGTCTTGGTGTGGGTACAGTGGGACTTCACCTGGGTACAGTCCCACATCTCCCACATACAGCGCTAGCTCGCCTGGCTATTCACCTACTAGCCCACAATGTTACAGCCCCACTTCACCACGCTATAGCCCAAAAAATCCTATTTACAAGCCGAGGTCGCCAAACTATTATTCTCCTACCTTACCGGTGTACCACCTGACATCCCCAGCTTACTCACCGCCATCCCCCACATACACCCCAACATCTCCATCATACTCACAAGTGAGCCCAAGTTACAGCCCTGCGAGCCCCAGTTACAGCCCTGCGAGCCCCCGTTACAGCCCTGCGACCCCAAGTTACAGCCCTAAAAGTCCCAGTTACAGCCCTAAAAGTCCAAGTTACAGCCCTGCGACCCCAAGTTACAGCCCTGCAAGTCCCAGTTACACCCCTAAAAGTCCCAGTTACACCCCTAAAAGTCCCAGTTACAGTCCAACGTGCTTAAGTTACAGCCCTCCGAGTCCCAGTTACAGCCCTAAAAGTCCAAGTTACAGCCCTACGAGTCCAAGTTACAGCCCTGCAAGTCCCAGTTACAGCCCTGAAAGTCCCAGTTACAGCCCTACAAGTCCTCGTTACAGCCCAACGTGCTTAAGTTACAGTCCAACGTTTCTAAGTCCACAAGTTTCCCCCAATTACAGGTGCATACAGCTAAACTTTAATTTTACTTTTCACATTATTATAGGTGCATACAACCCAACCAGGTTAGAGACCCTAATTACTGTTTCCTTTCCCTGAACTGTTCAATGTTTCCGTTAGTATTTTTTTTTTTTTTTTGAGGGTTGGAAGGAAAGTTCCAACAATTGTATTAATATAAGAAAAGTATTTACAGAATTCATACAAAAGCTTGCACCTAACCTCTGAACCATGGTACCAGCAATCTATATTTACAAAGCTAAAATACTTGTATCCATGTTCCTCTTTCGTCCTAATCTACCCAAATAATGTTAGTCTGTTCATTTTTCATTTAATTATTGATGTAAACTTTTTTGTTCAGTCCAAACAATGCGGGGTGCTTGAATCAGGACTACAGTCTCACCTCTCCACAGTACAGGTAAAGTATCTGGCAAAGTCTCTTATGTACATCCGTTAGCTGAGAACTTCAGTATGAATGCACTACCACGTACCAGTAATATGCTTGTTAATTATTGATGTTTCATTATACACTCTTCGTGCTAACTTGTTGACCTTTTGTCTCTTATTTTTTTTGTTCATCAGGAGTATATTATGGTGGCTTTATATATTTATGTTTTTGACCCGTACCAGGCTCCGGTACCAACCATTTATATTCATATATTCTTGTTTTACATTTGGGTTCTTATGGAGTTTTTTTTTATCTATTATAAGTTCTTGGTACTCAGTAGTAATACTGATAAGACATGGTCTATTTGAGGAAATTGTACCCGTTTCTGTTATTATATAACCATCTAATTGTTTTCTTTTAAAAAAATTTAAATAGAAACAGCTTAAGCGTAAGTTATCCACCAACTGAACGGGGACACTCACTGCAATCTACCTCGTCATGCTATTCTCTGTCGCTAGACTGATGGGGCATGTATCTTGTTGCAGTTCTTTTGTTAATTTGAAGGTTGGCTGAAGTCTTAGATTATAATATTTGTCATGTTTAATATGGTTGAGACTATGTCAAGTTTGCTCTGATGTTTTGTAATTAGTGATGGTTTGGAGTAAAAATCAAACTTTTGCATTTTGTTGTTTTGTATTTTTGAGCTTTTCTGTTGTTCCTACTGTTGTTGGTGTTTTAAATATTAAAAAACTACTGCCTTTCATGTGTATCTAATTGGATGCTTGCTTGAATTTACCCGGAAATTAATACAAAACTTCTCAACACACAATGATTGCATGGGCGTATGTAGTACGTAAGGGGGGTGGGGATGGCTAGGCCCGTCCATGATTTTTGAAGTCTTGATCATATATATTAGAGTTTAATTGGTATTTAATGTGTTAAACACTGGTAAGTAGCAAACAAAGGAAAGGAGTCCTTATATTTACACAAATAACAGTAACCAATTTGAATAGCAGACTGAAGAAAAGCATTAGTTATCTTGCTTTCGGACTAAGTGGTTACTGGTTAATTATGAAACGGTGAGATAAGATTGCTCATATAACATCATACTCGGAAGTCGGAAGTTATATTCATCTAATGATAATACGAAAAAAAATTGTTGTCAAGATGTTTTTCATTTGAATAGATCACCAATCATCAGCATATACAAGTCTATGGAACTAACAAGTAAAATGAAGCGTGCCAAAGCAACTGCATTCAACAATATGTAACCTGAAATGGGGCAATCAAACAAAACTGGCCATAAACAATAGCGATATGTGGCACATGAACTATACCACAATTTTAGTTGTCGATGGATCAGAACTATTACTTATGCAGTCATTCTGTAATAACCATGATGAAACATTCTAGCAGTAAATATTACAGGTAGGGAATCATTGACATCCTGACAATAATTTTTAAATCAAGCCAACATTTTTTTCAATTAGAACTCAAAAAAGACCCCTCAGCATGCAGGACTATAGAAATATGGCTCGAATATAAGAAACAACTCATGTCAACAAAGCCTGTGGATAGGTAGACCGACTAATTTATATATAGATATATATATATATATGCAAGTTGTTCCTGAATTCAAGTTACTGTTTCTATCAAGTCTGACAAAACATTTTACTAATTTGCACCAACTCACATCCTAAAAACAAGATAATGCACATACCGAATTGCCTCTAGGAGCAAATTAGCTAGCATATAGTTTAAGAACATTTTTTTTTTCACAAAAAGCCCTTAGGCATGCCTTGACTTAAACATGTCTTACATTACAATTAATCAGAAACTAGCTGCTATTCTACCTCCTATCCTCCTATAGAGTTTACTGGTAAATAAGAGTTGTCCCATAATCAAAATGCAACATAATCTGAAATTTAAAACTAAATACAGATATTTAAGTAAAATCTAAAATGCATGTATTGCTCCACTTGTTCCCTGTTGTGTGTAGCAGAATATGGTTCTGCTCCACTTGGATACCCATTGAATGTCCCATTCCTTTGCCTTGCCCAGTTGGCCATCTGATGAGGTTGTTCACTTGCTTGAGTGTTTCTCTCTGTGCGTGTTGCAACATTGTTCTTCTCTCTATCTGCTGGAATTTTGCTGCACATAGTGCTACTATCTCAGCTGCATGCCAGTGAGGAAGGTTCTGGATACTGTTGTTGCATACCACCAGTACAAGTATTTTGCAGTCGGTTAGGATTATGTATTCCCCTTCCCTATTTGATTGTATATATTCTATGGCGCAGAGAAGGGCCATAGCTTCAGCTTTCAGTGCATTGTTGGTTGTGGTTGCCCGCCCAATTGCCCGTTTTTAGCCTTCCTTGTTCGTCAAATGCTATCAATCCCATGCCTGCTTTTTTGGATTTATCCCATCTGCCCGCTGGTATTCTGATGATGCTGAGTATTCTCCAAAAGTAGTCCATTTCCACACCAGCTTGTCCCTGTTATTAGAGAAAGTAACCATGTCAGATAATACTCTCTCTCTTTTTTGAAAAATTGGCAGCAGCTGCCAATTAAATGTATTAAACATAGGAAACGTCATTACAATCATCGTTAGCCCAGATCACACTGAACTAGACTACATTTTCAAACCAGAATAAACCAGAAACCAGGTTCTGGTAAATACTGGTACGTACCAGAAGTACAACAAATTAAATAAAAACAAAAAAACCTTAGATAAATAAAAAAAAAACAGCAACAAACAGAATTTACTAAACAACCCCTAATCCTGACACTGCCATATTTCCTACCTAGTAACTTCAATCGGGGTCCGGCAACAAATTTGTGCCCATCAAACGCCTTGTACCAGTATTACAGAATTTGTGCCAGAGCATTCCATTTTCAATTATCCGATCAGTTAGGATTCTTGAGGAAATGGTTCCTTCCGAGAAAATTCTGTCATTTCTTCATTTCCAGATATGCCAGCAAGCACATAGGAACAGAGATTTCCACTTCCCATAGCACCGTGCCCCTTGTGCTTTGGCCTGATCTCGAGACCCAAGCCAAACCTCCTCTACTGTTCCTGCCAGTACCATGACCCGGTAGCCAACCCGTACCGCAATTTCACAAGAAATCCTACAAGTTTCAGAATCGACTGCTTTCAAGAAATCCTTCAAGTTTTATCAGGGAGCTTTTTGGAGAAGAGATGGAGAACTTCTTCTGGAAGTTCTGACCAGTTTCTCTCAACGCAGACTCCATCAGTAGTGGAAGCTCTTTGTTCTCTCGTGGTGACAGTGGTTGCCTTTCGCTTGCGCATCGGTAGTGCTTTGTTCTCTCGTACTAGGAGTTTTTCAATTTGGTTTCTTTAGGGTATCGCCTCCAACTGAACAAATAAATAAAGAAAAAGAGGACAGTATTAATTCATACACCGCATTTCATTCAAGGTCAGTTTGGGTTTCAAGGGAACAGATTTCAAATCTGATTTGGGTCTTCTTAGAAGCCTATACCGGTTCTGGACCGGGCTATAATTGAAAATTCAGTTACAATTAAGTTCTTTTATTTAATGGAAAAAAGCTTATTTTTTTTATCTCACATTCATTTATATTGTCTCTACATAATTCAATAGATTGAACTTAATAAGGTGTTTAGTTGGAGCAATGATTCATTCCAGATTTCAAAAGATTTCAAAGGAATGTAATTATCAAATTTAGTGAGTGCAAGTTTAAGAGGTACCTTAACAGAAACAAATAGAACAGGATCACATGGTGTGTAGTCGTGTAGATCATGTAGTGAGCCCCATTCTGAAAACCACATTAAATTGATGTAACCAATAAATTAATAAAATAATAAACAAACAAATCGTCAACAAATAAATGAATCAATACATAAGAATTGGATCTTACAATATTGAAACAAGCACCTTCTACACCTTCAAAAGACTCACTTAGTGTTAAAATTATGTAATAATGTAATGGAAAGAAAACAATAATATATGCACATTCAGATAATCACTTGCAAATGTCCAAAAATCAGCGAGCATGAAAATTCAATGTGAAAAGTGCTTACCAGAATATAATGCTGATACCATGGGTACGGACTGAATTTGCATGATACCAGAATTACCAGAATATAATCCGAATCACTAGTGTCTATGTGTGGACCAAATTTGGGTACGGACTGAAATTGGCTAGGTACTGAATATAATGCTAATACCACTTTAATTTTTTTTTTATATATACATTTTCTAACCACTCACGTAAGTAACAAGGAAAAATTTGATCAGTTCAACCTTGCCAACAACGGCTTGCAAACTAAATAATTAAAGAAAGAAGGAATTATTACCCGAATAGGGTTTCTCCCAGAGAGATTATCTGCGGTAGCCGCGCTAGGGGGGGAAGAGGGGTGCTGAGATCACTTCACGCGGGGGAAGAGAGAGATCACTTGACGCCGTGCTAGATTTAGAAGCGGTGTCGCGAGGTCGACAGAGAGCAGTGGGGGAGAGAGAGTGTGCGATCAGAGACGAAACGAAGCGGGTCAATTATGAGTTGTGACCTGATGCGAGATGGAGGAGCCGAAGGGCAGAACGGTTAGGGGTACGGTCAGAAAATAATTAAAACATGAGAGGCTGTTTTTGGGCCCCACATTTATATTTCTGCCCATAGATGTTAGAAGAGAAGAGTCGCTGCTGTTAAGCCAGCTCAGCCAGAACAGTATTTCAATTAGAAACACTAGATGCAGTTACGCAAAAAGGCCTCGCAGCGTGCATTTTGTATATCCGACTCTTCTACACGCTGCGAATATTAATTGTGTTTGATGTGTTTAAGATGTTGAAATTTTTTTAAATTATACACATCTTTTGTATTATTGTGCACTATTTACACACGAATAATTGTGTTATTTTTTCATTATGGATAATTTTAGTATTTAAAAAAAACTATTTTTTTAATTGCTGCATTAATTTTTTTTTATGGAAATTGTCTCTTTAAAAATTCAATTTTTCATAGTAAATAGCTTTATTGGATGAAGATTGAAAAATAGCTCTAATGCATTTTAGAAGATTGATTAAAAATGTGGTTATGTTGGTCATTAATTTTTGTTCACGAGATATATGTAATGACATAGTAAGTTTAACATGAGAAAAAATATTTTGTTCACCATAATGATCATATCCCAATTTAATTAGTATTTTATGTTAATTTTATTTTTGAATGAGAAAAACAATTTATTGAACAACATGTTAGTTTTGTTATAATATTCAAATTAGGAATTTGAATTTATATTTGTATTTGTATTCATTTAATATCTGATTTGTATATGTACTGTATTTGTATCTGTATACGTATCCGGTATATAAAAACAAATACTGATATAGTTTTACCACTATCCGATTTCTCGTATTTGATCTATTTGCACCCCTAAGTGTGATACAGTTATTTTGAAAGGAAGTATAAAATAGTCATTTTTTTAATATTAATATGAATTTTAATTGATTAAATCAAGAAAAGACGATGTTATAATTTAAGTGAGTTCAATTGGAAAAACAGTTCATTAAATATTTTGATGAAAAAATAAGTAAATCATAAAATAGTTAGATTGTGATGAGTATATATAAATTTGTCTATAAATATATAGAGAGAGATGGGCCATGCGGCCCAAGACGCAAGCTCTTGTGCATTAAATTATGCACCGTACTATCTTCTGATCCGAGCGAAAAATTTAGAAGTCGCCTCGAGCGAAAAATTTAGAACTTTCTAACGCTCCCTTCCCCAAATTAGCTACCTCCGCTCCCTTCCGCTAAAAAAAGCTCTCTAATCGCCGATCCCCTGTTAGAACTTTCTAACGGATTTCTTTTGTTCAAATTTTAAACATGGCAGCCTATAAAAAGCATCTCTCATACTCTTTTTTAACCTCTCGCTCAAATCCCTTTCTCTTTCGTTTCTTGCTTCCATCTTTCTCTCTTCTTCCCGAAAACCCTCAACTCAAATCGCGTAGTAGCAGATGGCTCCGACTGGTGACGGAAAGAGGAGGAAACTGGACGAAGAGAAGCAACAACAACGTGTAAGGATTTTCAATTCCAATTTCGTAATTTGGATTAGGGTTAGGGTTTAAGAAAAAAATTAAAAAAATGGTTTGTATTCATCTGTTTTTTTGGAAATAAGGCGTATTAGGTATTAGGCCCGTTCCATTACCATGAAACTTAAATTATAGGATTTTATCTCTCTTTTTTCTTGATTTCTGATTTCTGAAGCTGTTCCATGAAAACAAAACAATCAACCTAAACCTTGATTCGTACTTCACTCAAATGAATTAACATTTGAGACTTTGATATGTATAGTTAAATAATTGGTTTTAAATGCTCCAGAAAGCAATGGAAGCTGTTCAATGAAAAAGTTAGGGTTTAAGAAAAGGTTTAAAAACGGTTTTAATTTTTCTTTTCTTTTCTTTTTTTTGAATAAAGATTGGAGGTCAAGTCACCCAACTATTTAATACCTTTGTTATTACAACAAAGGATTCTGAAGCTGTTCAATGAAAAAAAAACAACCTTGAGTCGTACTTTACTCAAAATTAATATATTAGGGTTAGGTTTTAAGAAAAATTAAAAAATGGTTTTCATTTCTCTGTTTTTTTTGGAAATAAGGCGTATTAGGTATTAGGCCTGTTCCATTACCTTGAAACTTAAATTATAGGTTTTTATCTCTCTTTTTTCTTGATTTCTGATTTCTGAAGCTGTTCGATGAAAACAATACAATCGACCTAAACCTTGATTCGTACTTTACTCAAAATAATTATAGGTTAATTAATTGGTTTTAAATGCTCCAGAAAGCAATCGAAGCTGTTCAATGAAAAGGGTTAGGGTTTAAGAAAAGGTTTAAAAAACAGTTTTAATTCTTCTTCTTTCTTGATTGATTTCTGAAGCTGTTCAATGACAAAAAACCTGTACTTCACTAAAATTGCATTAGCAATTGAGAGTTTGATTATTTTAAATAATTAAGTAATTGGTTTTAAATTATCCAGATTGCAATTGACCTAAACCTCCCGGGCTTTGCTGACAATTGCATGACCCCCGTCCGGTCCCCTATAACTGGCACGCTATACCACATTGGTGGCATGGAATACAACCCGTCTTGGTCTGGGTACAGTGGGACCTCACCTGGGTACAGTCCCACATCTCCCACATACAGCGCTAGCTCACCTGGCTATTCACCGACTAGCCCAGAATGTTACAGCCCCATTTCACCACGCTATAGCCCAAAAAATCCTATTTACAAGCCGAGGTTGCCAAACTATTATTCTCCTACCTTACCGGTGTACCACCTGACATCCCCAGCTTACTCACCGCCATCTCCCACATACACCCCGCCACCCCCCACATACCCCCTGACATCTCCATCATACCCACCAGCGAGCCCAAGTAACAGTCCTGAAAGTCCCAGTTGCAGCCCCACAAGCCCATGTTACAGCCCTAAAAGTCCTAGTTGCAGCCCTACATCTCCATCATACTCACCAGCGAGCCCAAGTTACAGTCCTTCATGTCCCAGTTACAGCCCTACAAGTCCTCGCTACAGTCCAACGTTTCTAAGTCCACGAGTTTCCCCCAATTACAGGTGCATACAGCTAAACTTTAATTTTACTTTTCACATTATTACATGTGCATTCAACCCAGCCAGGTTAGAGACCCTAACTAATATTTCCTTTGCCTGAACTTTTCAATGTTTCCACTGGTTTTTTTTTTTTTTTTTGAGGGTTGGAAGGAAAGTTCCAACAATTGTATTAATATAAGAAAAGTATTTACAGAATTCATACAAAAGCTTGCACCTAACCTCTGAACCATGGTACCAGCAATCTATATTTACGAAGCTAAAATACTTGTATCCATGTTCCTCTTTCGTCCTAATCTACCCAAATAATGTTAGTCCGTTCATTTTTCTTTTAATTGTTGTTGTAACCTTTTTTGTTCAGTCCAAACAATGCTGGGTGCTTGAATCAGGACTACAGTCTCACCTCTCCACAGTACAGGTAAAGTATCTGGCAAAGTCTCTTATGTACATATGTTAGCTGAGAACTTCATTATGAATGCACTACCATGTACCAGTAATATGCTTGTTAATTATTGATGTTTCATTATGCTTCTTCGTGCTAACTTGTTGACCTTTTGTCTCTTATTTTTTTTGTTCATCAGGAGTATATTATGGTGGCTTTATATATTTTATGTTTTTGACCCGTACCAGGCTCCGGTACCAACCATTTATATACATATATTCTTGTTTTACATTTGGGTGCTTATGGAGCTTTTTTTATCTATTATAAGTTCTCGGTACTCAGTAATAATACTGATAAGACATGGTCTATTTGAGGAAATTGTACCTGTTTCTGTTATTATATAACCATCTGATAGTTTTCTTTTAAAAAAATTTAAATAGAAAACAGCTTAAGCGTAAGCTATCCACCAACTGAACGGGGATACTCACTGCAATCTACCGCGTCTTGCTATTCTCTGTCGCTAGACTGATGGGGCCTGTATCTTGTTGCAGTTCTTATGTTACTTTGAAGGTTGGCTGAAGTCTTAGATTATAATATTTGTTATGTTTAATATGGTTGAGACTATGTCAAGTTTGCTCTGATGATTTGCAGTTAGTGATGGTTTTTTTTTTTTTTTTGAAACCTTGTCAGCTACTGACAAGTTGTAGTCAGTGATGGTTGGGAGTAAAAGTCAAACTTTTGCATTATGTTGTTTTGTATTTTTGAGCTTTTCTGTTGCTCCTACTGTTGTTGGTGTTTTTATTCAAAAACTACTGCCTTTCTTGTGTATCTAATTGGATGCTTGGTTGAATTTACCCATAAATTAATACAAAGGGCAAATCTAGTACGTAAGGGGGGTGGGGATGGCTAAGCCACCCCATGATTTTTGAAATCTGGATCCTATGTATTAGAGTTTAATTGGTATTTCATGTGTTAACAGTTAACACTGATAAGTAGCAAACAAAGGAGCCCTTATTGTTGCACAGATAATAGTGACCAATTTGAATAGCAGACTGAAGAAAAGCATTAGTTGTCTTGCTTTCGGACCAAGTGGTTACTGGTTAATTATGAAACGGTTAGATAAGATGCTCATATAACATACTCAGAAGCTCTATTCATCTAATGAAAATATGAAAAATTTAGTTGTCAAAATATTTTTCATTTTAATAGATCACTAATCATCAGCATATACAAATCTATGGAACTATAACAAGAAAAATGAAGAAGGTCAAAGCAACTGCATTCAACAATATGTAACCTGAAATGGGGCAATCAAACAAAACTGGTCATAAACAATAGCGTTACTCAAAACTAGAACTTGCTCTCTGTGGCACATGAACTATACCACAATTTGAGTAAATTAATTTAGTTGTCAGTGGATCAGAACTATTACTTATGCGGTAGGGATTCATTGACCATCCTGGCAATAAATTTTAAATCAAGCTAACAATTTTTTTCAATTAGAACTCATAAACACGTTGTTAGCAAATACGAACAATTTTTTTTTACCCTTTGACCTGGATCTCCCCCCTGCCATCTGGCTTTGTATAGACCATATCATCCTGGTACAGTGATAATAGGTTGCCAGAAACCACTGTTGCCAAGGTGCAAAATTGCTTCTCAGTTATCATCAGTTCACATAATTTTAATCTTTGCATACCATCTCAACATTTGCTAAAATTAACATTCCAATCAGACCAATATTTTAATGAGGTGTTATTTTCAAATAGACCAACATTAATGTGTACGCAAAGAGACTAGATGCAGTTTGCAAAAAGCCCCCTCAGCATGCAGGACTATAGAAATATGGATCGAATATAAGAAACAACTGATGTCAAGAAAGCCTGTGGATAGGTAGACCAACTAATTTTTATATATATGCAAGTTGTTCCTGAATTCAAGTTACTGTTTTTATCAAGTCTGCCAAAACATTTTACTGATTTGCACCAACACAAATCCTAATAAACTTGAGAAGATAATGTACATATTTAATTGCCTCGAGGAGCAAATTAGCTAGCACATAGTTTAAGAACATAGGTTTATTTTAGTTGCCTCTAGGAGCTATTGGCTAGCGCATAGTTCATCATATTTAATTGGCAAGGAATATAATTTTTTTTTCCAGAAATAAATATTTCATTAGCAAAAATGTATACTCAATAGGTGAAGCCACTGCAGGAAAAGTCGTCTGATATATATATATCTATATTTTTTCTAGGAAATGATATTACTTAATTCCATAGCTGCATAGAGCGCTGTTAATTTACTATATAAAGAAAAAACTCTAAAATGACAAAAATTTAACATGTCCTTTGTACCAAAGGCATCGACCATACAAAACTCTACATGCATGGTGCAACACACCTAGTTGCACATCCCTTCCCTCGCATATGTTTCATAGATAAACTCTATTAATACAATTGCTTTGACCCCCCCCCCCCCCCACCACATCTCTCCTCGCAACCCAACGAGCAACCGACGCACCTCATTCAAGAATTCTCGCACAAACAACCTCAAAATAGCTCATTAAACCAAACCAGCACGACTGATATTCATTTTTGCTACTCATTTGTGCTATCAAAGCTAGTGCCCCTGGCACCGGTGTGCCTCCTCTCCCTCCAATTCTCACCCCAAACCCGTGCCTCAGCAACCGCACGCTGTCTGTCAGTGTTGCGGGACCCGCCTCTTGCTAACATATTATGTGCAGGGCTTCCCCACTGCGAATCCTGCGACTCCACGTCATCAAATCCCCATTTCCTGCCAGACCCACATCCTGACGCTGTATCTGCCTCAGACTCCCTCCTAACCCTAGAATCCCTCCTCCGCAAATCAGGGGAATTGGGGTTGGGGGACTGCACGCGGACCCCAGGAGTCAGGCCGGTGTGACTTGAACGGGGAGTGTTAGGGATGCTTCGGCTACTGTGTGAAGGAGGTGCATTGGGGTCATAGGTCTGGGATGCAAGGTATGATAATGCCGTGACCACATCTCCTATAAGAGGTCGTGTGGCAGCTTGCTCCTGAAGACACATAGCGGCAACAGCTAGGGCTTGGTATAAGCCCCGCATGGGAAATCGGCCTTGGAGCATAGGGTCTGCCATTTTCGGAAACTTTCGACGATCTTTGAATAATGGGCGTGCCTGTAAATTAATCAAGAGAAGTTAATACCAAAGAGGCAAAGTTTAACCAAGGTTTAAAGTTTCTTCTAAAAATAAATGTGTTGGGTCTACTTGACCAACACCTTAGGGAAACTTTATTCTTACCAAACAAGGCTGTTAAACCCGGTAATAGACATGCATGAAACGTTTCTAAGATTGTGCCTAGATCGCTCCAATTCGAATTTATGACAGTACGAATGAGTTCGGAAGTGCCCCTTATAGATCCAATTCATAACTGTACCTTTACCGTAACATATCATTTATTAAGGATCATCTAGCGTTACAAGAGGTCATGCAACATAAATTGCACGGTTGAGTCCAAATCCAAGACTGTTTAGTAGAGGTTTAAGTCAAGTCAGGTAATTAATATGGTAAAATTGTGTCTGAACTTTGCCTAAAGTCAGTCGGACCTGTTATTAGTAGGAATAATAATAAGTTGAGCAGGATTTTAGGGCTATTTGTTACCAAATAAGCACGATCACTTGGGCACTTGATCAAGGGTGAAGTTAGTGGAAGTTTCTTACAAACAGTTATTTTTCTCATTTCGATCTAATTTAATTTTGTTTATTTCAAAACTTTATTTTAGGTAGCTTCTTGGTTACCACTTTTGTCAAGTCTATTTAAGGCCATAATATTATTTCTAACTAATAATTATGAATAAAAAGATTTGAGTGTTTCACTTTGGGGAAATCACTATGCCACAGTTTTCTTTCAAGTACTATATACGTTTGGGGTTTAATATATGTCTCTTTCCTATTACCCTCTATAAAACCCTGACCTAGCTGCCCTTTAAAACACCACAGAACAAGGAAGAAATTTTTGCATGCATTATGGCCTACTATAACCCAATAATATCACACTATCTATAGCTTGTATCAGGATTGGTACACCAATTGGAATGTGCCAACATTCTTTCGTTTATGCAGTATTCTTTCATCTTAAGCTAATTTCATTGACAAGATAGTGCACGGTACTAATTACAGGGCCTGAATGTTTTCAAGCATCTGAGTCAAAGTATAAGTTGTGTAACTAGAGGGACATCAAAAATATATTCTACGTGCTCATACAATTACACACCGTATCACCATGAAATTTTATTTAAATCTTATTTCAGAAATTCAATGTGTGAGATATACTTTCAGAGGAAGCAACAGTGGAAAGAGTATAATCAACAGCAGAGAGGTATAACTCAGGCAAAAGTAACACTCCTGATAAAGTATGCAGTTCGCACAAATAAAATAGCAATAATGGTTCAAAACTACTCATGCACTTGCTTATTCTTTTATTTACGTTCACAATCATTTTAATATTTAACATTTAAAGTTCATAAAAATAAAATCTGCAGAATGATATTACTTGTACAGTTTACTTTCAATTTCCCTTTGCTCTTTAGTTCTCATCCTATGGCCATATGCCTAACTGGTAGGTCCCCTATGTCCCATATGATTTTTTACCTTGGGGAGTTCTAATTCTCTTCTTTGAGAAGAAGAAAAGGAAAAAAGAAGAGGAGAGAGAAAAAGAAGCGACTTACCCAAGCAACAAGATTCTGCTCTCCAGCGGGTCGGGTATTATCAATAGCCTTGCGACCCGTAATTAACTCAAGAAAAACCACGCCAAAACTGTACACATCTGACTTGACCGTGAGTTGTCCAGTCATGGCATACTCAGGTGCACAGTACCCATAAGTTCCCATGACACGGGTTGACACGTGTGTTTTATCCCCAACAGGTCCTAATTTTGCCAGTCCGAAATCTGATAATTTTGGGTGGAAACCCTCACCCAATAGGATGTTAGAGGATTTAAAATCGCGATAAATGACCGGCGGATTGGCCTTGTCATGAAGGTATTCAAGACCCTTTGCTGCACCAGCAGCAATTTTCATGCGAGTATTCCAGTCGAGAGGTTCCTTATCAGGAGGAATATCTGTAAAAAGAAAAATATGAAAAAAAGAAGGATTAATAATGAATTTGATGGTTAGGGTTGCTGAACTTGAGTGATGCCACTGTGACGTACAGGGCCACAGGCGGCATGTATAGGCTGCCACCTATAATGCAGTAACTGTTACATCCTGGCTGGGCTCATTTTTACTAACATTTATTGGTTTTTTTTCTTCTAAACTGTGTGGAAACGCTTATGTGAGCTCTAGCCATTAATTTCTAGAAAAGAAAATAGAGCTCCTATGCTTTACTGTACATCTGTCAGTGGGGCCAGAAGCAACAGTCAAGAGTACCCACAAGAATTAACGTCCCGGCCCCTCATTTAAGAAAAAAAAAAATTCATCTCTACATGCAGATGATATTATAAGATGAGAAAAGAATAAGAGAATAACAAACCATGCAAATGATCTTCAAGCGAACCCAAAGGCATGAACTCGTAGACAAGGAGACGCTGGTCACCATCGGCACAGTAACCGATCAGATTTACCAGATTCGGATGGTGTAGGAGGCTGAGCATCAGTACCTCGACCAGAAACTCTCTGTTCCCTTGGAGACCATTCCTATCCAGTTGTTTCACTGCTACTACCTGGAATTAAAGTATGAAAACATATTTTTCTTGTTAGTTGTGTCTGTTTGTATGTTGGGTCTTTCCAGTTTATTTTAATTTACTTTTATGGTGACCCATATAAATCCAATATGCACATAACATTACAGTGACATATCACATATACTGAATCCTAGGTAACAAACCTCGAAATACCAACAACACTAAGTAACAATTTAATTTATTTCATGTCTGCACCAACAAACCTCGAAATACAATGCATGCCACCTGTATAGTGAGAATTATATCTCGTACGTATATAGCACATATTAAATATCACATGCACATCCGTTATCAAAGTTCTTATAAGAATGCCCCCAAGACCCAACAAAGAATACAGTTTTGGAAGTTTTTATGTTAATATTTTAAAGTATTGCAAAGCAAGGTGGATGGTATGATTTGCAACAGATTTTTGTTGGTATAGGAATCATTTCTTTTGCGAAATATTTTAACCAATCAGACAATTTATTACAAGAGGAATGAACTGGACCTGTCCATTCTCAAGACGGCCTCGGTATACACGCCCAAAACCACCCTCACCAAGAAGACAGTCTTGTCTGAAGTTCTTTGTGGCAGCAGCAAGCTCCCGAAATGTAAATGTCTGTGCGGCTATATGTGTGCTGCCGTCTTTTGGTACCTGCAAATCCTTTCTCGAGTCTGTACCATTCTGTTGCTTCAATTTTTCTGCACAAATGAAACTTTCATAATTTAAATAACAATAACTCCAAAATTGACCACAATATACCCACAAAAACATCAGTTGAGCACTCGAACTAACACGTTCCCAAAAATAAGAGATGGAATCTTCACATCAGGCAAATTCTTTGCAGTACCCAATTCAATTTCCAGGATTGGAGGCCAAAAAGAGGTCATCCAAAACTACACGTGTTCGGGTCAGATTTGAGGACCAACAATTTTCCATGTATGAAATACAATTTATTCTCTCCTTTCTCTCTAAACTTTCTAGAGAGAAATGAAGAGCAATGAGAAAGGTCCATGGTTAGAGATAGGGTTTGAAATAAAGAGAGTGGCAAAGTTTGTAAAATAACTGTATATAGAGTAGGAATTTCTATTGAAATCTTCAATTTCTTCTTTTCAACACTTCGATTTGCCTTTCCAGTTAGAACTTCCAATCTGCAATTTATTATCCTCAAACAAAATTAACTCAACTTACCAAAGAAATGGCTCCGATCACAAATTCTATTAACTAATACGCCATCGTTATATATCTGCGATAAACAAGCCTTTTTTATTACATGAGTCTCTTATGACAGGATCAAAGTAGGCTACTACAAGTTTAGTAAAAAGGAGGGACACACGCACCCACATATAGGGAGAGAGAGAGAGAGAGAGATGTTTAAAAGAATGGAAAATATATCTACGGATAAGTCTTTGTCGAGGCAAAAAAAATGTTTAGTATAAAATATTTCGCATTATTATTACCAATTTGCTGGAGTTAGTACCAATGGGTGTAGAAACCAATATTTTAACAAACCCTAACAACAATATTTCTCTTTCATTCTTTCTCAATATTTGGGAGATTTAAAGGCAAGAGAGAAATAACAATACAAAAAATCTTATATAATAATTCACAATAAATCAAGTAAAAACCACATTATAAACATCCTCCTCACACACTTTTTGGGTAACAACAATGTATCCATAATTAGAAAAATATATATTCTTTGGCCAAAATACACACCACAATGGACCAACAGCTAGTCTTTTCCGATTACAAAATATGCATAGAAACATAACTGAACAGTCTCATTTTGCATGCCGAAGGAACTAAAAAGATCCAGTCCCCCCTACATTTTTGTAACTAAGAATTTTAGCATGTTTTGCAAACCCTTGACGTAATTAGTAAGATATTATGAAAATAACCATAACTAAACTGGCTTATTAAGGTAAACAATACCCCTAAAAATAGATAACAAACTACTACCATAGCAAACAGCCGCAGTAAAATTCAAATGCTGAGGACACTAGCAAGTGGGTCACTAACTGTCACACAAAATGTGATACATTCACGCTCAAATATAAATAACAAAAAAAAATTACGATAAATTAGAACAAAGGAAGAACAGTTAACATTTGAGCTAACCTGATCCGCTTTTGAAATCTACACCTCCTTTAGCTCCCTTTCTACTCTCCTTTTCGTCTTCTTCCTCTTTTGCGGTTGATCCAAAGCACATGAAGCAACCCATCTGGTAACCTCGGCGCAGTCCCAAATGGATCTATCCGATCGAAGAAGATCGAGAAAAATACACGAATTCTACCGGTTTTTTTCCTTCAATGGAAAAATCAGAGACCACAATCGATCGAATTCAAAAACAAACCAGACCCGCGCCAGATCTATCTAACCGATCGGAGAATTTCAAAAAGAAGAAAACACGAGCTGCAGTTCCAATGGGGAGGCGAGGAGAAACAAAAAAATAAAAAAATGGCTAAAATAGAAAGAAAAGAGCTCAAATGGAGAAAGAAATTGGGGGCAATTTGGGTAGGAGCGTAGAGTTGAGAGGTGCAAAAAAGCAAAGAGTAGAAAAAATAAAATAAAAAAACAATGGAAAGAGTAACAACTAACAAATAAGGCAAAAGTCAGCTCTGTGTAGAGAGAGAGAGAGAGAGAGAGAGAGAGAGAGAGAGAGAGAGAGAGCACTTTTAATTTTGCTCAGTAAATATTGGGGCAAAGATTTTAACAGAGTAGGTTTAGCTTAAGACAGAGCACGGACTATAGAATCAAAACAGCACAGGATATGGTTAGTGCGCTGCATGAAGTAAAAACTACTCTGTGAATATATTTACCCAAATATTGGGTCTAAAGCTTTAATGGCGCCATTAAATGTGTTAATTGTTCACCTAATCTGATTTTTGAATAAATCCATGATACTATGGAGAACGGTCGGATGAACCAGGTTTATCAAGGTAGCGAGGTCGCTAAACTGACACGTGGGTCCTGTTAGTCGATTGAGAGTTTCTACACCGAGTCCAAGCAAAGAGTAAATTAATTTCAAAGCATGATGATTATTTTTAACGAGTATGATTAGTTTGTGAGTTCCTTCTTTTTTTTCTTTTTATTATTGTCTTGATTTTTTTTATTGGAGTTGCCTAGTCATACTCAGTGTTTCAATTAACAAAAAATATAAATAATATTGATTCAATATATTATACTTTTCAAACAAAATAAATAACCATTATTTCGTTGAAAACTAAGTTCTAAGTTGATTTGAGGCTCTAGACGCGTCTAGAGTACTCTAAAGTGTTCTATTGTCCTGGTCTTGTCTAAAAAATTATTAAAAATTGTAACGAGTAGAATGATGTCATTTTTCAACTAAAATAGAGAAAGTTTGTCGTAAGAAACTCTTTATGATTTTGACACGTAAATCGAGACAAGCTACCTACACATTATGACATGCATGTCACATGAAAAGGAGGAAATATAATATTTTATTTTTATTTTTCTCCTTTTCTTGACAAAGGAAAAAAACAAAAGTTTTCTTGGTGCCTAAAAATATACATTTAGTTATTTTCTTCAATTGACCCATCACCTATTTGCACTTTTCGTTATTTTATGATAAATTTTTTGACAAAATCTTCCTTGTAAATAATAAGAAATTATATTGATATGGTCATATGGCCACGCAATAAATTTGCTATCTTGACCGGTCATACCAGACAATTCACCATTAATTGTCAATGATTCATGATTTTTTTTAGTTGTTGGATTGCATTTAATGATAGAGATTTACAAATTTATTGAGTTCCCATTAGTAATTAATTGAAGGAATAGTATACAAAGGTCGATTCAAAATTTCAAATGACTAGTACTCATTTGTTTGGCTATTCATTTACGGTATTAATATTGCGAATATAATAAATTACAATGATATTGCATACTAGATAACCTTATGCTTAAAAGTTATTTGCTTGATAAACTTTATTTGTCAAAAGAACACCACAAGCTATTCAAGTGTAAAAAAAAGGAGAAAAAAATGCATGTTATGTGCATAGTAACAAGACTCGCGATAAATTCGCGTTTTATTTGTTTTTCAACGTTGCCGAACAGAACTCCGTATAAAATACTGAAAAACGTATAATTTTTTAAAAACGCGAAATTTTTTTTTTTGAATTTTTTTTTTTACGCTTTTTTGGGTATTTTTTTTTTGCTTCCTTGTTGTACCGAATCATTCCCGAATTATACCCGAATCACAAATTTTTGATCTCGCCGAACCGAACCCGAACTTTTGATTTGTCACTATGGTTATGTGCAGTGTATCACAAAATAAAAATGCAATTATCTCTATGTTGTTATCAAAGTTTCATGAAATAAAAAAAATAAAAACATGACTATTATATATCACCATTTTTTTCTTTTCTTTTTTGAGAAAAAAAGAGTGAACTACATAAATTAAATATGTCTTCAAAACTATAATTGTACGTATTAAAATAAACGAAGAATTGGTAAAAAAAAAAAAAAAACTAGCTAAGTGTTACAAGAGCAATATTTATATTAACAAACTTGTTCAATAATTTTAAAAATACACAGTCACATGGTCTTATATTTCATGATTATATATTAAAAGTAAATATACTTATGTTAAAACTATATTTATGTTATAAGTATGTTAAAGTGCATAATAACTGTTAAGAATTTTTTTGAACTGGATACGTCCATTCTGAATTACCCAAGGTTAACACTTAACACCTTGTTTTAGAGAATGAAATACGTGACACGGGGTGACGTGACGTGACAAACACGCCGTGATTTGGTCACGTGACATGATTAATTGTTTTTTCACGTGACGTGACGTGATCAAAATAGTGACAAACGGTCACGTCACGTGTAGTCACGCTGTGACTACACGTGGCATGACCACAGTGACGTGATATGCCATGAAATTTTTTTTATATTTTAATTAAATTGTTGAAATTCAGAAAAAAAATATCAAAAAATATGAAAATTATAAAAATTGTAAAATAAGTAAATAATGTTGCAATTTTTTTTTTAGGAAAGGTCGTTGGATATCTGACATTACTTTAAAAATTCAAATTACAAATATTCATTGGACTAAACTAGAGAAAATAAAAATCAGTACTACATGAGTACCGGTATCACTGAACCTACACCATAAGAGAAACATAGATATACCAAAAACTAAAAATTAACTAGAAGAAGCTTGATACTCTATGTTTCATACCATGACGTGATGTGACTGGTTCGTGTGACGTCACATAATTTTCGCTTGAATGCAGTCACGTCACACGACACACGAGTCACGTCACATAATCGACTCATGTGACATGACATAACGTGACATGACGTTCCGTGACGTGACTGATCACGACGTGACAAATTTCCTTCTCTGCTTTGTTTGGATGGAGAGTAGAGGAAGGAAGGAGATGTGAAAAATAGAAGGGAATGGAATGGAATAGAAAGGAAGATTAACATACGTGTTCGGATGATTAATGAGGAAACATAAATTTAACTTTCCTTTCTGTCTATTTCTTGTTTGGTTGATTAAAATTTAGAAGGTTAATGAAAAATTCAGTGGTTGTTATAGGTTTGTGACAAAACACTTGTATGAGAATTATATAAGTACGATATAGGGTTGAGCATTTGTGCTATTTTCTTTAAAAATATTTACAACAAAATTTCTTTCCATCCGTTACACTCCAAATTGGAAGGGAAACCGATTCTATTAATTACAATAATACAAGGTTAAACCTTTCACCTCCGACATAATTTTATCAACCAAACACGATTTGACAGAAAATTTTCTTTTTCTTTCCATTCCCTCCCTTCCTCTACTCTCCATCCAAACAAGGTGTAAGAGGTACTGTACTCCGATGGTAACTCTTCTATGGAAGCTAGTATTTATAATTTGAGTAGAACTAGGGTGTTCTTAAGCTCACTAAGTTTCTCTGTGAGCTTAATTCAAAAACCTATCGGATTGGTTTCAAGCGATTCATTCAAATTGTTGAAACCGATATAATTCACGAGTGATGAGTTTACATGTTAAGTTTTTTAATTTTCGAACTAATTTAATATGAAGTCAAGCGGTCAAAAAATAATTAAAAATGAACACATTAAAATTAACTTATAAACCATCTTTTTTTGACCACTTGACTTTATACTAAATTAGACCCAAAATTTATAAATTTGACATGTAAACGCATCACTGGCGAAGTAGATCGGTTTCAACGGTTTGGATGCATCGTTTGAAGCCAATTCAATAAGTTTTTGAATTAATCTCACAAAGAGACTTGGTGAGCTTAAGAACACCCTAGTTATGCTCTTATAATTTTACATTCAATGATAAAATTATGTATATCTCACATTACTATGAATAAAACTCTGTTATAATCATTTTAAAAATATGAGGAACACATACTAAATATAAATACTTGTGAGTTTCTATATAAAAAGGTTGCATGTTATTTATAAATAATTCCTCTCCTTAAAAAAAATACAAGGTGAGGAGGACACAAGACCAAAAAAAGAGAAGAGAAAAATTATAATAAAAATATTCAATTGCAAAGCTAAATAAGATTCTACAAATAATGGACTATGTGTGTATGTCACAAATCGAAGGCTTGCGATTCAATTCATATACGCCGACATTTTTATTAATATGCAAAGTTAATTACAAATTAATAAATTTACTCATGATTCTCTAGTTTTTCCAAAAATGTCCAAACCGGCCATTTTATAGCCGATTTCCTCATATATTTTTTTTAGAGCCACTATAAAAAGCAAGATAATGAAATCTAACACTGAAATTCGAATTTTTTGTTTAAATTTTTTGTTAGATTACTTCTTTTGATTTATAATTAGCATATTTATACTAAAATACACTAGATTACTTGAAATTATGTTGAATTACACTATATTACATTAAATTACGCTAAAATACTGTAAATTCTGATAAATTACTGTGTGTTTTCATAGTGATGTATAATTAGAAACTATTTTTTATTTCTCTTTTATCTTCATAATGATTTATAATTAGAAATTATTTTTTTAAGAGACACTATGAAGAGCAAGATAATGAAATCTAACATTGAAAATTTGAATTTTTGTTTAAATTATTTGTTAGATTACTTCTTTTGATGTATAATTAGCATATTTATACTAAAATACGCTAAATTACTTGAAATTATGTTGAATTACACTATATTACGTTAAATTACGCTAAATTACATTACATTACGCTAAAATACGGTAAATTATGCTAAATTACATATGAATAGGGACGATATCTTCACTGAAAAGGTGGAAAATGACGACGAAACTTCAAATGGCCATAAAACAGCGCTCGAGTGTCCGATTTCAGCAAATGACCACTTTTCGGAAAGCTTAGCAAAAATACGCATGCATCAATGCCGGCAATACCGGTCTCAAAATTCAGAATTGCCAAAAAACTAAGGAAAGAGCCTCAAAACTTGAGTTGAAGTTTCCGATTAAGATTTTCATTTCTATTATTCAATCTAAGTAGCTCAGTAAATTAGTTACATAATGAACTTGTATAATACCAATTTTTACTATTTTCGGAATTTTTTTACTACTTATGATTCATGAAAGATGGCACAAAATCGGTCTACTTTAGCGTAATTTTGAGTAGTTTAGCGTTACTGATACGTCCAAAGGGTATATATAAAAAGCTTTATCCTCAAATACACTTTCGATTTAGATTGCAAGTATACAATCCTACCGTGTAGTATATTATCGGGTATCGAACCACAAGGAGTAAGATAAATACTTAATTTTCAACTTAAGATGATAAATTTCAGAAGAGAAAGAAAATAAAGTGCAATAAAGTAAATTTGGGGGGGTTTGTACTAAAAATCCTAAGGTTGGGTTCAATACCCGAAGAAAGGAGTTTTTAAACAATGTAAAGTAAAAGAAAGACAAGTCGGTTTGTTTTCAAGGTTAAGAGAATCTAGGGGTCTTTGGTCTACAATCCCTTGTTAACTCTATGTATTCGGTATTTGCTTAAATTCATGTTCGATTTGATGAGGTTTCTAACCTAATATGTCATTAAGGGTCACTTTCATGAATTAATAACGTGTCTAAGTAATTCGGATTTCACGTTTAAGTCCTTCATCCTAACTACCTAGACCATAAGCTCTTGTTAGTCTCTCCTCTCCTCAAATATTGGTATTTCACAATTAAGTCCATGATACCAATATCCGACTTGATTTGAGATGCCCTAATTAGGGTTTGACTTCACGGTTAGGTTCTTCACCAAATCCCTAACCTTAATTTCTATAGTTCCGGCTTAGATTAAATTGGTTAGAATCTTAATCTAAACCTAAGGTATTTGCATTCATAATTTGGTACTATCCTATTGATCCTAGTCAATTTTGGTTCTTTTGAAACCAAAACGAGATGCTACAATTCAAGTACTAATTATGTATTTGACACAAATTATTTAAATCACAGAAATTAACAATCAAATCCGATAAAACAATCATAATAAAAGCAAATAATCGAATAAAATAGAATTAAACAAGTTCATGCATATTGACCTAAACCCCTAGAGAGAGAACTACTCCCTCTTGGAGGGAAACATCGCAAAGTTTGGCAAAGAATAAAAGGAAATGAAAAGAATAATTACACCCTTTGAATCTAAAACCTCTATCTTGCCGATTCTTGCTCAGGAAACCCTTCTTCTCCTTGCTTGAAAGGCCTTCAAGAATTTCTGCAGGATCTCTCTCTCTCAATTTGTGGAAAATGGATATAATAATGGATGATTAGAGAGATGAAATTCTTCTCCTTTTATAGCAAAAGGCCTTGCCTAATTTAGAGGATAGTAGTGGGGTTAGTGGGTGCACTCCTCAGACTGCCATGGCTATTTTTGGCCTTCTAAAACGTGTTCCTTGTTGGCCAAAAATAGAAAAGCTCTTGAAAATGCGAATTTCTGGCTGTCTGCGAGTCCAGTGCGTCCGCACTGGAGATGAGTGCGTGTGGTCGGGGTCGCACTGGCTCCAAATCTCCTTTGGTTCCAAGTTTCCTTTTCTGGATTTTCTGCAAAATTTCATGAGTGCGTCTGCACTGGATCTTAGTGCGTCCGCACTGGCTGTTGTTTTCTGTTTTCCAAAGAATTCGAAGATTTCAAAAATAGTCTAAGTACTGAGTGCGTCCGCACTGGCTGTGAGTGCGTCCGCACTGGACTTGAACTTCTGTTTTTCTGGAAGATTCTGAAAGTCGCAAAAATCGGCTAAGTAGTGAATGCGTCCGCACTGAAGGTGAGTGCGTCCGCATTACGCTCGGACTTTTCGTCTGTGAGGTCTGCGCTGCTGGAAAATCGGCTAAGTACCTAGTGCATCCGCACTGGTGGAGAATGCGTCCGCACTGGGCAGTTTTTCTTCTTTTTGCACTGTTTCCTGCATTGAAACATCGAGCGAACGCAGTAACTTGATTCTTGGTGTATTATATTCGCTTTATATCCAAAATACAAGATATTTGGTGTTATTTTATGATAAAAACTAGATCGACGGTGTATATAAAATACACCTATCAAATACCCCCAAGCTTGAACTTTGCTTGTCCCTAAGCATCATTTAAACTTTGAAATATAATTCGATCTATAATTCAACCCTATATCAAGTATATATTTCTCAAAAATTTGAAAAACTTGTATGATCTTGCCAAAATTTAAAAACCTTCATGCATATTCCCCAAATCCCAAGTTCAACCCTCGGATAATTATGAATCAACCCACAATTCGATTACTCTAACTTTAATTTCCTTAAAGGCATTTGAATTTGTGAACTTCGTATACCCAAATTTAAAAGATATGCCATTTAAAATGTAGAATTTTCAAAATACCCCAAAGCTTGAATCAAACTTGGGTAAGAATAACTACAGACTTTGTGTGTTGATACATGCATATTCCTTTTGTTTTGTTGCTTTTGATTTTCTCACTTTGAACATTTTTTTTTTCACGATTTTAGCACTATTTTCCCCATCCTCATTTAAGCACTGGTTAGTTACAAGTAGTTAACCGTACCCAACCGTTCTAATTCAAGGGTGCTTTGCATGCTCTTAGTCTAACCCTTCCACTAACACGAATGTCAATTTTATCGGGAGACTAGCGGAGCAAGAGTGCTAAGGACTCATAACCATAAGTACGTCATGAAGCCGTATCATAGGTCATTGGAATCTCATTTTTATTTTCTAAGAAATTTTCAATTTTACCTAATTTCTCAACATTTATGCACATATCATGAATACACACATCCTAAGTATTCTTTCATACTCACGGATATCCTAATTTTTCTAAAAGATTTCCAAATCTAAATGGCTTCTCTAATAAATTTAAATTCCTAATTTCTCAATTTCAAACACCTTTATTTCCACAAAGTTTTTCGCCGAATTATGTCGTCATTTCAAAATTATTTTAAGGGTTTTACTAAAAATTTGAAAAATCGTGCAAGAATACTTTTAATTTTTGTCAATCACTCAAGTTTATCAAAATTTTTATTTTTGCCAATTTTTTACAAAACTTTTAAACATGATTTTATACTTTATGCATTTTTAGACAATTAAGTCCAATTATGCAAGACTCTATTTTTCATAACCTCGTAAAACGTCTTGACAAATTCGTAATCGCAAGCAATTAAGTTCAAAATCACAAATCCTATTCATGGTCAAGTATAAAACAAGGTTATAAATCTTAAAAAGTTTCGAAAAACTGAATAATAAATATGCATGCAGATACAATTTCTTCCCATCCCCCAAGCTTAAATAAAGCAGTGTCCTCAGTGCTAAAAATAAACTAAAAAGAGAGAAGAAACATGAACTACTTTACTGGCGTAATATGGTGGTATATTGCGCGGGATCAATCCTCGTCACGATCCATGTCTTCGGCCTCATTCTCCTCTTCTTCATTGTTGCCGGCCTCTTGTGCTAGTCTCGCCGCCTCACGCTCCTGCGCCATCTCGTACTCTCTCCTTTGAGCGGCCCGTCTTTGATACGGCGGTGTCGGCAGATCATCCTCAAAATGCGGGTTTGAGTGCATACAACCTCGGCGGGAGTAGTAGGTCGCTCGGGCTGCCTCGGCCTCGACCTCATCAAAGCAGCGATCAAAGACATCCATACGGCCATCCATGCGATCCATGCGACTACCAATGTTGATGCTCAAGTTATTGATGGAGGTGTTCATTGTTTGCATGAAGTCCCAGATTTGCTGGTTGGTCGGCATGCCTTGTGCTTGAGCGGCATCGGGTGCGGCTTGCTGTGGTGGTTGTTGTGGTTGCGGCGGCGGTGGTAGCGGTGGCTCGAGTGGCTCATCTACAATTTTCCAAGTGTCGGTATCCAAGGGATCGATTTGAGTTTGTAGAGGCAACCGGTGTCGGATGTTGTCCTTTGGGCCCAAGTTGATCCAAGCCTCTTCAATGTCGTCCCAACGGATGAGCCTCGCCCGAAATAGACCATCGAGGTCCACTAGCGTGTAACCGGGTACCACATCTTCACCGGTCGGTATTAGCAAGTGCCGGGCAATCTTTGTGACGATACCGCCAATTCGAATCATTCCACCCGATCGCATGTTGTGCGACACATTTTGCATGTGTTTGGCCAAGTTGTACCCAATGTGCGGCATGTACGCCATCTCGCCATTGTTGCGCCGAAGCATGCTGCAAACATATACCATATCGCCGAGGTTGAAGACCGATGCGCTCTCCCCTCGGGCAAAGAGAGTGTGAGAAAGTACCCGCTGGAGATATCGGAGGGCCGGATGGAGAACATTCTTGACCCTCTACTGGCCGAGGATCCCGTCTTGGCATGTTAAGACGCGGAACTGAGCCTCGATCATGTCATGGTAGAAGTCGAGAATGGTGCGCATCTCGCTGACATTGACGGTGGATAGATCGAGTGCGGCCATGAGTTCGGTGGTGTGCAACATATGTGAGAAGCCTCCAAGGTTGAATGTCAGCGTTCGTGAACCCCGGTCGAACTCGTAGGAGGAGAGGAATTCGATCGTGATGCCTTCATAAGTGTCAACCTCTTCACATAGAAACTCCCACAAGCCAAGCCGCTCGGTGAGCATTTGCACCGACTCGAGGAGTCCGAGTGTTTGGAGTGTTTCTCGGCATATCCATCGAGATGGCTCGAGGGTCCGGCGGGACTGTAGAAGGTAACGCCTCAATTCTTGACCTTCGTTGAGTGGAAAGGCGGGTGGGTAAGGAGGTGGTTGGCGACTGCCCTGTCCTTTCTCAAACCTTGGTTTCTTGGCACCTGATTTCTTCGGCATTCTAAAAAAAAAACTTGAAAGAATTAATATTTTGAATTTTTTTTGATATAATATGGGCTGAATGCGGACGCACTGGTGGTTAGTGCGGACGCACTGTGTATAAACAGTTCAATTTTTGTTCAATTCAGGGCCATTTCTGATTTTTCCCGAGCCTGGTGCGGACGCACTGACTCTCAGTGCGGGTGGTACTGGCCGCACTGAGTACTTAACCAAAAAAATGAGGTTTTTCCTGGTCGCAATGCGGACGCAGTGGGTACTTAACCAAATATTTGGACATTTCGGGGCTGCTTTGGAAAAGTCCGAGCGCAGTGCGGACGCACTGGCTCTCAGTGCGACTGGTCTGGTCGCACTGAGGACTTAACCAAAAAAAACTGAAAATTTGGGTTGGTTATTTTTTCCCCCTGGTTTAGTGCGGACGCACTGTCTAGCAGTGCGGGTGGTGGCATCCGCACTGGGGTAAGAATTTGAACCGATTTCACCATTTTTGGTCGATTTTTCCGATTTTGGTACCATTTTTACAGATCTAAGTAGTAATTGACAAAATTAGAGTAAGGAGAGATCAAACCTTGTTGTAGATCGCGAAAATTTCGAAAAAATGCGAAGAAATCCGAGTTTTAGCGAAACGGCGCTTGAAAAACTTGAGAAAAGTGGGTTTTCGGTTTTTGAAGAGGGAAAGAGGGAGAAAAGAAGAGAGAAGGGGTAGAGAAGAGAGAGGAGAGGGAGATTTTGAAAGAAAAACGAGGTTTTCGGGTTTTGAGAGAGAAAAATCGAAGATTTTGGCTTTAAAATCGAAAAGGCGCGAAGAAAATTGAAGAGAGGGGTCGGTTTAAGAAGGAGAAGAAGCCGAGTGCGGACGCATTGGGCCTCAATGCGGGTGGTCATCCGCACTCGCTCAAAAAAATTCGAATTTTCCGATATTCCGAAAAAATTGAAAATTAAATTTAGCGTACCTCAGGTGCGGACGCACTGAACCTCAGTGCGGACGCATTACGCTCGGTCTGGCCAATTTTTATGATAAAACCTGTCTGAAAAATTTTCTAAGTAGGTGGTGCGGACGCACTGATGTTTAGTGCGGACGCACCCAGGTTATTTGCATGAATTTTCGACCTAAAAAATTGGCTGAGTCATTAAAAATGTAAATTTTTGAGAAAGTAAAAATAAAAGTATAAAGAAAGAAAAGTAAAAACTTGGGTTGCCTCCCAAGAAGCGCTCAATTTTACGTCGTGAGCTCGACATGATTCGTGCTCACTATTGAGAATGTGGATCATCTAGGCGAAAACTTTCCTTCTCGCCTATGGGACTTGCATAATTAAAATGTTTGAGACGATGTCCATTTACCTTAAATGCTCCACTTTTATCGCTCTCAATCTCAATTGCGCCATGGTTGAACACCTTCCTTACCTTGTATGGCCCGGTCCATCTTGATCTCAATTTTCCGGGAAAAAGTCGGAGTCTTGAGTTGTACAATAGAACCGTGTCTCCTTCTTTAAAATCTCGCCTCATGATATGTTTGTCATGCCATCTTTTTGTCTTTTCTTTGTATAATTTGGCATTTTCATACGCATTGAGGCGCAATTCCTCCAATTCGTGTAACTTGAGGATTCTCTTTTCACCGGCTGCCCTCATGTCGAAGTTTAGAGCCTTTATTGCCCAATAAGCCTTATGCTCAAGCTCTACCGGCAAATGACATGCTTTTCCATACACAAGTTTGAAAGGAGTCATACCTATGGGTGTTTTGAATGCGGTCCGGTATGCCTAAAGAGACTCATCTAGTTTGAGTGACCAATCCTTCCTTGATATATTCACCACCTTTTGGAGGATGCTCTTTATCTCACGGTTTGACACCTCGACTTGGCCGCTCGTTTGTGGATGATATGGTGTGGCCACCTTGTGCTTGACTCCATACTTGAGTAGTAGGGCGTCAAATTGGCGATTGATGAAATGGAATCCGCCATCACTTATCACCACTCGGGGTACTCCGAACCTAGGAAATATAATTTGCTTAAAAAGTTTTCTTACCACGGCGGAATCGGCTGTTGGTGTAGCTATGGCTTCAACCCATTTTGACACGTAATCGACTGCCACAAGTATGTATTTGTTGTTGCAAGAACTCGGAAAGGGACCCATAAAGTCGATACCCCAAACATCAAATAATTCAACTTATAATATTCCGTTTAGGGGCATTTCATGTCTTCTAGATATGTTCCCGGTCCTTTGACATTTGTCGCACCTAAGCACATATTCCCTTGCGTCTTGGAAGAGCGTGGGCCAAAAGAACCCGGCTTGAAGAACTTTGGCGGCGGTTTTGTCGGTGGAAGCGTGTCCTCCATAGGCGGATGAATGGCAACATCTTAGGATTTGTTCGGTTTCTTCTTGGGGTACACATCGTCTATGGATCCCATTTACCCCCAACTTAAACAATAACGGTTCATCCCAAAAATATTTTTTCGCATCAGAAAAGAATTTTTTCCGTTGTTGGTAAGTTAGATCGGGAGGTAGTATACCGCATGTAAGGTAATTGACCAAATCCGCATACCATGGCGCCTCGTGTTTGTTGACTGCATAAAGTTGTTCGTCTACGAATGAGTCATCAATCGGCATGTCGTTATCTTTTGATTCATTGGTAATGCGAGACAAATGATCCACCACTGAATTTTCGGTTCCCTTCTTGTCCTTGATTTCCAAGTCAAATTCTTGTAGTAAGAGGATCCACCGAATTAGACGTGGTTTGGCATCTTTCTTGTTGAGAAGATATCGGATAGCCGCATGATCGGAGTATACAACCACCTTGGATCCCACCAAGTAGGACCGGAACTTGTTGATAGCAAATATGACAGCTAAGAACTCCTTTTCCGTGGTTGTATAGTTCATTTGTGCCTCGTCTAGGACTTTGCTTGCATAATAGATCACATGTGGCTTGTTATCGATCATTTGTCCTAGTACGGCTCCGACGGCGTAGTCGCTTGCATCACACATAATCTCAAATGGCGCATCCCAATTCGGTGGGCGAAGAATGGGGGCTGAGATTAGCGCCTTCTTTATCATGTCAAAAGCATCAATGCAAGGTTTATCAAAATTAAATTCTGCATCTTTCATAGTTAGATTTGTAAGAGGTTTGCAAATCTTTGAAAAATCCTTAATAAACCGTCGATAGAACCCCGCATGGCCTAAAAAACTCCGCACATCCTTCACACAAGTCGGGTATGGCAACTTCTCTATCACCTCCACCTTTGCTTTGTCGACTTCCAAGCCTTCGGATGACACCACGTGGCCTAGAACCACCCCCGTCTGCACCATAAAGTGGCACTTCTCCCAGTTTAGTACCAAATTGACCTGCTCACATCTTTCTAAAACTTTAATCAAATTAGTTAAGCAATCATCAAAAGAAGTACCAAAAACTGAAAAGTCATCCATGAAAACTTCCACGGAATTTTCTAATAAATCGGAGAAAATAGCCATCATGGCTCTTTGAAATGTGGCCGGGGCATTGCATAGACCAAACGGCATCCTACGGTACGCGAACGTACCATAAGGGCATGTAAATGTCGTTTTTTCTTGGTCATCGGGGTGAATAGGGATTTGAAAGAATCCGCTATACCCATCAAGGTAGCAAAAATGGGAGTGATTAGCTAGCCTTTCTAGCATTTGATCCACGAATGGTAGAGGGAAGTGATCCTTCCTTGTTGCATTGTTAAGTTTGCGGTAATCGATGCACATCCTCCATCCGGTGATCACCCTTGTGGATATCATTTTGTCGCCTTCGCCCTTCACCATGGTTGTGCCTCCCTTCTTTGGTACTACATGGACCGGACTTACCCATTTAGAATCGGAGATTGGATAGATGATGCCGGCATCAAGTAGCTTGAGGATTTCCTTCTTCACCACTTCTTTTAGATTCAGATTGAGCCTTCGTTGAGCTTCAATGGTTGGTTTGTGGTCGTCCTCCATTAGGATTCTATGCATGCAAAGGGATGAGCTAATTCCGGTTAGGTCGTCGATTGTGTAGCCGATCGCTTTCCGATGAAGCCTTAGCTCGTGTAAAAGCTTCTCGGTTTGTTCTTTGTTGAGCTCGGAGTTGACAATCACCGGATATGTCTCGCCCTCTCCCAGGTATTCATAGCGAAGGGTAGGTGGCAGAGGCTTGAGTTCGACCTTCGGTGGTGCCGAGTTGGGCGAAATTCCTTCAATTTGAGCTATTTCGGCATGAGTGCGGACGCACTGGTGGTCTGTGCGGACGCACTGGGGTAGATTTTCTGAAATCTGCAATACATCCTGGTTGGAAATGTGCTGAGTGCGGACGCACTGAGGGTCAGTGCGGACGCATTCCTCTCGGACTTTTTCCTCATCGGCTCCAAACTGTGGCTCAACAGGTGAGTGCGAGTGGGGCATCCGCACTGAGAATTCAGTGCGGACGCATTGCGCTCGGGTGGTTGAATCTTCAGTTCCCTCATGCTGAGTGCGGACGCACTGGGCGGTAGTGCGGACGCACTGAGGGTCATTTTCACCAATTGTGTCGTTTTCGGGGCCGGTTTCTTCCAGATCTTGGTCGAGTTGTGCATTCACCATTTCTTCCTCCTCATGAGTAGCTAAAATTGAATCTAAAACGTCCAATCTACAAATAGAATCATTATCATTTGAAGGGAATTTAATGGCATTAAACATGTGAAAATTTACCTTCTCGCCTCCAATGTCAAATGATATTTTTCCTTCTTTGACATTAATGTTTGCATCGGCCGTGGTTAGGAAGTCCCGTCCCAATAGGAGAGGAGTATGAGTATCCTCCTCCATTTCAACCACCACAAAATCTACCGGGACAAAGAACTTACCTATCATAACTATCACGTCTTCCGCAATTCCCTCGGGATAGCGTACCGTCTTATCGGCTAGTTGTAATGACATTCTTGTGGGTTTCAAGTCAACGAGATTGAGCCTTTGATAGACGGTCTTTGGCATAAGGCTCACACTTGCACCTAAATCACATAGGCACCTCTCGAATTTGGTATTACCTATTGTACATGGAATTGCAAAACTCCCGGGGTCCTTTAATTTCGAAGGTAGCTTGTTTAAGAGAAGAGCGCTACACTCCTCATTAAGGGATACCGTGCCTACTTCCTCAATCGATCTTTTGTTTGATAGAATGTCTTTTAAAAATTTTGCGTAAGAAGGCATGTGAGTAATTGCTTCGGTAAAAGGGATGGTAATGTTCAATTTCTTGAGGTGTTCTACGAATTTGGCATATTGTTGGTCAAGTTTGTGCTTTACTAACATTTGAGGAAAGGGTATAAACCTATGTGGTGGGATATACTTAGGAGTTTCAGTCGGTTTTACCTTGGCCGGGATAGAATTACCCGGTTCTTGAGATTCTTTTGATGCCGCCGGTGTATCCGCATTGAGAGAAGCTGGAGGTTGTGTCTCCTTAGGTGGTGGTTGCTGCTCTTCAATGGTGGGCATCTTGGGGGCCTTCGTATCCCGTGCGCTCCTCAAAGTTATAGCTTTTGCTTGCTCCCTAGGGTTGATGTCCGGCTTGCCCGGAAGTGTGCCTTGTTGGCGAGAGGATGAAGAAGCTTGTTGTGCTATTTGTGTCTCTAGCATCTTTGTCTTCGTTTCTAAGAACTCAAACTTTTTGTTGAAGTCGATGTTGGTGTTCCTTTGATAATCGATGTATTCTTCCATCATCTTTTCCAACTTGGAGAGTTGGGAGGTACCTTGGTAAGAGTTTTGGTTGGATCGGTATTGGTTGGAGTTGTCATTCTCGGTCCTCCATTTGAAGTTCGGATGGTTCCACCTTGTGTTAGGGTTGTAAGAATTGGAATTGAAATTGTCATTTTGCCTAACCTTATTGTAGATCGGGTCGTTCCTCTTATCACCTTGATTATAGAACATGGCGTTCACTTGTTCCACATCTTCTCCTTCCAAAAGGACTTGGCAATTGGCGGTGATATGAGTCGCCTCTCCACATATGCCACATGGAGCCTTCTTTGTCACGGCTTTTATGTTTTGAATTTGTGCCATTTGATGTTGCAAGGCCTCCATTTGCGCTCTCAAGGCGGTGACTTCATCGACTTTCATGATTCCCGGGGTGTTGGAGACTCATCCACCTCTCTCGGCTGTCCACTCCCTTTGGTTGATCGCCATATCTTCAATCATTAGCATGGCTTGCTCGGGATCCATTTTGGACATGTTTCCACCTGCAGCAGAATTTAAGTGAGTTTTAGTGGCTATTGTACAACCTCCATAGAAAAATTGAAAGAGCAACCACATGTCAAGGCCATGGTTAGGGCACAAGCGTTGGAGCTCCGCCCATCGGTCCCATGCCTCGGTTAGAGACTCCCCCTCGGCTTGCTTGAACGTTGTGATCTTCGTCCGGAAATGTTGGGTCTTGGATGGAGGAAAATATTTTCCTAAAAATAGCCTCTCCATGTCGTCCCATGTGTTGATGTTGTCCCGGTTGACGGTTCTTAGCCACGTTCTTGCGTTGTCTCGGAGGGACAAGTGGAAGCATTTGAGTTTGAGGTTGTCTAGCTCGTCTCCTTCTCGGACAAAAGTGCCGCAGTGTTCTTCGAAAACTGCCAAGTGGGCGTGTGGATCTTCGTTGAGGGCTCCCCCGAATTGACTTTGGCCAAGTAGATGGATGAGAGAGGGCTTAATGTCTCGTGGCTCTTGGCCATGAGGAATGAAGCCGAAGCGGTGGCCGTGTTGATTGTTTCGGCCATTGTTGTTGTGGTTCCCGTTACGAGGTGGGGTCATTCCTCGTACGCGGCTCGGATTGCTTCCCTGCCCTTCATGGACAGATTGGTCGTCCTCGTTGATGATTGGATTTATGATTGGTGGTTCCATGCTTAGATGTTCTTATTCGTCGTCGAAAATCGTCGGAAAAGGAGTGTTTCCAGCGCTCATGGACTGCTGAAAAAGAACTTAGATTAGTTTCCAAAAAGTAAAAGAAAATCTGAAATAAATCGCTAAAGTAAAAACTCAGTAATTAAACTATACTCCCCGGCAACGGCGCCAAAAACTTGATACGTCCAAAGGGTATATATAAAAAGCTTTATCCTCAAATACACTTTCGATTTAGATTGCAAGTATACAATCCTACCGTGTAGTATATTATCGGGTATCGAACCACAAGGAGTAAGATAAATACTTAATTTTCAACTTAAGATGATAAATTTCAGAAGAGAAAGAAAGTAAAGTGCAATAAAGTAAATTTGGAGGGGTTTGTACTAAAAATCCTAAGGTTGGGTTCAATACCCGAAGAAAGGAGTTTTTAAACAATGTAAAGTAAAAGAAAGACAAGTCGGTTTGTTTTCAAGGTTAAGAGAATCTAGGGGTCTTTGGTCTACAATCCCTTGTTAACTCTATGTATTCGATATTTGCTTAAATTCATGTTCGATTTGATGAGGTTTCTAACCTAATATGTCATTAAGGGTCACTTTCATGAATTAATAACGTGTCTAAGTAATTCGGATTTCACGTTTAAGTCCTTCATCCTAACTACCTAGACCATAAGCTCTTGTTAGTCTCTCCTCTCCTCAAATATTGGTATTTCACAATTAAGTCCATGATACCAATATCCGACTTGATTTGAGATGCCCTAATTAGGGTTTGACTTCACGGTTAGGTTCTTCACCAAATCCCTAACCTTAATTTCTATAGTTCCGGCTTAGATTAAATTGGTTAGAATCTTAATCTAAACCTAAGGTATTTGCATTCATAATTTGGTACTATCCTATTGATCCTAGTCAATTTTGGTTCTTTTGAAACCAAAACGAGATGCTACAATTCAAGTACTAATTATGTATTTGACACAAATTATTTAAATCACAGAAATTAACAATCAAATCCGATAAAACAATCATAATAAAAGCAAATAATCGAATAAAATAGAATTAAACAAGTTCATGCATATTGACCTAAACCCCTAGAGAGAGAACTACTCCCTCTTGGAGGGAAACATCGCAAAGTTTGGCAAAGAATAAAAGGAAATGAAAAGAATAATTACACCCTTTGAATCTAAAACCTCTATCTTGCCGATTCTTGCTCAGGAAACCCTTCTTCTCCTTGCTTGAAAGGCCTTCAAGAATTTCTGCAGGATCTCTCTCTCTCAATTTGTGGAAAATGGATATAATAATGGATGATTAGAGAGATGAAATTCTTCTCCTTTTATAGCAAAAGGCCTTGCCTAATTTAGAGGATAGTAGTGGGGTTAGTGGGTGCACTCCTCAGACTGCCATGGCTATTTTTGGCCTTCTAAAACGTGTTCCTTGTTGGCCAAAAATAGAAAAGCTCTTGAAAATGCGAATTTCTGGCTGTCTGCGAGTCCAGTGCGTCCGCACTGGAGATGAGTGCGTGTGGTCGGGGTCGCACTGGCTCCAAATCTCCTTTGGTTCCAAGTTTCCTTTTCTGGATTTTCTGCAAAAAATTTCATGAGTGCGTCCGCACTGGATCTTAGTGCGTCCGTACTGGCTGTTGTTTTCTGTTTTCCAAAGAATCCGAAGATTTCAAAAATAGTCTAAGTACTGAGTGCGTCCGCACTGGCTGTGAGTGCGTCCGCACTGGACTTGAACTTCTGTTTTTCTGGAAGATTCTGAAAGTCGCAAAAATCGGCTAAGTAGTGAATGCGTCCGCACTGAAGGTGAGTGCGTCCGCATTACGCTCGGACTTTTCGTCTGTGAGGTCTGCGCTGCTGGAAAATCGGCTAAGTACCTAGTGCGTCCGCACTGGTGGAGAATGCGTCCGCACTGGGCAGTTTTTCTTCATTTTGCACTGTTTCCTGCATTGAAACATCGAGCGAACGCAGTAACTTGATTCTTGGTGTATTATATTCGCTTTATATCCAAAATACAAGATATTTGGTGTTATTTTATGATAAAAACTAGATCGACGGCGTATATAAAATACACCTATCAGTTACCGTATTTCAGCATAATTAGAGAAGTTATTGTAATTTAGCGTAATTTAACGTAGTATAATTCAACATAATTTATTGTAATATAGTGTAATACTAATTTAACATAATTTCAAGTAATCTAGTGTATTTTAGTATAAATATGCTAATTATAAATCAAAAGAAGTAATCTAACAAATAATTTAAACAAAAATTTCGAATTTTCAGTGTTAGATTTCATTATCTTGCTCTTCATAGTGCCTCTAAAAAATAAAAAAAATAAAAAAATAATAAGAGGAAACGGTCATAAAATGGCCGGTTTCTGAGGGAGAGACGAAACCGGCCATTTTATAGCCGGTTTGGACATTTTTGGAAAAACTCGGGAATCATGAGTAAATTTATTAATTTGTAATTAACTTTGGATATTAATACAAATGTCGACATATACGGATCGAATTACTGAAGTTGTTATTTTGCACTGAAGTTTAATTTTTTTTAAAAGAAAATCTCAACGGTGTACGGCTGTACGCACGGATTATAAACAGCGGTAATGAAATCCTTTCAACAAAATTTTGTATCCATAATAACATTACAAAAATTAAAAATGAAATCCGTAGATTTAAGGAATTCTACCTAACTCAAAATAAATGTCCACACATTGTACTTTAGTTTTTTAATCCCAATAGATATTTGCGGTTTATGAATTGCAATGAATTATTAATTATATTCAATGATAAATTATTTATATCTCACATTATTATGAATCAATGTGCAAAGCATATTAGTTTGGCTTTTCAGCAAGGAGCCAATTGTTTTCTTCGTACCGTTAAAAAGAATGATAAGTTAAATAGTATTATCTTTTCTAAACATTTAAAAAATAATGGAGACCATTGCTGTTCAAGTTTGTTTATTTGTTCAGCGAGTGAGTGAGTCTATGGTACTATGCATAGCACGGATTAGTCCGTACTACGGAGCTATATTTTCATTTTGAAAATTCTAATGGTCGATCCGAACCGTTCAACATGATCCTCACATGAATATGTACTTGCAGATTAAATTTTATATTTTTTCGAATTTTTTTACTATATTTTAAGATAGGTAGAATATCACTTGATCTGAAAATTCGGGAACCCATTTTTACAGTGTGAATTTTGGTGCGTACAGCGTTTGAATTTTTCACGGACCAAAATGCCCCTACAGCGAGTCAATCTGCAGGCACCAAGGGGGAAACAGGGCAGGGGATCAAGCTGGGCAGGAGCCTTTTGGTCCATCAAAAATTCAAACGCTGTACGCACCAAAATTCACGCTGTAAAAATGGGTTCCTGAAAATTCTGAACCATCCAAAAACAGTGATTTCCTACCTATTTAAAAAATAGTAAAAAAATTCTAAAAAATAAAAAATTTAGCACACAAGTATATTCTCATATGAAAATCATGTTGAACGGTTCGGATCGACCGTTAGAATTTTGAAAACGAAAATATTGATCCGTAGTACGGACCAATCCGTGCTATGCATAGTATCATAGACTCACTCTTGTTCAGCTACACTGAGAGATGAAGAGACTGAAAAATAAAAACAAATCTGAACTGTAATGATTCACCCCTTGTACATCAGCCACAGTCACAGTCACATCCATTGATCCACATCCCTGTTATTTTTAATTTTTTTTTAAAAACTGATGATATCAATTTAATGAATTATTTTTAATGCTATGAATAAAAAGTCGGAGGAAAAAGTAAGGACGATCTTCATTATTAATTTTTTTTTAATAAAATCTTCTATTATTAAATAAGAAATACAGTTACTAATTTAAGAAAATGTGCTCAAAATAAATTGTAAGAAGAACATAGTGAATTTAAACTGGACACTTAAAACCGAATTGGCCATTCCATTATACAACTGAGAAGATTATTCCGAAAAACAGTTCTATAGAACTCATTAATATCAAAACCTATCAGGTTATCTAAAATAAAGATACAAATAAAACAATTTTTTTTTCCGCTGCTATTATAACCTATAAAAACACGACTCAATTTTTAGTTGAACTTTATAATTTAAAACAGACGAAATTCAAATACAAAACCATCCTATGTGACATAAATTGGTATATCCAATCCGTACATTTTAAATTCGACGCTTCGATCTTGAAAAAACATAGATATACTTTTCCCACAAGAATAAGAATTCATATCACCTAAAATGTTACAACATAATTATGTTTAGATCCGGACCGTTCGATCAAAATCAGCACTCCCATGCATTCCGCCTCGGCCGGATTGGCCCAGATTCTGATCAGACGGTCCGGATCTAAACAGAAATATTCTGTTACCTCATAGGATATGTACTCCAAGAATAATAACAGATAGCCAGATACTGAGGCGAAATTAATCACACTTGTTACCTCAAAAAAATGAGAAAAAAAAAAGTAAAAAAAAAGCATTCCTTGCCCCAAAATGTATTCAACCAAGGCTTGCTCTATCACCCATGTACACTACGTACAGAGACTACTAAGGAGCAGACCTAATTTGTTTCAAGGATCTATTATAAGATTATAACTATATAAATTACATAAACAAACTCAAACTATTTATGATTACTTGAACCCTTCCTCGAGCAAAAAAATCTCTTGCAGAACAAGATTCAAAACGGGTACTATATTATAATATAAATACGAAAGAAAAACTGCTAAGTCTTCTCTGGCTCCTGAGAGGAGCTTTGGGTCTCAATCTGGCTGAGATCGGTGTATGACTTGTTCGGTGCACCAACAGCTGGTGGCCATTGATCTGGTACTACAATAAAGTATGCAGCCATGGCTTTGCGAAAGCGCTTTTTGTACTGCTTGGGAGAAACAACGGTTGGAGAAGCATTTTTGGGCCCACCTAGGATTCCAGAAGACTTGGCCCAAGTTTCTAGGTGCTTGTCCCAAGTGTACTGCCTCATAAAATCGATTATGCCAAGTACCAGTTCATGCCTCTCTTCATCGACTCCAACCAGTAATGAGTAGTCCATTACATCAATCGACTGTAACAAGTTAAAATGGTGTTAAAGATAATGTCATATGGAGCAAAGAGAATTGGAAAGAGTAAGGCTCCGGTACTATGCATAGCGCATATTGGTTTGTACTATGGATCGATATCTTCATTTTCAAAATCTAAATAATCGATCCGAACTGTTTATCATGATCTCCATATGAAAATGTACTTGTACATCAAATTTTACATTCATTTAGATTTTTTTTTTTACTATTTTTTGAGATAGGTAGAAAATCACTAAACCTATCTCAAAAAAATAGTAAAAAAAAAAATTCTAAAAGAATGTAAAATTTGATCTACAAGTACATTTTCATATGGAGATCATGTTGGATGGTTCAGATCAGTTGTTTGGATTATAAAAATGAAGATATTGATCCATAGTATGGACCAATATACGCTATGTATAGTACCATAGCCTCACACATTGGAAATAATTAGAAAATCATGCCAAAAAAATATAATAATGTAATGTTCAACTAACTGCAAGAAAAGAAGTGTCATTCCAAATGGCCCTCTCCAGTATCCGCTTGGCCTTGTTCCCCACAAAAATCGGAGATGTCGGCATCATCTCTAACAAATTTTCATCAAGAAGCACCTTATTGTTGCCGCTCAGATCATGATTGTACCTTGATCTACATGATCCTTTTAGGTCATAGAGCCTTGTCACATTTCGACCAAATAAGAGGTTCTCCATCACGAGCAAATCCATTTTAGACTCTTTTCCTCCCTTGACATTCTTTGTTGTCACCTAATTACAGTAAGCAATTGAACTCAATTCCTTTTAAAGCTGCTATTATTTGCACTTAAATTGCATGATCAACAGTAAATTTGTGTTAAAAAATTCAACACTTAACATTGTAAAATAGTGACAGTAATTATGGATATGTCATTTTTATTATTGATAGTTTGTTATAACACGACTCTTGGTTCTTTAATGTGCAAGGTAAAGATGTCTAACTAATGGTAGGTAGTTTTTTAAAGGACTCTTTGCAAAGTGTGGTTGCATGTTTTTGATGTGCTCATTGGAGAAGTAAAAAAAAAAATACCATATCATATCAATTTGAATATTTACAATTCATCTAAACCTTAGAGAGAAAAATCTGATAAGAGCAGTACCTGATAGATTCCAAGAATTTTTGCAAGGCAAGTGGGGCTCCCAGTGCTTATCGACACAGACAGATACTTGAAATATTCAGGTGCAAATTTGATAAATGATTCAAGCTCTGTCTTGGTGACTTGCTTTATAATAAACCTATCATCCAATGATTTCGCGAAAAACACATTACTCTTCCCCCCTTGAGCACCCCAGTTCTTGCACCGGCTAAGTGACCTAACAAAGTCAACCTCAGAAGGGCAGCATTTCTTTCTTAATGCCTCAAAGCACTTCGCATAGTAGCACAGTACAGTAAACTTCGCCTTCCCGAGGGGCCCATTTTCCTCGAACGAAGCCCTAATATGGTTAGTTTTAGTGGAATTAACGGGGTCGTCCATTGAAGAAGCAATATTAAAACCATCTGATGAGAGGTCATCCATCAACTGGAAGGGGTTGAAGTTTCCCGAATCATACAGAGGTAAAGGGTCGATTGTTACAACCTCTTTTGGTTTTACCACCTCGTCAGATAATTGCGAACGGTAGTCACGGGAAACAAGAGCGTATGAAATCATGCTAGTCGGTTCATCATCAAAAACAGGAATAACTGTACCATTAACCCCAAGTGGAAGGAACAGTCTACCACCACCTAGCCTTCGTGACAAATCCCGAAATGACGGGACACAAATCGGGTTGTATTCCCCTAAAGTATTCAACCGGGTCAACCCGCTAGAATTTTTGTTCAGAGAATCATAAAACAATGAAAATGGAATCTTAACCAAGCTTTTGTTCTTGTCATCTGTCAGACCCGGTAATAAAACTTTTCCACCTTCGCCCCTCCATTTGGCGTCTAGTGTGTCTGAGATATCTGTAGTTAAGGGGAACTTGCTATCAGAAAGGACTCTTCTGAAAATGGATCCGGGTTCCAACGCACCCGAATTTGAGTCTCCATGTAAGCTTGCACTATTCCCATGTAAGCTTGCACTATTCCCATGATAGCCCTTGGATCGTTTTTCATCTACACTCACATGCTCAAGGTCGTGAGATGGGGACTCGTCAGATGCATGTTCCGCTGACCTGGCAGATGAATTTGAGATAGGTTCAACCTTGTCCTTGGTTGAACCAGCAGCTATAATTAACCGTTGGTCCCAAAGATATGATAGGACAAGTATCTGCCTCTTTAGTTTATTAACTTCTAGAATGTCAATGACAGGTTGACCTTTTTTTGTTTCCTTCTTGGTTAATTTAAGCACCATTTTCTGAAATAAATCAGGAACTTAATTAGAAGAGACTAATGCACCTTGCTCAGAGTATGGAGCATGTGAAGACCCAAGAAGTTGTTTTAAACTGAGTTAACTAGTTTTGATTGATTATTATTAGGTCAAATGCGACTCAATTGCAAAACTGAAGGGACAGCTAAATATCAGGTCTTAAATATTAAAAAAAAAAATCTACTTGGTATCAGTAATGAAAATAGAAAATAAAGAGAAGAAGAAACTGCACCTCAAATTCAGCCTTCTCAGATTGCAGCCGCGTCTGAAGGTCAGCAATATTTCTCCATGACTCGAGAAGTTTCTCATTACCATCAAGGGACCCAGTCGTCATTGACCATCTATCCTTTATTCTTTGTAATGCATTGGTTATCTCCGAAAATACCAGCTCTACAGAGTGAGCAACCTGCTTTTCAAGCATCAGCAATAACCAAATGTGACTTTACTGGATATGCAGGATCAATACCTTTTAGGTACACCAACAATGCTTCATCTTTTTTTCTCTTTACATTTAATTACTTTTTAACG